>JAAAKM020000960.1:0-15444 GCA_010016025.2 Alatinidae sp. Z8VKAUB7J3 | reverse complement strand
AGTGCAGTGCAATCCAGCCATTCAATCTCTTTTGATATCACGTTTTTGGCAACAGACGAAGGAACCGCTCAATTTACTGAATTAAGCAGAACTTTTCCTGGCAATATTAGTATCTCAGGTGAACTTTAAAATTTCTTACGGAAAAGTCCAATTGCTTTCAGCACGGAGAAGGCGCCGCTTGTCGATTGGGGGTTATGAGTAACTTTCTGGCGAAGCGCACGCGCGTAAATCAGTGAAGTCCGAGATTTTGTTAGTCTCAAATCTTGTACTGTAGCATTTCGGTACAGCATGGATAACGAGAGCCAATGTGTCACAAGGATACAAACACAAAGTTACTATTTTAGTCCAAATTGGCTAACATGCGTTTGAAACTAATAACCAGGATAATCTTGCCCACCCCTCGCTGGTGCCAATCTATTACGTAGGTGAGTATGAACTTTTTCTCCTGCGCATAAGTTACGGTTACCAGGAAAGGTTGTACGGGTCGGTTTAATTTAGGGTAAGGCGTTCAACACCAGCACTGAAACCCTTAACTAGTTTCCTTTCCATGAAATTTATGTTTAACTTACATTAATGTCACCAATATCAAATCCTAGTTAGACGAAGGATAATATTGAATGGTGATAAGAGGAGGGTCAGCATGGTGTTGAGCCTTGTCCTTCAATTTTTATAAAATGTCTACCAGCAACCATGAGACGATGGGTGATTATCTTACATAATACCATGAGAATACATTAACTGACTGGCAAGAGATGCGTGTAATAGAAACAATCCAGAGAGGGGTCCCACGTTGCGGACGGAGAGTAAACGCTGGATGATAATGATGATGTCGATGATGATGTCGATGACGATGGTTATATATTATTATGACGATGATAGTGATGATGATGATGATGATGATAATGATGATGATGTGGAGGAGGAGGAGGAGGAGGAGGAGGAGGATGCTAGCAACTATGACCTATATTCCTTGTCACAAAAAACCAATATATTTTCGAATGGCGAAGATCATTCAGATCGTGAAAAAGTTCTCGAGCCAGTACATGTATTTAGAAGGACTGTGAATTTTCAGAGAAAGAGATATGTTTTTCTTCTTTTAATCTAAACTAACGTTTGGTCAAACTTAACTGTTGACATCTTCAGAGAAACAAGAACTTGAAAAGCTGGTTTGTGGTACAAAACGTGAATATTGCGTTGAGTAACGGCTTCATTCTGCTAAACGTTTTCGCCATACACTGATCACAGCAATCGTATGGAGTGAAATGACAAACTATTACGATGAATTTATAGGAAACAAGAAGATCCTAGAAAATAACGGTGACGAGAGCGACACGTTTTCTGCCACTCGTACTATTGAAAAAGGCGTAATTTGTAAACAAGTTATTTTTGTCGACTGAGTACCCGGGTTTTCAATCAAATGCTGTCCTATTGCCGAGTCTGTTTTGGGATCTGTTGACTTGGCTTTGTTCACGCGATTCGGTAAAATTTTGGAAACTTTACTACGTCTACTAATGAAGGCCGGCACATGTTGCGCGATTCATGTAGCCTCTGCGGCCTACGACTTATATATTCGCTTTTACAGCGACACGTGAATTTTATAAACTAATAAACTTCTATGTGTGAAAGGTAGTACGTCTTTCAGGGCAAAAGGCAGCAGCTTTTGGGTGGAATAAACAACACGCAGTTGTACCGTGGTAAAACTGTTGGTCACGGCCGTTTTTATTCTTTTGTCAAAACCCAAGGAAACACTCCCAAGCCACGGTAGTCCCAAATAAAAATTAACTGTTATCTGGATGCTACTCAGTTATAAGCAGGTTACGTTTTTTGCCTAGTAGTTCATTTGTTACAAGGATTGCATCTGTAGTGACGTCAACCGAAACAAATGACATCCCCAATTCTATGCCTCAATGGTAAGGGAACATGGTGTAAATGGTAGAACATCACGTTGCAATGAGTCCTACGTTTTCACCATTGAGCATTTAATACTATATCATCAGTCACCTACGTCAAATAGTGACCAGAAATCTGAACACGCTCCTGAGTCTACAGTGCCCAGCATCGGCTCAGCAACACACACCGTCTCTCTAACCCACGACGCCAGCATCGCAACTCAACTCACACTTTATCGGAGTCGGGTTAGCTAACGGAGACAACACAACAACCTGGTCTTCAACTCTAGCAGCAGGGCTGTGTAGTGACGTCAACCGAAACAAATGACATCCCTGATTTCTATGCCTCAATGGTAAGTGGCCATGGTGTAATGGCTAGCACATCAAGTTGCAACACTGAAGGACGGGGTTCGACTCGTCGTGGTCCTACGTTTTCACCATTGAGCTTTTCATCCTATGTCATGAGTTAACCACGTCACATGTGCAGCCCAAACTACGCAAGAAGCTCGAATCACGCTTAAGACACACTTGAACTATATAAGTTTCTCACAGTCAGTCAATCGTTCACTTGCATCAATATGTATCGTGGAATGTATGTTTAACTTCCTACCATATTTCATTGCTTTGATATAGTTTTATCAGTTTGCCCAGTCCGCTAACACACAGACCACACGTGATTATTCTATCACAAGTAGTCTTCGCTTATGTATCACATTACCTACAGCTATTGAAAGCGCCAGGTCTGTATCATGTGTGGAAGCTGGCGTACTAAAGCTTTTCCAAAGTTTGAATCGAAAAGCCAACTTTCTTATCCTCTCCCCCCTCAAGAAACTGCATCCAACTATTTTTCTCCAGGTATTTTCTATAAAACGCCACTTTGAGTGATAGAAAATTCATAAGTGATCTATCTAATTCCACTTTCAGCCCTGATCTGACTTGAGAACGAGAACGGCAAAAAAGTCAAAACACCAGTTAAATATTTTCTTTCAGCGGTTAACGCGGCCTTACGTAAAATGAAGAAAAATAAGACGCGAACAAGAGTTCCACTTTTAGCCAATCATTGTTGAGAATAACTAGGTGAGTATTTCACAATATTTAACGAATTTAATAGTTTACAAGACACATGCTCTTAATATAGATGGGTACAGAAAACACTTTTGCTAATAAAAATGGTGGGCCACGTATGTATTGTGATCACAGAGATCCATAGATCATGGTTCTTGGCCCAAACGACAGAAGTAGCAGATTCAAACCACACTGAACTTGACCACGAAGCTGCAAATGTTCTACGTAAACCATCTTTTCTCAGAGTCCGTTCTCCGCGCGTAAGGGTTCTTCTTTTTCCTTTTATAAAAGTTTCCAGCTAAAACAATCATAAAAGAGGTTGTTGGTATGTCAGATCACAGTTTCTTTGACAAGAAGGTACTAAAATCGCAACGACGATAAAGACATGACAATGTCCAGGACACGACAAGACCCAAACACCAACACCTCCAACACACGACAAGCCCCAAGACACCAACACCTCCAACACACGACAAGCCCTAAGACACCAACACCTCCAACACACGACAAGCCCCAAGACACCAACACCAACACATTGTTGAAAATGAACAAAAATATGATAGATGGGGGGCCTCGAAAAAAGTGTAAAAAATGAAGTTAAGAATCAATGTAGAACCAACTGCAACTTCCTAAACGTAGGGTAATACAACACAATCAATAGTCAGTTATTCGAAGTCACGGCAGTCTCCTAAATGCCTTCCAAGATTTTAAAAATGTTCCCCTCGTCCTCCTGCTTAATGACACTGATATTGCTAACATCTGTAATGTGCGTCTTCACACTTCTTTGAGCCTTGTAAAATGAATAGAACAAAGTAGGGTCACTAAGGCCAGTTGATGCAGCCATTGGATTATTCTTTGTGATCACTACAAAAACAGTCCTGCAACAGCTAGTGCTTGTACATTTCCTCCTTTTGTAAACTGTATACAATCTCTGTTGGTGAAGTTTATGCTTATCTTCGTCAGTCATTTTGGATCAAATGACACTAGAAATCTTACCACAAAGTACTACAAAGTGAACCAACACTTTCAGATTACTTACTTGGAACCACCTGCTCAGGAAAAACCTTCCTGCCCGGTTCTGATAGCGATATCCCAGCTGCCTTAAATGACCTTTTCATCGTTTGTATCTACAGGGAGTAAAAGGATGCTAAGACGTGAAAATTAACAACACGTAAAAGAGGATAAAAATTTGCTAATAAATAAACCTGTCTTTAATTACGTTCATGTACTTTATAACACATTTTCTGATTTTCTGCCTACAACATATGTTAATTTACTTTCAGAAAGAGACTACTACATCACAGCAAAATAGAGGCAGGCAGCCAATAGGAAACAAGGAAAAGGCACAGATTCACATAATGATACATTTTGCTTAATAATTCAAAGTGTTAAGGCCTTATTGACTATGAACAGTCCACAAAAGCCTATAACTATTGCTGACTATCCCCATCTCTCATGGCCCAGCATAGGTAGCTCTGTTCTTGTTAGGTCATCCTCGATTTTACTTTACTGCATCCAGGTAGTGGCACACACAGCATGCAGATTGGTGACAGCAAGTTATACTCTTGGTCTCTAATAGATGCGGGCAATTATTAATTTGGGGGAATTCTTCCCCCCCCCCAACCTAATAAGAAACCCCATTCCTGCTTATTAGTTCTTGAAAATTTGCTTGAGGTGTTAGCAAATCCTTCTTGACCAAAAAGGCACTAGTAATCAGGGTGCAAAAAGCAACAAAGATGATGTAGATGTAAGAAAGAAACATTTAATGAATTTATCTGACAAAGATTTTTTAGGCTAAAATGTGCATTATGTTGATATTGTTTCTGTTTTATTTTCATTTTACAACTGTCAGACATTATTTTCAGGAAATCCCTCATTATTGATTCTAACTCCCTTCATTTATTAATATTCAAAATTGTTTCCAATCCTCCTTTTGTCAGAAACCAAAGAGTAGGCATTTCAGGCAGTACCACACAGTTTGGAAATGATAATCATGTCATATCCCTCACTCTGTTAGTTTCTTGGAGCCTCAAATCCCTCAGACAAAAGTTTAGGTATTGAACTGTAGTTTGGTGGCCTATGTGGAAATGAAGTGTAGGTAAGTGGATACCTCAGATAGTGCAGTTGATGATAGAAATCATTGCAGCATTAGTGATTCTTTCGTTAAAAATTTAGTGTAAATGTTGGTGTACATCAGGGTTTTGTACTGAGTTCTTTCTTGTTTATTTTAGTTTCAGACGTTTTATCAATGGAATTCAAAATAGGGTATCCCGGAAAGATAAGCATATGATTTAGTTCTCATAGAACAGTCTACAGATAAGTTAGTTATAATGTTTGAAGAGCGAAAGACAGGGTTAAGAGTGAATGTGAAAAACAACAAATCATGGTCATCAGCAGTGAAGTCAAGAGTGGCCTTGCAGTTGGAAAGTGGTCTTGTAGAGGGTATGAAAAAGGAGCTGGTAGTTGGTTTTTTTGGCAGACTTGTATGAGATTATAGACAACATTTTATCCAGCATCAGTGATCTACAGTAGCAGCTTCTTTAGAGATAGTTTAGAAATTCTGTTAGTGTGGCAATATGTTGGATTATGAAGGATGTCTTCATCTTAGGGTACTTATTGCTTGTATTAATTCAAATAGTTACTTCCCAAGTTAACTAGCATAGTTTTGTCGATTTAAACTAAGGTTGGGTATGAAACCTGTGTCAGAAGTGTTAACTTGTATGGGTGGGACATGGGCAGTCATGCATGATCATATTGCTCATTAGGAAATGAATGGTATCAGAATAGTTAGGTGGTTGTGTAACACTAGTGCAAGAGACAGAAAAAGTTGAGATGAGCTAAGAAGCGGGTTAGTTATTTATATATAACATTGAGGATATTATTCAAAGAAGGAGATTGCTGTGGTTGGGTCATTTAGAAAGAATGTAGAAGGATAATTGGGGAAGAAAGTGGAGACACCTAACACATCAAATCGCAAATCCAAGACCTACACTAAAAAGACATGACAAGAGATGATATCAATTACATCATTAACTGATGTACTGGGACATGTTTATGTAACGATTTCTTAAAACCAATCTTTTTCCCACATCTGTGTCAAGGCACACAAGTACATGTGCCATGACAGTTGGGCAAGTGTCACTTGATACCTGTCAATGGTGTCTATATCAGTAGGTATTGTTGACAGTATATACTTTTAGTTAGTAGCTTCTGGTGTCCGGATTGAATACTTTAAAACCGTCCAGTCTTCAAACTCAGTTTTCCGTTTCCACCAGGATCTTTCCCTGCCATATTTTTGTCTTTCCCTCTATCAGCACAAGTGGGCAGGTGTGCCATGGTTTATTGTCCAAATGCACTCTACTGTCCCAGAAACGATTACATATTTGTTTACTGGCCATTCTTGTTCACTCCTAAGCACCTTAGTGTGTAATAAAGATCACATATCAAATATAAATAGCAATCTTGAATGGAGAGCTTGACTAGGATAGTTGGATCTCATTGTACTAAAAAATTTCCCCCAAAACTGGGATTTTGTTGGGGTAAAAAGGAGGTTTTACACCTTTCAAGTCCACAAGGTTTCTGGTTTATCAAAAACATGATTTTTCATATGTTGCAATTCATGTGAAATGACGATAATTAGTTTTTATTTGAAGAAAATTGACCCAGCTGTTTCAGCCATCACCAGTGACCCAATCGACATCAAGGGATAAAATTCTGAATAATTGAATCATTTGGTTTTAAGGGTAGTTCCCATTCTGCGATTACTGGGAACTGTTCCAATGACCTCAGTTTGCAGATGTCAACACAGAATGATTTTTGTGGTCACTTTGGGTTTCTGGTTTTACCTTACAGGTGTTATTCAAGCTTAGCAAAGTCAAGGAAAGTAAAAACAATCATATACAAGTCACAAACATTCTCGGTACATAATCCTCATCAGTATGAATGTGATTTAAACACAATGTGAACTAGTCAATAAGAAACAAAAGGAATCTATATTTGTGTTCAAGGAATACACATGATTATAAAAGAGAACCAACGCATGCAGATCACCAACACCTGAGTTGTCTTCCATATAACACTGGGAATTTTTTTTTAGAGAAATCATTTGTTGAACAAAATTTTCGCTTTGATCACATCACTGAAAGCAACAAACACTAGAAAACTTTCCATGAGAAACCATGTAAAAAACCGCAAAAAACATTTGGATGCACTGCAAACAATAACAGTGGCAGGCAGAGGCAAGTTGCCACAAAATTACAGGTGATGTAAATATACTATCAAGCAAAAATGTATTGCAACACAGTACCACAGGAAGGGAATCTGAATTGGGTGAACAACTAAAGTGAAATTATAACAGCAAATAGCATGTGGTACTAGGGTGAGGAGATGCTTTCTTTAACTATATATATGCTAACAACTGTTCAACAAAAATTCTGTGGGGTTTGGGCTAGTTCAATCAATATTTTCCACAACTAGTAATGTTTCCAAGGGTTGTTTACTCATCACTAAGTAATAAGATCATGCAAGTTATCAATAAAAACAAATGAAAGTATATTCATTTGGTCTACTGATGATGCTTATAAAAAAAGTTCCTTTCTTTCACAAGACAAAGGAAAATACCACACTGGCTACATTTGACGAACATTTTTCTGTCCATTCCTTCTGCTTAACAGTAAAAGCACTGATGCCGGTTTTGTTGGAACTCTGGGAGGTGCTTTGGCTTCTGATTCGGCTCATCGTCGTAGCAATATGCTCGTTTGGATCTAATGTTGCTATCGGAGGCAGCTCATTCTTTGCTGGTGTAAGGTCTGATCAAATGTTGCAACAGCTACCTTTAAATTTTGAAGAGTAAGATTGTTGGGATGCATCACTTTATAGGCAATATATGAATTTGTACATGCAACATCCATCAAATCAAAAAAGATTCTTAACTAAAATCTTATGGAGGATTTTCTGTCAAGATGATACACAGGAGTTCTTTGGTCAAAAAGATCCACACCACCCATACCTTTCTTATCAAATTTGAAGGCATCAGGACAAGATATGGAAACCTTTGATACTGAACCCTTGACTTGGCGTTGAACTTGTGACTTACTGTTCATTCCTTCAATATTGCTGAATAGCATAACCATTGACTCATTATCCATCCATTTGCAGCAGACGACATCAGTGGAAAACTGAAAGTCGGAATGTCCTCTCTTCATTTGCTTATTAGATGGTAATGTTGGCATTCCTCGTCTGTTGCTTTGCACAGTTCCCACACCATAAATTCCTTTCTCAAACATGAAAAATGAAGGTATCATGGTGTTTTTTATTCCATCATTCCCAATAAACTGACCACATTCCCAGTAACCCCGTATCCTAACATAATGTTTTCCCTTATTCTTCAAATCCATACTCTGACTTGGAGCAAAATATCGAAACTGATTCTCATTATTCTGTTCCTCATTCACAGTTGATAAAAACTACTCCAATTCCGGATCATGAATGAACACAAGGAGGATGATTTGAAACCCATTCAGTAAATTAAATGCTATCATGATGAACAGGAAATGGAAAAGGAACAAACACATGACCTGCATGAATTGAATCAAGCTAGGCAGTCTTTCAAAACAACTTTTAATTTTTACCGTTCAGGTCCATTGGGTCACGGGTGACCCAGAAAATTCAATTGTCCATAACTTTTGAGCCACTGGTAATCAGAAGGTGAAACTTCAAACACAAAATAACAATAAATAGATAATGTAAATACCCTATGAGAAATTGACTGTAATATAGCTGTTCAAAAATCATATATACTCTATGAGATTCTATTAAAGTAAGCAAAGTAATATAACACATATTTGAGCCAATGTGATGACATCACCGAATACTAATAATGAGCACATTTTTTCAGAGCCTACAATACTCAGGCAATATTTATACTAAATGAAAAACTGAAAAATTTGGATGAATACACACATAGATATCAGGTATTGAAGTTTATGGATCACCAGTTACCAATCAACGCAAAAGGGTTAAACAAGGTATCACACAGACCCGTCATTTTTATAATGGGGTTGTTTGTCAATCTAGTCACAGTTGTGTCACAGGATAAATTTTATAAATGGTGCCATGTCTAAAAGCATATGCAAAACAAGGTTTTAAAACCCTTAGTATGTTAAACTTACCCTTTCCTTTTTCTTCTCATTTCGTGGTGCCCAGAGGACCCTTGTAATACCTGCTTCTAAACATCTTTGTGCCAGAACTCTTCCAATGTTATGTGCTGCATTGCTTCCTGTTGGTTTATGCAAATGCTTCGTAATATGAAATTCTGTTGTTGATGCCGATGCTAAGACCCTTCCAGTATAGTGCTCTATGTATGCCTTAACATGACGATTTGTAAGTAGCATAACCAATCTAAAACAATGGCATGAATAAAACAATTCTTAGATTATGTTTCTTAAGTAGGTCAAAGTAACTTGTAATGTTTTCTGATTTGTGTTTATGACACTCTCTGGGCCACTAAAGTAAAAAACAAGTCAGGGTATGAACAAAATGACCAATTTGATATGCAACTTCATCTAAAAGTTGTAAATAAATGACTTATACAACTGGTTTGAGCATGTTACAAGAAAAAAGGGAAAGTAGCTTCTTGTATTGAGCATGAAATAGCTTTCAGTTATATAAATGAAATGGGACAAGGGATACCTTAAAATTAGATAGAAAAACTACAACTGGAAATACAAAGTTGCCTCCTGATAGTGAAGTGCATTACATAATACTTAACAAAAGAAAGTTGCAGAGAAAATGTGGATCAGATTTGACGAGGACTATATAGTGTAATCAATTCTATGAAGTTGTGCAATTCTAAATGCTATAATCTGCACCTATATTAAAATAACTAGTATTCTTTACTAACCAAAGCCAAAGCCAACAACTTAATGTTGCATTATTCTGTTACCACCAACACAGACTTGCTTAACGAGAAACTATGTGCTGTCCCTAAATATTAATACCAGTAACAACTTAATATGTAATTTACCTCATTAACAAAAAGAAAATGACTTGCAAGTCCATTTGATGGCATTTAACTTAGGTACGCAAAGAGGATATGAGAAATCTGCCAAATATTCACTGATATGATATGATATGAACCTCCTCCCTATCCAGAAATTAAAATCCATCATATACAGCAACACTTCAAGTAGTGATGTCATAGTTAAACAAAATTTAGAATTTTATGTGAATGTTATTAAGATATCTAAATGTTTATAAACTTTCCTGTACTGCACTAGTTTCCAATACCGAAAACCTGCCATTCTTAAATCACTCCGGAGTACCTGGATCATAGGAGCTGAGATGGGACTGAGCAGCCTTTATTTCAAATTGTTGGGAAAGGTGTTCTTAAATTTGTGTCCAAGGGTTGAAAAGTATTGTTAAATCACTTTTATGATCACCAACATTCTTGAATGGCTAGATGCTTTGACTTTGCTGTTTTGAATGTGTGTAACACACACCTTGCTTCTATTTTCATTTTCTTTTTGTTAATGAGGTAAATAAGGAACCCTTTATAAAATTTTATAAAGGGTTCCTTATTTCTCATCCCTAAGACAACTTATAACACACACCTGTAGGCCTAATATATTACTTATATACTTTAGAATTGCTTTATAATGGACAATCAAATTACTGTATGACTAAGTACAGCCTCTTCAATTTTTGTATACTCACACGGCACAAAGTACTATCCAAAATAAGTTATTCTAATTTACAGCTAAGTTGGCATTAAAACGTTCTTTGTTTTATTTATCCAAGAAGTCTAGTCACTTTTTCACTCTACGTTTGTGCGCTAAACTAGCTATTGACAATAGAAAGCACACCTGCAATAGAAGTCTCTTCGATAGTACTGGGTTTCAAATCCCCTCGGCTTATTCCAACCAAAATGCTCCGGGTTACGGGGATTCCTATTTTTTAACTTTATTGTCAGCTCAGTGCTTTTAACTTTACTGTACTCTTCATCCGATGAAGACTCAATTGAATCGATTTCCTGCACACGAGGGAATGAAAGTGATCTTGCACAAGGCACTGAGTTGAGAAGGTAGCGGTACAGTGATGATAAACGGTCGACCGGTAAAGCATAACCACGCCTTCCTAGCATCATGTCTCTGCTAATACTTTATGATGCCCAATTGAAAAATTGAAAACGACGACAGTTTCTCATTTGCAACATAAAACAACGTAAAACACCCTTTAAACTAATATCACGACATCAAGTAGCATATCGGAGACGCATAATTCTTCATCTCCAGGTCAGAGCTCTTCTGTTATGCACATTGGCTTACGACGGGCTACATTCGTCCTTTAATTTTCTATTTCTCTTACTAAATAGATTCCTACACAATGTAATCTCCTCCACTCAGAACATGTTGCACTAGAATCTTCACAGTACTTAAAAGCACAGAAGTGTCAACCTTGTCAGACTGAGGTGCTACTTCACGTTTGCGCTTTCTATGCTTCAATGTTATAAATACCTCGATCTGACGCAGAGACTCTAACTTCCAAGTCCAATGTATGTACGGATAGAACTGGGGAATCCAAAACAGTACATGCACGTGGAAAATTGTAGGTCTGCAAGTTGTATGTTATTGTGTTGTAACAATACCTGAGTCCAGGAATGTATTTACTTATCTTAAAGTTGTGATTCTCAATGAAGAAGAAAGTTCTGTGAATAGGAATTTTCGAGAAAATGAGATATCAATGTTGGCCGGCAGTCGTTCACAGATATTTTGAACTTGACCCACCTACATTAGTCTTCATTTATTTTTAGGAGTCGGTACAGTCGGAGATTTCAATCGACCTTCAGTGATTTTTGGCAATGTCAGGTGTAAGGTAAGTCCACGAAAGAGCTATTTCTGTGACTATTAAATACTTCATCAAGGCCCTATAACTTAGGATACTTTAATTTGTAAGCCTCAAAGGCTCAAGTTTTTAAGTTGCTGCAGTTTCCCCTAGAAATGCTTGCCATCAAGAAACGCCAGGATGAACAGTAGCCTACTATCACGCTTGGAAGATAAACTTTCGCCCTCGTGTTTGAATCACTAATTGCAACAAAGATTATTTACCAAGCTCTATATTTAGAATTAAACGTACATCGAGTAGGCCTAGCAAAAATGTTGTCGAATAATTATCATAGAATTGACTTGTTACAATATTTTCCTTGAATTCCAGGGCAAGACGTTTTGTCGACGTTTTAGTTTTGTGTCCATGACCACGAAGATTCTTGAAATCCACCATGTAGAAGACTTCTGTTGTCATCATAAAAAAGTAATTATTGTTAGACAGAGTGCAACAGAATCTCATCTTTTAAATCCTGGCATGTTCTAAATTTCCTACTGATTTGACTGGTACTTATTTTTATGAAGTCGAAAGTACCTAAAATACTGCTATTTGAACTGCCATCTGTTGCAAAATTTGCTTGTTTGGCAGTCATAGTTGCATTCCACGTGACAAATGGTTCTTGATGAACAAGACTTGAAGAGACCATGAGTATTCATTAAAACAATATTTTAGACGGAAGTTATCAGTAAAACGCAACAGCCAATGTTCCAAAAAGGTAAAGAAAATGCTTTGCTAGTTACCTAGCTAGTCATTGGTGTTGTATTGTGAATAAGAATAACTCAAGAACTACACGCCACCATAAGTTTCCTAATCTAATCGAGTATGTTTGTTTACATTTATGATCAGCTGTGATGCAGCATTTAAATGTCCTTACAGTTCGCTGTGTGCCACAGAAAACAATGGTACAATACAATTCAGTAATCACAACATATTCCCCCCCTCGGAAAAAAGGATCCAGTACATATGGAGGAAATGAATTAGACTACATAATCATGCAAGTAAGAAGGCGGTTTGGTGATCTGACTGGATGTACAAACAGGTACGGGGGCAGAAGTACATCCTGGCAAAGTAACAGGAACTGAAATTGTAGGAGGATCTGCTGGCAACTCAAGAAAACTTGCAGAAGACGACACTGGAGGAACTTCAGAAGGTAAGTTGTAGGGGACAAGGTTTTCAGCATTCCAGGTTTTTCCATCAGATAATTTGTAAGTAGATGGTCCAAGTTTCTGAAGAATGGTGAATGGACTGCAATAAGAAGGCAAACCTTTTTGTGAAAATTTAAACTTGGGATACACTTTAACAAGAGATCCAGGAAGAAAAGTAAAATCTTTGACATGATGAATGGAATCAAAATACTGCTTCATTTTAGCTTGTTGGTGCTCAACATGATCTGAAACAGAAGGATTCAGAGAGGAAGAAGGAGGCAGAACATCAATTGGAGTATGAAGATTGCATCCATGAAGAAGAAAACTTGGAGATTTACCTGTAGTAGGATGAACTTGGGTACGATAATGAAGAAGAATAATGAAGAAACTCCAAAACAGTGGACTGAATGGATTTGTGCTGAATAAGAGCTGTCTTGACTATGCCTTTCAAAGTACAATTGAAACAGTCTACCAGTCCATTAGCATGAGGATGGAAGTTAGAAGTACGAATGTGGTGAATTGCATGTGAGGACAAGTAGGACTGGAACTCTTGGGAGGTAAACTGCGGGCCATTGTCAGAAACCAGGTCATGACGATAACCTTCGCGAGAAAACAGAGCATCCAGTAATGAAATTATATTTGAAGAGGTTACACTTGAGGTGAAGAAAACTTCTAGCCAGCGACTAAAGTAATCAATAACAACCACCATAAAACGACAATGTGAAGGTGCAATTTCGAAGGGACCAGTGGTGTCAATTCATAATTTGCTCCATGTTGTGGAAGGGAAGTCAACTGGTTGAAGAGGAGGCTGAATAGGATGACTGCTTTTGTCTGTAGATTGGCAGACTACACAGGAGGAAATGCGGCATTGAGTATCTGTATCCATCTTGGGCAACCAGTAACGCTCACGGAGAAATTGCTTGGTTCGAACAATCCCAAGGTGAGTGAAATAAGCCAAATCAATGATGCGAGAAACCAAAGAAGAGGGAACCAATGGATGGTCAGTAGGCAGAGTAAACCAGAATTAATACAGAGTTCATGTCAAAGATCAAAATAAGGATGAAGAGAAGAATCCAGAGACTTGGAAGATGAAGGCCAACCAGAGGCATGAAGTTGTTTCACAGCAAGTAAAACTGGATCCTGTTCACAGTGAGTAGAAAATTCTTGTAATGATCTGCAAACATAGAGGCTATATCAAAAGTGAGACTTGGATTCGGATCTGGTACATCAGGTGTTGCTAGGACCTGGATGATACTGGACAACAAAATTATAACCAAGAAGACGGGCATACCATCGACGAATACGCATGTCAGCCCTAGTATTTGAGACAGAAAGCAGGGTACAAAGGGCTTGATGATCGGTTCGAAGGGTAAAGGACGAGCCCCACAGGAATACATGCCATTTTTCGATGGCCCAGATGCAAGCAAGTGCTTTTTTTTTCTCCAATTGAATAGTTGCGCTCAGCAGAGTATAGAGTACGTGATGCAAAGGCAACTGTGTGCTCAATACCATCAGGAGCAATCTGTGATAAACATGCTCCAAGCCCATAAGATGAAGCATCAACCGTGATGATAGTAGAACAGGCAGAATCAAAAGGTGTAAGTACAGGACTGTTAACAATAAGTTACTTGGGCAGCAGAAGACCAAAGAAAAGGTGCGTCTTGTTGCAGTAGTTGACGCATAGGTTCCATAATGGTAGCAAGATTTGGCTGAAACTTGGCATGCCAATTGACAAGACCTAAAAATGATTGCAGCTGTTGTGGAGTAGAAGGAACAGGAGCATCCACAATTGCACGAACTGTAGAAAACTCAGGTGAAATTCCACAACCAGAAATAGTATGACCAAGGAAAATAATTTGTGATTGGTTAAAAAGACATTTTCGAGTGTTGAGTGTGATGTTAAACTCTTGAAAACAAAGCACGAATTTTTGGAGAACTGCATCATGTTCTGTATTGTATTGTGAATAAGAATAACTCAAGAACTAGAAGCCACCATAAGTTTCCTAATCTAATCAAGTATGCCACAGAAAACAATGGTACAATATGATTCAGTAATCGCAACAATTGGTGCTTTCTTATGTTGAGATAAATTACAGAACTAATCTTTCAAATATTGGATTGGTATGGTATGGGTATCTACATATGGTATGGGTGGTTTACTTAACAAAATCAATCTTTCAGGCAATGCAACCTCTTGCCAAATGTCTAAAATCAATATTTAAGCAACTTGGCAACTAGAAAACTAATGATTGCCCCAATATCAATGTAATACTTGCAAAAAAGTAAAATAGTTATCTTCAAATGTGTGCAAGCACCACAAGAGAGAAGTGCGTAGACTTCAGGCTTAAATTTTCTGCACAAACAACTGTATGACAGTTGGGTCTCTTACAGGGCTATCTAAATAACAGGCCTAGCCAACATGCAGCTGGAGGCTGGAGCTGGAGGCGATTGAGTAAAGAATACAA
>JAAAKM020000957.1:0-15448 GCA_010016025.2 Alatinidae sp. Z8VKAUB7J3 | reverse complement strand
GCCCACACAGAAGGAGTCAAGCAGTTACAACTCCATAATAGTTCATGCACAGTGGATCTGGTCATTAACCAGTTGGAAACATACTCTTTGTTGTGTAATAAGTTAAACCTTTTATCTATGAGGCAAGAAACCTTCTAGGCAAGGCAAAGCATGGCTATTAATACCACACAAGCCGGTTTAATAATTTTTAACAGGTTTCAACATTGATATGTGATAAATGTCCATAAATGGGATGCCCAAGGCAAGTTCTTGCTCACGTGTGCATGGCTATCCCCATGGCTAAAGGTTTGGTCTTCAAAGCTATTGAAAGTTAGACTTTCCTATACATAAAGGTGCCACGTGCCTATACGAATTTATGTTGTCTTGAATTCTTTAAATCTGCATAAACCGCATTATTGGGTATGCCATCGTTATACACAGTTGCTGGCAACTGTCATGTTCCGTAAACATCAGCACAATTTGTAAATCTTCCTCCTGATCTCATCCTTTTGATAGCAATAATACACTGGCAATAGGAAACCGGGGTGTCAAAGACAGCCATTTTTAACAAAAACTTTCATATAAACAAATATCTGATGTTTTGTGATCCTAAAAATACATGAAGCATTTGCTCTACAACAAAACATCTCTACAGCGGATTTCCTATAAAAGATAGTGCTCTTTTAGAGAAAGTGCCAATTGATAACTTGATTTCCCACTCCCACTTTTTTGACCATGCTGCGACTCCATATCAATATCAGACACTTAATTTCCTAACGTCCTACCGTTCTACAATTGTACTTTTTATCGGACACTTCAGGTCATGTATTTTGCAAAACTCTTGTCATTAAGAGTAATAAAAATGCCATTTGAAATGAACCTAAAGTTGTAGTAGCTTAACAGAGTTTGAAGTAAGTGTAATACCTCTTCTCATGGCATGGTTTGCAATTTAACAGTTACAAATAAAGTTACTCCTAAGTTATCAGCACCATGTACTTATTTAAGTTCACATTTTATATGTTTTTGAAAATATTTCTCTGCGACTTGAATTTCAGTAATGAATTCTATCCATAATATGAGATCATGGCTTTTATATAATTTATTCTTGCAGTTCTGAATTGTAAGATCAATAACTTACTGAAGAAAATGCATTTCAAACTGATAACTTCAAATCTTCTCTTGTTGAATGATTCGATAACTTTAAACGGACTCAAGGCAGACTGATTGGAGGGATTCCAGCCCTTCAAGATCACGTTACATTGCGGAGAGAGGTTAGTCGTTGAAACGTCATAGACGTGGACGCCATTGTCTGGCGTTCAAGACCTATGGCCTATGTGGCGACTCACGAAAAAAAGTTATCATCGTTGTAGTCATGCCACAGTTGGCAGAGGAAGAGGTCGCGATGGTGAGGGTCTTGGGTTGGAATCCCTGTTAGGCGTAGCTTTATCGTGATACTCTAATGGTGGAGGAGGTAGAATAGAAGGAATTGCTACCCGTAAAGTGTTGTACTTAATATTCGTGTAAAGCGCATCAACGTAGGTGGTAAGGATTACCTTCGTATATTGCAGCTATGGTACGTTCTACAGTGATTTCATGTGTCAGAAGGGTGATTTTAATATATTTTGATGTGTTTTCTATTGCATGAAGAAATGAAACATTGGTAGTGCGTGCTGACCGTCATGGCCCCGTTTAATGTTGGTGGTATATTGGTGAATTATGCTTTTGTGCTTTTCGTCGTGCCTTTAAGAAAAATCGAGAAGAATAACACTGAATCATTGATGTTTCGTCTTTAAATGTTCTGGAACATCGGACAAGCATCCTCCGTTTATTAATATTCTTAAAAGATTTTCAAACGTTCGTGCCAGTATGCCAGTTTGACCCTTTGAGGTGCCGAAATCAGTTTGCAATCAACAAGAAACTGTCACCAACGTCGCATTTGTACCTCTCTGAAGCATCTCTGGTAGATCTATATAAAGGGATAGAATTGATGATTGTTTCATAGTGGGAATATATTTTTACTTCTCTTTGCTTTCCATTCACCCCCTTGGCTCCAATCCTCAGTACGCTAGTATATCGGAAATTTTCCAAACCGGCTGCTATTACATCTGCTCTGATTACTCTGCACTCAACTGCAGACAGAGAAGTACAAGATTTAAATATTTGGACCATGTGTATTTTGTCACAGACTTCATGGATAACATGCCCATTTATATCTATCATTATTGTATAGTATTTCGAAATGTATAATAAATGCATTTGGTACATGAAATACAAACAAAACGGAAGTACTTGGATATTTGTCTACCAAGCTCGCTTGCCATGGCATATTATTGCCGGCTACATCTGCAGTATCGTTAGAATGCACCCTTAAAAAATCTCTCTTGTGTATACCTAAATATTTTTACCATACATCGTAATCAATTTCATTCATGCAACCATTCCGTTCCATTTCGCAGTCCTCCAGACATTTGTCCCATTTCTGCTGTTTGAACGTGGGGACTGTAATCAGCAATGCGTCCCTTTCCGTAGATCTTTGTTCGAGTGGTTTCGTATGCCAACCTTGCGATCCAAACCCTTCTGCTTCGCCGTTATTATAAATGTTTTAGAATTTCTGGTTTAAAAAGGTCTTATACTAATTGAGAGGAAATCCAGAGAATTTTCACTCGCGTTTGTGATGTTCATATTATAAAGATTTAAATGATTGCATTTGTAGGGTAACATTTACCATTTGTAGCTAGTGCCACAGCATTTGGCAGTTGGACAAAAATTTGGAATTGTTGCCACAGATCATAAAAGCACAGCTAGGTTGTGTTGGTCATGTTTGCTGTGCTGGTGGACGGAATACCTCGTTTCAATTGGAATGATAGAAGGGAAGAGTGCCAGAGGTCGATAGAGACCAACACAGTGGGATATTATCAAGGACTGGGTAGGAGCAGAGAATCGGATCGAAGTATTAAGATCAATACAAGACAGAACGAAATGGAGGACCATGATTGAGGGCCAACGTCGCAAGATACGGCACTTGAATGAATGGATAACCACAGCATTCAGCCAGTACATGATACACAGTTCTACAGGAAAATATGCTAACTAAGAAACGTTACTCCCGATCTTCAGAACTGATGACAGATTTTCGTTTAAGAAAACCCAAATAAAGATCGTTAAGGCCCATGCTTTGGTATTTCAAGCTTATTTTCAATTACAATCGAAAGGAAAGCACTCTTCGCCCTACGGAGATGTGTTCAAATACAACTACGAATATTTTCATTGATACTGAATGTATGACTTTTAGAATTATTGATAATTGCCAGGGTCTTCTTCAAATTTTTTTGATTTAGATGCTGAAAAATATAAAAATATTTTAGAAGACTTCTTTTTAGAAGTTTATTAAACAACATTTCATTAATAGGCCTACTACTCTCTGTAAGTATGAAATACGGGGTTTTATTACAAATAAGCGTTACGGTTTTGTCGCAGTGGGAAAACTGTAGACATGAACGTCGGAAGCACATCGTCAAAGGCACTACTGTCTTGAAAGGTTTTTGTTATCCAAGGTATTTGTCAATGCTACGTACGAAAGTGATATAATGAATAATTTATCAAATGAATTTGTTGGCACGTGATCCCAGGGTGACGAATAAAGATTGAACTTAATTTCAACAATAAAATGTGGGTGTTTTGGAGTGTACAGAATTACAGATTTTAAGTTTCTTCTCGCATTGCTTAAGCGACGGAAGTTATACGGCTGATACGTCTACGCTTCACTTAGTTTTATTGCATCTGCTAAGCCTACCCAATGTACGACCCATGAAATTCAAGCATCCATAGGCTTTAATTAAACCATAAATGTCTCAAGGCTCTCCAAAATTCAATATAGCCCCCTCCCCTTCTTTCAATGTCTAACTCTGGCTACAGGCCCTTGCCTATATTGATTACAAAAACACTATGTCTCACGTCCACTATTCGAAACTCTTTACCTATATTTTGGGCCCATGTAATTCGAATTAAAAGGAATTCCATCTTTTGACGAGGACATTATCCCCAAGTAGATTGTCTGTACAGTCCAATGAAGAAGTTGTTTGGAGATAAAAATTTGATGAAAGTAATGGAATATCTTCAACAGAAACATACAGAACTCTGAAGTTAGTTCATATTGATCTTTGATAAGTAGTTTGTATCGATCTCCTTGTCAACATACCTTGACAAGTAATGGTATATGAGAAGTTAGAGTGAGAAGGAGATGACGTAACTGCGTGAAAGTTTGTCAGCTGGTCACCAACCAGCGTGCGTTACGACGATTTTGTTTAGGACAACAAAAAGCGCTTTTATTTTCTCGTCCAATTTTCACAGAACACGTGTGTAATGAGCACGCAAATTGCTACGGTGGTCGTATTAATAAAGATATCGCCCATTTTGACAATGTGTATTCACATCTGTTATGCTTACTACTGAATCAATGTGAGAAAAAACGGCATGATGAAAGCAAATATACTTTTTATGACTTCAATGGAAACAATAGGAAGCTCCAACCAGTATTGTTTGCATCTGCCAACTAATTGCAAGATTTTGTCCTGTACTTCACTAATGATTCCTAGGTGCAAACTGTACTGTCTGCGAGCAGAAAGTGCTACTCCCATTGCTACAGGTAGGCTCTAGGTCCAAAAACTTTAACCTTACGTCCCAGGATAAAATGTCAGTGTAGGTAGGCCTATGTTTCCTTGAGCGGCTGTTGAATGGGTAAGGAAGGAAACAACTTCACCTTTCACAAAGCAATAATGCCTTGCAAACTATTTTCTTCTCTTTATTCCAGAACTCAATCTCTTCCCTTCGTTAGAGTGTGCAATACTTAAGTGAGGTTACAGTAAATACGTTCCAAGGTGGCAGATTCGCATTGGCTTCGTTCTTGTGTTATTACAGCCTGTACCTTGGTTTAGAGTCCTATTATATGATCCTCGATATGATCCATGCAAACGAATATATACAATAATACACCATTGCAACGCATCTCTAAGCACCCTGGAAGACTGCTATTAAAAGATCATGTGTAGCAGGCAGACCAGATGTGCATACAGGACCAGACAGTCCAGCTGGTATGTCTCATGTATATCTCAAGCAAGGAATAGATATTAGTAATGAAAAAAAACCAGAGGCAGGGTGACAACAAACAATGCCAGTAGATTTGAGTAGCCTTCGTCATTTGTCATTTATTGTACCTGCTCAACTCGTCGGCCGATAGGCCTACAAGTTCACGCAAAGACCTTGCGACGAACCTACAATTTCGGACTGTAGAAAATCTAAACAGGCTTACCCCCGTTCCAACTATTAAATAATCTAAAAGGTCATTTCGGTAACTTAAATGTCACTTTTTAGAAGCTCTTTGACATTTCGGAGATTTTGTGAAATAGAGAAGCTTGAAAATTTTAAAACTAACCAAAATTGTTCATATCTTGCAGTTGAGCACAAATGCATCAGGTCATGCAGCTTCCAACCTGCTTTGGACAAGCTCAGCAATATACAACCCCCCAAAGCTAACACTCTATTTCATATACAACCCCCCAAAGCTAACACTCTCTTTGGTAAAATGAAAATATTGTAGTTTAAATGCAATGACTGTGCATTGACACCTCCTTTCAGATTGGTTCATCTCGTTCTGTCCTGGCTTGCCCCACTAGGATACCGGGAAAACGTATGCCCGTCTGTGCAGTTGAGGAACTCACCCAGTTTAAGAATTCGCTGAGGAGGAAAGGGATTGAGAAACCAATTGCCATTTTCTGTCAGTCACACCAAAATATTGATAATTTTTATTGATAAGGATGTTCCCAATGTGAGCCATTTGGTTGCCCCTTCTTTATCGAGAACGATACTTTAGCACCTTGCTGTCGACATACCGTATGTGTGATCCACTATGGCTCTCTCGTGACACTGAGGTCATCGGATTACAAACTCCTGATTGTGAAATCAACCAGTCTTTCCTTTGTGACATCCCAGTCTCAAATTCTCTTTAGGTCAACAATAGGTATGCCTGGTTTTATACCACCTAAAGCGGAACATCGAAGAAATCCCTTACTCTTTGACGATTATTTCAAAATCTTAACAGACATCCCTATTGTTTTCACGTTGCGACAGCTTCTCAATTTATGCGGCATTGTTGAGAATGTATGTTTATCACGATAAACGAATACTACAGGGATATGGCGTTCTTTGCTAAGGAAAAGTAAAGAACGCCATGCAGGCCTACTAGAACATAAGTGTCAATTCCAAGGGGTATTACCCTCTCTTTTGTTTAAAATTGACCTTCCAAGATTTCGTAATTTTTAAAGAACTAAGATTTGATCTCTCTGTTCCTTTTATCTTTGCCTACGAAGCAATCCCCAAAGCCACCCTTTGGCGTGGCCACTACAACTCCAAGCGTTATTTCACTTGATGGAACCGCCCATATGACAAACAAACATTTTCGTTCAAAGGGCAGCAGCAGCAGCAGCGAGAAGATGCAAGCGGGGGATGCCCTGTTACAAAGAGACGAATCCGACAGGCATAAAACCACAGTTCCTTATATTAATATTTATTGTCTTATTGTAAAGCAAGAACCATGGATTTGTCAAAATCATCATCAATCACAAAACAACGGCATTCGCACTGAAAATTATTTAGTAATTTTCTCATTAGGGCGTTTATTAGACCAATTATTAGGCCTACTTATTTCCAGTGTCATGACTACGGTTTGGGGAAAACTAGGGTCTAGGGCCCCGTAATATCTTGTCGAATTAGATCCTTTATAATGGAGAAGTGTCACTGTTTTGGAGGCAAAGACCCCATTCACTCCTATGTGCCGATGGGCGCTATAAACTGATACGCTCTCTCACAAAAGTTGGAGTTACAATCATAAAAATTTTACGAGATTGTTACTAAATCTGATATTGCCAGACTTTATTCAGATGTAATTGACCTATGCAAGTTCAAATCTCAAATACAAGGATCGGTGTTGCAAAAAATGCTAACTGATCAAAAGGGAGAGGGCCTTCTTCAGCTATGGCGCAAAAAATTCCTGTTGCAAAATACAACAAAGCTCTTTAAAAAAAGTTGCAATAAAGTTAGAAAGACGTTACGAAACAAGCTACAAAAATCTGATCACTTACGCCACTTTGTGACTCTTTCACTTGTTTGAATTCTTATGATGTGATACGAACTAATACAGTTTCGCTACGCGAATCACGTGCATTCATCACAAGAATAACATCAATAAAGTAAACAATGAATACAAAACACACGTTTGCTTTACCAGAACAACTGGAACTGCTACCATATCTGTGCACATCACAGATAAAACCAAACCAAAGTGAAGTGCCTCTTAACTTTGTTCAAATCCTTAAGGATCTGCTACCCTCCCGTACCCTGAGATTTGCATACAATTGGGGATCCGATACAGAGCATTGCAAGTAAAGTGCGAATGCAAAACTCACGTTTTTACTGTACTTTCCTTCAAATTTAAGAAAGGGAATATTTTCTTAAAAATTGTCTGTCTATGAAAGGAGCTTGTCTGCAAATGAGTTTCTGTCTCCCATAGTTAAAGGAAAGTTTTAACAGCTTTTTAAAGTCCTGAATTAGTTTACTTTGTTCCATTGTTATGAGGCTAAACGTAAGAGATAAGTACAAACATACAATCAATAGGCTTGTCCTGTCATTTGTGAGAAAAAATTTATCAATCATGATAAAATCTATCCCGTGCAATTGACGATGACATTACGTGGAACTTCTTCAAAACATATAAAGTTGTGCAAACTCTTCTCTTTTTGATTTATTCCTTTCCTTAAACCTTCACTGCTAAGCTACACCTCGCTACCCAAAGATCATTACCCAACCTCTGAAGGGCGAAAAGACTGTTTAATGCCTTACATCCTTAAACAACCGTCCTCATCCAGGAGGATATTACCGTCATTTCATTTACACGAACCCATTGTAGGAGATGTTAGATTAAGCGCTTGATCTCAGATGGTACAATGCATTGTATTCTCTACGAACAACGGAGAAATAACCTACATGAAAATGTTGGACATCCTACATTCAAATTTAGGCCACTTTACCTGAAAGGAGTTAGCGTTGATTGACGTTCAGTTTCTCCGTAGGTTACCACTAAATATTTATTTTCATTTCTTATCGAGTTACAACAGTATGGCCATGTGATCGTTAAGAAACGATCAATTCTTTCTTTTGCCTGGGGCTTAGGATCACTCGTCTTACAAAAGGCGCACGCAATGTTATAGTCATAATGTTATAGTAGCTGCACGAGGTTGTTCTTTCCTTTGGTATATAGTTCTGATTCAGCCAACCTAACTTCTTTCCTGAACCACGCGTGGGGACGCTGGGTAGCACCGAGTATACTTGTTTTCTTGCTTGTTATTGAACGGGCCGTTTTGACATATGTGATCCCCTCTAAATGGGGATTCCCACGAGCCATTCCACATGAAATCCACATGAAATCACAGCGATCGACTTTGTATTCCGGTGCACATTCAAGTTAATTAGACCTTAAATCAGTCGATCAAGGGCAGGTGTGTCAAGCATAGTTGTCCCTAAAATTAGTAAAAATTGAATCTATATGATCTATTTAATTGGAACGCATATTAGGCAGGCAGTCTTATGACAGCTAAAACTTCGAGATGGCTCAAACTGTGAAACTTGCTGGCCAATCATGGGGCATGCTCATGTTGTAATAATGTTCTTATGAAATGTTGTTTAAAATGCTGACCTGGGTCTCCAATGTCCTATCTCTTTGCCCCTCGGTTATGAAATAAGTCTTCGTGAATCTCTGCAACAAGTCTCATTTCATGGTCCATGCCTCCAATTGTTAAAACTACACATCAATTCTTTTTCTTGCTTTGTTCATTCTTCGTGTTGTATGAAAACCATGATGATATTCCAACATTTAAAAGGATCCCTAGTGCCATGGGCAATAACGTATTCCAGGCATTTGGTTGGGGATGGACCGATAAAAGTTTTTCTTTTCTCGTGAGCATGTCAACATGAATCGAGTCGAACTGATACATTGCACCAAGACCAGTGAAAACGTGAAGATAGTGATGGCTTGCACCAATTAAATCAAATTTTCCTGGGAACCAACACTCAGGAAACCTTGTCATGTTAGCAAGAGCTGAGAGGAGATAGAGATAGCAATGTTGTCGAAAAATAGGTAATGATTCTGTGACTGTGTCGTTTTCACTGGTAGAAAAGAGAACTCTGTACACGTATGGGTAGCTGTTGACAAAAAATGGTAGGAAATAAGCCAATGTCCGTGCAAGATATTTGGTTCTCTTCCAACGGTTACGTGAAAGACAGCATATTAAAGTTGATGACACTGATGTCAGCATGGAAACTGCTGTAAATCGCTCAACAGTACCGAACAGCGGCAACGTACTGTCCAAGGGTCTTGAGTAAAAATAAAATGCTTGACCTGCACCGACGGAATAAATACTAATTACTGCATAGTCCATGTAAAAGCAGACCTGTCGAACTTTCGTCGAAATCGAGTTAAACATATGTGCTGTAGCACTCATTAAACAAAACCCACAAATACCAATCGCAAATGAGAATTCCGGCCAGGCAGTGGAATGTAGAAGTGAATGATCCCCGCTGAAATTGTAAGAGAACTTGATAACAAAGAATATGAATGCCATAAAATGTGACCAGACATTGAAAGACTCGTTGCAGTGAGGCAAGAAGGCACTTTGCAGGCAATCTTTTGCATTGATGTAAGGTCTTCGATATCCTCTCAGAATAAAAGGCTCCCTGAACTGTGGTGCAACTTGCTCTCGACTTAGTCCAAATTTAGAAGTTTCGTCGTGTTCAATCGTACGTTTCTTTGTATGAGAACTACCCTTTTGCTCCTTGGCTTCACGAGCTTCCATTTTGATCGGATTGCTCTTTCACTTGTGTACAATTATTCCTCTGCCCGTGTCAAGTTTCGACATAAACGCCGGTTTTTCACACCCGGTACCTGCTACAACAAATCGACTCTAAAGGTTTATTCTTTCAAATAGTTGTTTACGCGTACCGACTTCCCTCTGTCAGTATTTGAATAATCACTTAGAAATATAAGAAACCACAGTCTTATTCTCTTAGAACACCATGCTCTTCCTTGATAGTTCAATGGAGTAAGAGCTATTGCTAATTTCCATCAGACTAAGCTCATCTCATATTAAACGTGAACTGATGTGCAAATCTTGTCAACGCCGGCGATTCGTTAATTTCTCAAGCAAACACTAACTTGTCAGTTGAGGGGAAACCCCGACCAATCAAAACCCATACAGCTGAAGAAACCGGTTTTCCCCTAAGAGCTATTTTTGACTTGTACAACAGACGCGGACATATGTTTTATCCATATCACTAGCATCAGTTTCAACTGACGGCTATCTTTGGAATATTTCAGCAAAATCTAACATCTTTTTTAAAAGGTATTCATTTCTCAACTGCAGCTAACATTTAACCAAATTTTGGAGGAGAAATAAACTACGACATGGTAGAATATGGCAACTTCTAATATTCCAAAACAGTGAATTTCTAAGATGAATGCACGAAAGTACGCTATTTAGAAGGCCTTGGTAAGATTTTAGAAGACAGCCTATCGCCGCTGCCGAAGTCTCCATCTTTCTTATCAGATTGAACGAAATCAAACTATGATCTTTGAGACTCTATAAGAGAAGACCCAAGTCCAACCCCATCCCTGTGGTGACTAGAAAATGAGAATTTCCAGCACGGCGAGGGAATTTATCAGTTCATACTTGGGTCTTGCTGTAAGTGTAAGAATCTGTTTGCCCAAAGCGTTCGCAGAATAATAATTTTGAAACTCTTTTCGTCGTCCTCAGAAACACTTCTGAGCTTGCCATCGGCATCTTGCCCCAAAGGTTTGCCTTAAGCCTATGTTTCATTTGTTTTTATTTTAAGGCCAATAAAAAGCAGTGCTCACGATATCAATGTTAGTGTTGCGAAAACATTGGAGGGAACTTCGATATGAATGCCTGTAAAGAACAATTACCTATTTGTTTTCATCGTTTGAAGGCAACAGGTGGTTAAACTCTCTCATCAGGTGGATTCTTGTAGTGAACACAAAATAGGGAGTCAAACAAAGCTTTGCAGCTGTTGGTTGGTATTTGTTGCTATAGCGTTTTGTTTCGGAAATAATGGTTTATTTCTTTATTTCTTTTAGAAATCACTTCAAGTAGAATAAAGCAAAAACTGTTGCCAGGTGCACTTCGTTAAAAATGCATAATTGTGAGTTATTCATAGAGATAACTGATACAAGTAAAGTTAATAAGTTGACTTACGATATTGTTAATATTGACATCATTGGCAACGTTGTCAGGCAAAGAAGCACCAAGTAGCGTTGCTCGGGGTACTAGTGAAATATGACCCTCCACTTTTCAAAATGACCAATAACGCAGCCATGCAGGCCACGCCCTTGTGAACAGCGTTGTTTTTGATGTGGAATACAAAAATTTTATAGTTGTTCCTGGCATTACTTTTATTATGAAAAGAAAAACGATTTGGCTTTGAGAAAAGATGAAAGATAATATATAAAAGAAGATATGACTATCAGCTTTGTTGTATAGTTATTCTTCTGCCACCTTTCTCCAAATGCAAGTATGATGTTAAACGCTGCCTCCATACGCTATTCAGAGGTGACAAAAAGAACATAGAAATTACCTGCTTTGCATAATCTAGAGTACTTTTTAGTGCTTAATTGTAGGGGGGAGGGGGTTGAATAAGCAGGGGAATATTTTTCTAGATTTTGATAAAGTGGGAGTCGTAATAAAATGATCTATCGGGAAAATCGCAAATAAACCCTTAAAACGGGGGGGGGGGAATAAAATTGGGGGTGGATATTTATTTTTACAGGTATATTTACTATCGAATGAGATGAAAATGACAATGAAAATGTTGCTGACAGTGATGATGAAGAAGAGAATGTATTCCCTGAGAATGCTGTGCTACCACCAGAGAATGAACCTACGCCCAGAAATAAATCAGTCCCGGTAGATCCGGAACTTAAAGCTAACTTCGTATGTTTAAGTATAACTGAATCTGCAATCAACTCTGAAAAGAAAAGTAGCTCTGTCAACCTTCTACCATTTTTCGTTAAAGTATGAAAACATGTTAGCTGGTGAACAACAGAGTCGTAAAGCTTGAGAAAGAAAAACAAAAAAGCGGACGGAGTTGATAACAATGCGAGTATGAATTATAACAATGAAACGTTTGACATTTTCGACGTTGAATGATAATTTGATTGAGACATTTCAACGAGTAACTTGTTCTACTTGATATCTGTTCTTGATTTTTGTTCTAAAAGAGAGCTCTCTCTAGCACTAAACGATTTTTTGTTTTCTCAGAAATTGTTAAAAAGTATAATATCGGGGGTTAATAATAAAATGATGGGGTAGGTCGTACTTTCACATTTCCGTAAAATGGGGGTTAATAATAAAATGCTTCGAGGAGTGAAAATGTTCAAAGAAATGCCATATGAGAACCTCTACAATTGCGTACAAAGGAGTGAGATATAATCTTGGCGAGGCGGGAATTGCGGTAGAACAAGTGGCGGCGCGGGGCAGGAAACTTTCGGTTTAAATCAGCAATAAAGAGTGTAATCGTAGAAAATTCATAATTTATAATGAATTATAATTTTAGTTTAGTTTTAGTTCAATTAGCATCATGAATTACAAAGAACATTTTCCAAGTTTCAGCTAAAGATTCTTAGTTTCTTTGCCAATGCATCTTGATATATTCAATGACTAATATTGATTTCTGACATATTGGTAAGCACTGGAGTATAGAACAACAGGGAAGGGTGACAAATATTCTTGAAATACTATACATCCTGTTTATAGGACAAAGGAAAGTGTTAAGCAAGGGTCTGTACAGGTGAATTTCTGGCCAATTCATCTACTTATTGTTGACCATAAAAATGGGAGATAGTAGGATCAAAGTACCCGGTGTCATTTTTGCTTCTATGCAGCTTGACGCCATGAGAAATTACCTTTGGACCACAACATATCAACAGCAATCTATCAATGAGTTGTTTTGAACTTGCTCACATAAGTTTTTCTTTTCTTTGACCTATATCGATGCGTTCTCAAATTCGAATTCGAATTCGAATTCTGCACACAGTTAGCAATTGGTCGACGTAGTCAGATCGCTATATGTCTTTGTACTCTCCATTTCTTGCAAAACATTTAACAAAGAAGTAATTTGACATACTTATTTGGAACTTGATGTAATCGGTTCGGAGACTGTTCCATCAAAGCATCCTTTTATGATCCTTCCATTTTCTCGTATCTGCAATTAGTTATCGCGAAGTGTACGGCACTAAGTGATAATTCCGAAAGAAATGTGGTGTTGAGCACCATTATTCGATGTTGTAGAAATATTTTGTCCGACACGGTGTATTTCAAAATTGTTTTATATTTCATCGACTTAGCTCTTTTGACCCAGCATAGACTGGCAGTAAAATTTAATTTTTGTGGAAGAGATTTCAGTACTCTTAACAAACTGTTTACTATGAACTTAATTGAGACAATTACGGGTGTATAAAAGCACAGATGCAGCTATCTACGAAATAAAATTCTAATCTTTTGTAACCACTTTCAAGCTAAAGTCCTAAAGACAAAAAAGTTGATTTTCAAGGCGAAGCTGCAAAAATATATTGCCTGGATTATTTTAAACTTTGACTTACTTGACTTATCTGCATAAGCCTCAGAGGATCTTTGTACATTTCGCGACACAATCCTTTTACTTACTTCTGTCCCAGGTCAGTCGCTTAATAGTTAGTAACGGGAGATCTACATACTCTCTGATCTGGTTTTTCAGCGTTTTTTAAGCCTACCACGTGGCCTTTACCCAGGAAGTCATCCTTATTTGCTCGGAACATATTGCCTTCAGGACCTCGTCTGACCACATGAGTAAACTAATTCAATCTTCTCTTTTTTATGACATCTGTGATATTCTAAACCCCAGTGTCTCTTTGATATCACCAATTTTGCAGTGATCCCAGACAAGTTTTTACCTGCCACAGTCATCAGACAGTTATTTTCAAAAACAGATAACTTGCATTCATCCTCTGCTTTCAAGGTCTATGTTTCACCTGCATACGTTGCAATTGGGACTATGAGTGAATTTTAAGTCTTACTTTGAAAGGATACGACACAGTTCTCCTATTCCAAACAATTTTCTTCAACTTTCTATTGCTATCCTTCTATTGCTATCCTTCATATCACTTGTTGTATCAGGGACTGATGTATCAGGGACTGATGTATCAGGGTTGGTGATAGTATATATCCTTGTCGGACTTATTTAAGTGGCTACATATAACGCAAGTTCGCTGAATACGACTCTCGACAATACCACTCTCGAATACAACAATAGAGAGTTTCAGCTCTAGTACGATAACGGTAACGTTAGCTGCTAAGGTTAAGGTTTCCGTTATCGTTCCCGCACTTTTTCAATTCAGCTCTAGAACGTAAGGAACACAGGGGACACTGACAACTATTGCCCGTTTCAAGTTTGGCGCGAAATGTAAACATGCATGTTCGCTTCCTTGAACGCTGCGACACCACGAAGTTTACCCTCTAATAACTCGAGTTATAAGCCTAGCATCAACGGTTTGTGATATGGGAACATTTAATACATGTCAGATTGATATTGTTGTACGATCTAAGTGATGCACGTACCCGCCAAATTTTGTATTCTGAGTACAAACCCGTATACTATCGTGGACGAAGCCAAGAGTGAATGTTCACTCGAATTACCCTTGTAAAAAGCAAAAGAAGCTGTTCGTCTTAGCACAGTTCTCAGTCGTTTATTCTACTGAGTTTATACACCATTATATATGATGGCACCACAGAGAGATTTTGTGTAATTTAATAACAATACGGTTCGATGGTACGGACACTGCAGGCTAGCTTGGCCAGGCCTACTCGTACTCAGCCCTTAAAGCATATTGACTTTCTTTAGTAACAACATTCATGGCCATAGTAACACACCATCCCTATCCTCAGACCCATATCATTTGGGATACCTAATATATGGGAATTTGCCCGCATGCCTACTATCTACCCCTCTCCCTTAAGCCAAATAGTAAAATATGAGTCAATATAATCAGGATTTTCTGTTTAACCTGGTTGTGATGACCACAATCAAATGTTTGGTGAGGGCAATTTTACCCAGTAAAGTATTAAATTTAAGACATTCACAAAAATACCACGATACAACTCATTGCCGTTTAGAAAATTGTAAAACGAGTTCACCAAAGGCATCATGGCATCATGTAGAAAGGTCAAAGTTAATTCCTTTGTTTAGAATAATCTTTTGTCTTTGTTCACCCTCTCTTGACGACAAGACACCACAGCAATAAAGATATTCCCCTCTTCCCAGCACTAAATTTATGTGGATTTGGACTAGTTGAAAAGGATATCTGCTCAATTTA
>JAAAKM020000956.1:0-15450 GCA_010016025.2 Alatinidae sp. Z8VKAUB7J3 | reverse complement strand
TACCTTCGATAGATGAGAAAGAGTTCTTAGGTTTTACCGACAGTTAAAGCTCCTGTGTTGATTAAAAATGCGTCCTTAATATGCATTAACGATTTATACTCGAATACAGAGATATCTGGAATACAATATAGAAAGAATACTATAAAGAAGCTGCGAGTTTAAGGAGATTGATAAAGAAGCTTTATATACGCTTGAATCCGTGTAAGCTGCGGTGATTGCAACACAAAAGCAAGTAGGACAGACTATCAGTCTTTTCTTGATTTTGTTATTGCTATTATGGTAATAATGTTATTCTGATTTAGGACCAGTTTCCATCGTTTCCGAAAATATGCCACGGGAGTGTATTTTGTGATCATTTATTTGCGTTTATAGTTTCAACGTGAGTTTGAGGATAAAGATAATGGCGAAAAACAGAATTCTCATCTCTCAGTTGAGACCCTAACAGTTTAACGTGGCAGATATACCAAGCGAACGCTGCCTGCTACAAAATGCGTGTACTGCAAATAACATCATCAACACCAAGTATAGCAGAAAGACGGTGCGTTTCAGGCACAAGAAGGGCCTCGTCAGTTTTCTATAGTGTCCATGTTTCTAGAGCATATGTGTCAAATTGGCACTATATGGGCTCTGAACAGAGATATTTTATATCGATAGCCATGAGATACACAAAGCTAATAGCTGCTAAGCTTATTCTTCTCTTATTATCATTAGTTATATCGGAAGCAACACTACTTTTGAGGAAAAAATTGTTAAACTTGTACAACTTCTTCACTATCCAATATAAGCTACTGCTTTGGGTCACTCGCAATTTTTCATTTAGAAATATTGATCTTCAAACTCTAATTATCTGCATGCAACAACAAATTCGTGTGTAGATATTTGTAGGTTCTCAAAGATGGCTGGTATTATTGTGGTCCCATCAACATATCTAATTGTGATTGTCATGCCGTGGTATAGCGCTGAATTGGAATGTAAAATCTTTAGGTCATCCATAAAAAGTTCAAGAAACATGTCGCGAACACTGGAGACAAGAGCTCTCCTTGTCATACACCAAATTTCACCGTTAATTAGTTTGTTATTACGTTATTTATAAGAGTTGCTCACGTAGAGTTGTAATGCAGATTCTCAATAGTTGAGATTATCCTCAGGTCAATGCCAATCTTATTCACCATTTTTCTAGTATGCATACATATCTGGAAAAACTAACAGGAAAAATTGACAATTTAGCACAAAAATTCTTAAACCATTTTTTTCAAAATTTTAGTGATATAATCGAGCGGTGAATCGCTCGCCACAGAAAGCGTGAGAGATTTCAACTTGAAATTCTTCATAAACAACAGAGGAAATTGGAACTGTATGAAATATCTTGGGAGTGGTTTACCCCTTGGTTCTAACACTCAAAGTCGATGTAAACAGCTTAACGGTGTATTTTTACCATTACGTAGTTCCTCCTGCATTGTTATTTTCTTGATTTGCACTTTTAGGATGAAACATACCTCGACATATCCAAAGTATTACATATCTCAATCTAATAGCTTGTTTGTTGTACAAACAAGAATATTGCACAAAATAACGAAAACCTTGGAAACAACCAACTCGGGTTTCAAAGACCAAAAACACCACTAAGCAACGTGACTCTGCCATAGGGCAACACTTGCTCGAGAACCCAGACTGTGCCAAAGTGTACACGGATGATTGCTTCCGTATCATAGGAAAGGCCAGGTCTGCATTTCATTTGGCCGTTTTGGAGTCAGTCCACATACAAGCAAGAAAACCTTTGCTATGCAGACAAATAATAACAAATAATTACTTTGTATTATGTCGTACACTTTGTTACACATCTTCTTAAATATTTTTTTATAAATAGAGAGTTAAATCTTTGATTGTTAATGGTATGCTAACAACGGTTTTTTTGAAGATCTTGAATTACTTGTCAAACTTTCGCTATCCGTAAATGTCAGATTACCTCTGGATGTCGATGTCCATCATTGGATGATTGGGAGCTAATGTGGCGACTAGAAAATGAGGTATGCCAACATCGAAGCATATAGGTAATAACGAACAGCTTCTAGGGCCAAGTATTTTATAAAGAGACCGCAAACATTCACTGCCAATTTGACGCGAAATTTAAAAAGTCCCATGTGATGACGTAAAGAAGTATCTATTTGAGGCTGACGTGAAAAGTAGTCAAAATTGCTCAATTTAGGCATGCAAAGTAATAAAATGTGTAAATAATTGGCACCGGTTGCCAAATAAGGAATTTGCTAGGAAAATTTCAGTATTGTACCGAACAAAGTTGACAAAAACTTGATATTTCATTGACGGAGACTGACATTTGTCACTATTTCTGAACCATAATATTGAGAAGAAACGCCATTGGATTAGCATGTGAGCTACAGAACATGCTCTACTGCCTAACTGCACTATCATCTGTATGCGACCAAGTGATGTACGAGCGACCTTTTATGTTGATCAAAACCAAATTGAATGATATTTTTGCTAATATTCGCAATACTCTTCTTTATGCTTCTGAATTTTACAAAACATAACACACAAAAGCAAATCATTGCTAATTCAACACTTTCTGCGATTCTTTTGACTAAAAGGGAACTTTCATCGGAATAATTCAATCTTGAGTACCTAAATGTGATAAGCTTTAAAAATTGAGAACAATCTTTTGAACCTTTAATACTTGACAAAATACACAGCTCTATACGTCACCATGGAGAGTAAATATATGTGCCCGCTAAAGAGATTAGAATTAATCTCAAAGCGGGTAAAGCAAGATAAACCTAGATTATTCTACAAAGTTACACATATAGAGCATAGCCAAAATCGCATTATTTGCAACTAAGTAGCGTATCGCAGTTAATGGAGCACTAACCCAAACATAACTAACTGAATCACAATGTAACCAGGCTGGACATTTCAATGTATGAACTGAGTGGGAAACTGACGTAGTTGACATCATAAGATCGCAGACTTGGCATGTAATAGCTATGTCTTTTTGGAGCGTTACAGCAGGCCTAATCAGTTGTCAAAAACTATTTACTCGTCATTCTTACACGAAAAAGAGAGCAAAACACACTTCAAATGTTTACGTCAGCACTATGACATACATAAAAAGCAATTTATCATCTCGAAATTTCTCGACGAGCATCCAAAAATCCCTCCTCTCCACCTTCGCACTACCAGATCGGTACATTTACATTGTTAGATCAAGTTTGCCTTTGATCAATGGCTTTGCCTCCATTTCTGTTAACGTTACTGCTAACGCGCACGGAAGTACGCCTTTCCAAGAAAAATTGCAGATTTGGCCCGTATAGGATTGAGATGGGGACATTTCTCTTATCAATACTGCGGAGTAAACCTCGTCTCTCCGCGCGAAGGTAAAAGAAATTAACTTATTTGATGAATACAGTGCTTCTCCAGCTTATTAATTTACAAGGAACAAGCAGTTTGCCTCGAAAAATAGTAAATACAGTGAAATAAATATGGGGAAGATCATATAAAGAGCAAGTGTTGATAACCTTTGTGACGCTTGAGAGTACCTCCCTATAGCACATAATTGTAGGTAATACTAATACGTTAAGGAAGAACACGGTCAATAGTGACAGTGTGTAATAAGTAAGTTTAGAAAGGTAAGGAGCAAATAATTATCGGGCCATGTGGCAGTGCAAGGGACGCAATCTAAGCTATGGGTATTGTTTGCCAACACTAAGTGCAGAGACGTATAAAGTCCATTAAAACCATTTCAAGTACAAGCTTTAATTTAATCTACATTACTAAATAATTTGGGTATTTTAATTCGAGAAAGCCTACGTGCTTGCAAAAAACTGGTTCCTGTATTCAAGGCAGTTTAGCTTTTGTTACACTTAAGACAAATCTGGAAGGTTGTCACCAGGCACGTAACTGGCGAGGTTCAGGGAGTGCACTTACTAGGGGCCCCAACCAGATTGTGATATCATGGAGGCCCCAGCCCTTCTATATAATTTTTATTTTACGCAAAATTTAAGAAAAAAATTGACAAAAGATAGATTAAAAGCTGTACGTTTTAAAAGAGTAAAACCGCCCTTAAAAGAACTCAAAATAGGGGTTTCAGGGCTATGAACCCCCAAGGAAGGCCTTACAACGCATCCAGATACCCCAGCTGTATAAACACTCTCTATGAGAGTGGAAGTCTTCGCTTAGCACCAATTGGCCTGGGGGGGCATGGTGAAAGTGTCCTAGGGGCCCCAACTACCACTGTCACGTGCCTGGTTGTGAACTCCACAGGGCAATGGCACACCGAACTTTGGATATAAGAATTTGTCATGCTGGAGCACAATGAAAATCAAAATTAAATAACTATCCTTGGAATGTTTTCAAGGGTTATTCTCTAAACAATCTTATTGTACTTTGTGAAGGAGTGAACTCGATAAATCCAATTTTTAAATCAAAAGTTGACAGGTATCAAAAGTTTCAACTCCAAACACAATACAATGTGCATACTTTTAAAATATTTGGCTAGAATGTTGATTCAATTTTAGCATACCAGGATACAAGCAGCACAGTTTTACATGTATACACATATAATCCACCTGATACTGTAACAATTTATATCTGCTAACATAATGAGAAAACCCCAAACTAACATGTAGCGATAATGACCCAATAAAACCTTAACATAAGTGCCTCATCAGTACACGGTAACATCAAAAGTCTTACTACATTATTTAACAATTCAACATGAAAATTAAACATTATATATCTACAAATTATATTATTATATACAAATGAACAAATTCAAAAATGTAAGTTAAAATGATAACAAAATAGAAACCAATGCACCAATCATTAAGGCAACACAATTCCTGTCCGCAAAAATATGTTTACTTGACATAACAAACTATAGTATACATTTACGACGTTGACCATTTTTATCAAAGTCATTAAATGTTACTTTCTATAGGTAAAATGAATGTTAATTGCCAAGGTAGTTGATTTGTTTACAAAATAAGGAATAATGTAACTATGTCTACACGAGAGACAGTGGAGAGTTGTATTGATTTGTATCTTTTGCTTTATTATTAAACAATGCTTTAATTAAAATCCAAATTAAATGCAAGTGCTAAGAGTTCACGTAATGTTGTGTACACATATTTATTTGTGGTTTCAAAATAACCTACACCATTTTGCAGCAGATCTTGTGTGACAAGATAGTTCAATAAACATTAAGAGGGGTAAATATATTGATTGATACCTCCAATATGTCATAATATGAGATAAACTGTATCTTTCCTCACATGTTTTGATTACAATTTAAAATGGTTGAAATAATACTTGCTTTCCTTTCAAATTTTAGCACTGACTTTTGAAATGGCTATTCATTGTTCATCATACGGACTTTGATTACAATATAACTATATTACAAAAATAAGTTTTTCTACATAAATGTGAGAGCTGCCTCTACCTTCACCCCTGTCCATTAACTTTTTGGTCTCTAATAAATTGGGGGACGTTTATCAATCTTTGGAATTTCCCCCAGCTTATTAAATTTGGGGAATCAGCTTTGATGATTTAAAAAGAAACATTTTTTCAAAATTTTTTTGACGGTGATTTTTAAGTGAGGTATACATTTATGAAGTTAAAATGTGATACCTGTTATATTCTTCATTTTATAACTCTTGGAAATTATTTTCAAAACATTGATTCCAAACCCAGCCCCACCCCAGTTTAATAGAGAGTAAATATCTAGTCTGGCAGTATTTTTTTGTTTGTCATAACAGTTTTTCTATGTTCCAGTAAAAGTAATTTAACAAAGTGTAGTAGTTCCTTGTAGCTTGCATCATCCTTACTGTCTGGTTTGCAAACGTAAACATGGTTCTCATCTATTTCAAACTCTCTTCCAACTCCAACTGCAGCAGAAAAATATGGAACAACTTTAACCTTAGCTTTTACCACTGGAATTTCTATTGGTTTCACTTCAAAGAAACTTAAAAGTTTTATTCCTCTGTTGTAAACCAATTTCATAAATTTATTGTGAAGCTCTGCTAGTCTTGGTGAATCTTCTCTTAGATCAGTTACTTCAACTGATGGTAATGTAATGTACTTTGCATTAGAGGCTTGACTTGCCAATGGTGAGCCTTTATGAGGGACACTGTAGAACACAACTCCGTGTGTATTTATCAGCAAAGGACTTTCTTCCCCCACTGAAGATGACTGTGCTAAAATATCCTTAACAATAAGACCTCCCATTGAATGTGTTATCCAAATTATAGGCCTATTCCCAACACCTGCTTGTAGTAGTTTTTTGGATAACTCTTTCGCTCTGGCAGAAAGAGAATGTGTTTCATCTGTATATGGACAAGTTACAGACCAGTTTGTAAGATGTGTACTGTACTCCACGCATAACATCCTTGCACGTGGAATATCCTTTGCAAGCCAGTCCTTTGGCCAGCAGTTGGTCTTCCTACTGTAATATGGATTGGTACCACTGTCCTTCTGTCTCCATGTTACAAATGGTCCACCTGAAAGACCATGTACAAAAATAATGTCAGCTTCAAAGTTTAAAGGTTCTACTTTTCCAGTAGGATAGACTTGATGCATTCCATCCAACAGTAAACACTGCGAAGCTTCAAAAGTATCTAAGTTGTGAAGAGCACGCTTCCCAGCACTTGATACATTTGAGTATTGTGAATCTGCAAGGTACTTCGATATCTCAATAAAACCCGCCTGTATAATAACCTTGCGGGCATCTTTCACTGCTGAAATGTTTGCAATTATGTCTCCACAAAGGGATAAAATAATTTTTCTATCATTAAAATCGTTCACTGCTTGTTCTAATACATGCAAAACGTTGCTGCGCAACAAAGTATCACAGTCTACCAAAGAATTGCTAGCGTGCTTTAAACAATTGAGGTATAATACCCATTTTTCTTCAGTCGAAAATAACCTTGGCTCATCCTTGAGTAATGTGTCTTCGCCGAAACACCAGAAAACTCCACGATCTTGGGGCTCAACTGAAGTTTCATCGCTCTGAGGTTTCAAAGCTTCCTCTACCATCCACAACGTACATGTATCCGATGTCTTGCTGTACAGGCTATGTAGCAAATGAATCACGTCCTTTTCCAGCTCATCAGAAGACTGTGCTGAATAAATTCCTTGTTGAAGGCCTTTTAACATAAACCAGCCTGGATGAGCACCTGGAGTTCTAGCTAAACTTACCAGGGTATGAGGTTTACACCTACTTTTTAAATATTCCACCGCTGTGTTCGAGTCAAACCGTACTGCTGCAAGGGCCCTTACTCCGACGTTGTGGACGTACTCGATCCTACTGTTACTTAATCTAATCAGAAGCTTCGGTATTCCAGCTTCATGAAATAACTTTGTTCTCGAATATTTAGCGCACCAACGTACAAGACTTCTAGAGAAGTGGTGAGAAAAGTGAGTAGATGTTCTCTTCGCCTCCTCTCCAATGTCAACAGTTGAGGCAAAATTCCTTACTAACAAAGCACACAGACCGGTACCAGCACCGACTAAAGTTACTGCTATATATCGCAAACGATTTCTCCTGCCAGGGATCATTGTTTAGCTACGTAACAACCACATTTGCTCTGGACTTACGGCCATTTGGGAATAGAAAACAATTTTGTTGCGCATGATGCAAGAACTCAAGTACAGTGGAGATTTAAAAGTACAATGTTTTGCCGCGATTTAAAAGTCGACTGGTGTAGTATAATCTAATATAAGATGGCGGAATATACTGGTTAAACTTACAACTTTAAAGTCTACCTTCAGTGGTCAGAATTTATTTGATATTTTGTTCGTTTTATCTGGAGCAGGGGTTCCCAAATTTTTTTTTGCTCGTCGACCCCCTACTGAGATTTTAAGATTTCCATCGACCCCCTAGATTTTTATTCAAGGAAAATTATTACAATAGTAAATACTAAGTACTAAATACTAAGTTTAGAGCATCATTACTGAAAGTCTTTTCGCACAAGAGACACCATGCCGTGGTGTCATTATGTAAAGCAGTAATAAATCCGCATTTCAAATATTCCTGAGAATACTGGCAGATATTTCTTTCTTGGCACCTTTAGCAGCTATAAGGTGTATGCAGACAAAAAGAATTCGTTTTCTCGCTAGGCCTATTCAATTAATCTTGTTTTAGTGGATGCTGATTGATTTTAAAACACAAGCCATTCAGGCAGCCCAATTACTGATTGGCTCCTTCAAAGTACACTTGGGTATACTCTTTCACACATTCCATTTCGGTCATTCTGACGTTAGTACTTTGAGGAGTGTCAGACGAAAAAAGTTTTTCAGTACACAATGTTTTCGCCATTTCGTGCAATATTCTTGTTTTGTACCACAAACAAATTAAAAGTCAAATGTGCGATCTTTCAATACTCCTAAATACAAGGAAAATGCATCTGGGAACAAATATAATTTAAACTGCTCCTGGCAATTCTTCTAGACTGCCTTGTGACGTACGAACAGCACATATGCGAAACTTATCTGGCCAATAATGAACTAGAATCCTCTGCCCCCAAAATTTTGAATCTGTGCTTGGTACATAATATAAAAATAGGCTGTCTAAAGTTGCAATAAAAATAGCAAAACATTAGCATCATTAAGCATCCAGTCACATTCAACTATTGATGAACGACATGACACATACAAATTATTGCTTTTAATACACTGAGGTTACGGCTGTTTTGTATCTGCAAGCTCTTTCATGCGAGAAAAGAGCAAACATTACAAACCTTAAAATATATTCTAGATACGTAATGGGATAAAACTAGTGTCTTTGGAAACCAATCGGAATCTTCTACATTAAGCAGAAACTACGATCCTGCAGCATACTCAGCACTGAACTGCAGTCTTGAGCAAAGCAACCTGGTAACATGTCCATGTAAAAAGACATTATTTCAAGCATATTTTCTTCCTTTCCGCACAACATAACAAAATCTGTTTCTACAGCATCTTCATTTGTTATAGTCGGCTTTCCAGCCTTTAATAAGTGGTTAATGAATTTCATATCATGATTCAATTTCTATCTTTAACTTTCTTCTGTCTTGTGCTTCTTCTTCAAGGCCAACCTTTGTAGGCTCCTCTGACCATACCATCCAAGATGGTTATGTCTTTAGTTTTCTCTTCTGCCCGACACATGCAAATTTCTATACTTCCTTCACCGGATCATCATCTCCGTTTCTCAACATATGGCCAATCAATCGCACACTACTCCTCGTCACCACTTCCACTAGAGTCTTCTCTAATCCCAGCCGCTTCAGAGTTCCATACACCATCTCGGAAATTATATGGAAATTGCGGCGCGCGTTGCATCCTGGTACTGTCTGGGGGACGATCGCTTTTAGTCTAACTTGAAAATATTCATCAGCGGAGGGCTACCACTTGGAAAACCATTAGCCTTAGCTTTATTAAAGGAGACAAAGGCTACTGTATAATTAATGGATGTAGTAACGACAGATATAAACATGAACAGTAACAATAACTCATCAAGGGCCACGCACTGCACTGCACTCCTATGACAGTGTTTCGAAGCCAACGAGCTGCTTCCACATTTAGTTTCTGACTTTGCACCGTTTGTCACTTGATGAAAACACCGTTCAATGTTTTAACAATTCATATGCTTGTCTTAAGCAAAGAACCAGCTTTCCATTGGTTACATGTAAGAAATGGATTTCCTTTGGACCTTTGAGAAAATTGCACGTGAACTTCTTTGTTGTGGAAAATAGTGACACCATGGCGAATGCTTCGATAGATAGCTTATTCGTTTTGCTCCATCGCTGACTACGAAAAGGATTATAAACCATTAAATCTTTAGGATTAGCTTCGCATAGCTTTACAAGGTGATAAAATGCAACATCGATAGAGATTTGTGGAAAATACCCGGACGATTTCAGGGCCTAAACATTGAGTTACGGTAAAGCTTTTAATATGGCTTGACCAACAACTGTTATTGGGCAGTGAAGATCATCATCATTATCGACTGTGTGGCTATGCACGTAACTTTTGCTTAGTTGGTTACAGCACTGATACGAACTCCGTAACAACTGATCACGACGTGCTCTGTTTTCATAATTTCGGACCCCCTGCCAATCCCACAATGAATTGCGTATCCAAAATCTTGGAATTGACGTGGTCAATTGCCTTCCTCTTGTCCGATAGCTTCACTCCACACATCTTTCTTATCGTGGCTTCCTCTCAGGATACATGCTTTTCCTGCTGGTACATTCTATCTCTCCGAACCATAAACAGGAGCAGGTTGTATGGTGACTTGAGAAACAAGAGCATGCGAACATCGAAGGTAGCCTACTTGAATTGGTAGGACACACGCCGGGAATGCGCGGGTCACGTGCTCGAGTCCCGGTGATGACATATTTTTTATTATTCTATGACCTTTTTATAGTTGTTGCTGCATATCATTCATATCATACCAGACTTTTTATCTTGGCCTGTGCTTCTTACACCCACCAAATCGCGATGTCTCAAAAATTGCCCTTCCACAAGACCTCTCGTGTCAATATTCTGAAACTCATCCGAACTATTAACAGTTCTGTCAGTAACTACATCATCATACCTATGCCGATGGGAGCAACCCTGACACTGATACAAAAAAATGTAGGAGTAAGCCTTCAATACCTTGCAACACATCATAAACAAAAAAGAGCAGCAACAACATGCGAAGGACACCACAAACAGAAATCAGCCTGCACTTTAAACTAGCCTTCTTAACTGACACCATCAATCCGTGAACGGCACCACCGACACTTGAACGACAACTACGACATCAGCCATGACAAGAACGAATGGACACGAAAGCCCTTAATTCCGTTAACGTCTTGCCTGCACAATGCTAGTTAACACAAAAACCAACTCTAAATCATAGCTCGACGGGTTACGCTTTCGTAAGCAAACATACGCTTAGCAAACATCAATCAAGCGAATGCAGAGATTCAGAAAATGAAGGGAAAAGGCGTTCGTTTATTATTAATATTGTTTTACACCTATACTGTTAAGAGCTACGTAACAAAATATGTAACATGTAATGCTGTATCCTTTGTGACTTGTTTGAAGTTCTATTATGAAGACCGGGAATTGATGCTGTGGCAGGAAAGAAGTATGTTTCGGCTCGAATACCATCTTTGTTACAGACCAAACTTCGTTAATATCGCTCCTTCCCACACCACCCGGGGTGCAAGAATATTGTGATACAATTTCTACGGCAGCATTTCTACTGAGACGCACATAAATGGACGTCCTTAAGCTATTTACTACTACTGCAAGTGACCTAAATGACAGATAAGGGAAATTTCCCTTAAATGGTCACTAATAAGGGCCAAAATGGCTACAACGCATCACTAAGAAAATCAGTCCCAACTCTACTAATCTGATTAAGGTTTAGCGAGAGAACAGTCGCTTGGCAAACGTCTTTAAACGGCTTTTTAAAAATAACACTGCCTCCACATTTTGGTCGAAGTATCATATTTCAACCTTAATACCCTTAACTATTTGTACCTGACGAGTAAAACATGTCAGTTACTTCAAAGTATCACATTTTCCTAATAAAGGACTTGAGTCAATACGAGGACCGAACCTGTACTACGCAAGGAATTGACACTTCGTCTCATTTACTGTGTCAGGGCTCTTGTTTCGTTTACAATATCTTATGCATCCTCTGTAATGGGGTATGAACCTCTTCAGTTTGTTAGAGATAGCAAAGCCGCAACTTTACGGGCTAAAGCTTATTTTACATTTGAATTCATTTTCCCACAGGATAGAATGATTCACCTGCGCTGCAGAATCGTAACAGGTTGATACGCAATATGTCTTTTAAGCTTCCACTTTGGCGAATCGTGGACCAAGAAATAAACCCCTCTGTATCTTTCCCGACACGATGGTGTAAGAACTGTTTAATCGTCTGTTTTTAGTATTTTAAAGGAAACACATTTATCGGCGCAAATTACTACCAGTCGCAAAACGCGAAACTCAAAATTCTCGACAAAGTACCCAAATTCTTAAAAAATCTTCAGGGTCTTGTACTGAACCGTACAAAGCAAGATGTTCAACCAACCCAAAGATCCTTTATACCTATAGACGGACTTCGAATGCATTAAAAGCGGTGAAAATGCGACTGTCCTCTAGCACTATCTTGATAACAGTACAGACTTATCATGTTAACTACCCGTAGTTCCAATTAAAATACTAAAATACATTGTGTAAAAATATATTCATGTAAACGAACTATATGCACCTGATTAAAAATAACGAGAGCGACAAGGGATTCGACGCAGCCTACATATTTGCTAGTGTTTAACCATCATGGGCGTCTGACATGTCTAAGACATTTGGAGTAAACTCCATCAAATAATATTGCGCATGCTCTTCTCTTGATATGTAAAACGAGGCAATACATGTGTCTGTAACAGACAACTTGTACGAAGGCCCCCTATTTAACTGTGTCAGACACAATACTATAAATCTGACTGTAAGACAAATCCTTGTTCGCTACTGGAGTCAACAATGACACTACGGTTTTCCTACATCCAAAACGTGGCGAATAATGCTTGCAGATTTACTATTCGCAAAAACATACTGGGGAAGAAATCACTTCCAGGGTAACAAAGCGTCGTAGGATGTACAAAATTTACTTTCAGTCTCCATGTTCCTATTACTAGCGACTCAGTTGACAACGTATAAAGCCTTACATACAAAGGAATCCAGCTACAAAAACCAAATCTCAAAACCTCGTGGATGTACCTCATGCAAGAGGCTCTGTATATCCATAATTCTCTTTTCAGCAGACTGAGTCTCATGCTGTGTATGCCAATCAATAAAAAGTCAGCTCAGATTAAACTCTATCAGCTGTAATTATAATCAATGACATCCAAATGGGAGTGCATTCAAATGTTAGATGTTAAAATACAAGACAATTGATAGTGTAGTATCACAAACCACTGATCGTGATTGTCAGGAATTAAATAGTAATGCTGATAGTGCATAGAAAAGTAAAAAAATAAATATTCTATTTTGTGCAAAACGACAACCATGACATGGAAATTCACGTTTTATCAAAGTGCCACAAAGAACTTCTGATCCAGTTGTACCATACGTGAGCCTGAGTTATAATGATTAACTATGCCCAAGATTCATATATATAAAACCCGTTGCTTAACATGGTTTGACACAAAGGATCCTATCACCATGCATCCCTATTGCACAGTTCATACAAGCAGATTACTTCTGCAACAATCAGAGGCGATCGTTACGATGGATAAAAATCTTGAGCTTTCAAGACCCGAAATGTTTAAATAACAGCAGTTGCCTGGTTCACGCTTACAGGTCAATTTGATCATTTTTCTTATAAAGTCAACTCTTGAATAGGTCTTGATTCATCTCTATTAGTATCTTGGTAAATTGTTACTCTTAACAGTTGATATTCACTAAGGACCAAAGACATCCCAAGCAAAGACGTTGTTAGACAAGTAATGACTACACGTTGAACAAGTATGTCTTTCTTAGCAACGTAGTTTCATGTACGAAACTGTTAAGTTAAAGTCAAAGTAACCCATTAACTGATCACTATCGACCTTTGCATAGCACTTAGTTTAAAGTTTATCGGGTTCTGCGAACGGATGAAAAGAAAGCGACGAATGAACTTCGCGAGTGATGCTCATGTGAACGGGCAAATTTGCAGAAACAGTGGATAACTGGTGACCTTCCTCTATCTTCCTTAGAGCAAACACCCTTCTCAGGGACCCCTATACGATGATCTTGTCTCCACAGTTACCATTACTACAACGGTCCCTGTTACTGTCAATTATTCTACAGGTGTTACCCACGCTGGAAACTTAGCACTTGCCTCTTTGGACAACTGCGAAGAGAATGGGATTTTCTTCCCTTTAGAACGTCAGAATGGAAAACGATTGGCTCCTTGACAGGTCCTGATTGTGGGTAGTGCATCAAAGTAATTTCAGTCTAAAATTATTGACAATTCTATAATTGCTTTGCATTAGACTGAAGCTTTATATTGAAACATATGCTAAGCTGCTTGATACTTCGGATGCTTTTCGCAGTGCCAGGCAACCCCCTTACAAGCTCACGGCTTCTCAGTTCCGCTATTCGGATAATAATTAACTACATATTTTAGGCGTATCAAAAGAACCATTATACCGAAAAATCTTTCACAGCACGTCTAAGTACGCAATATCATAAAGTCCGCCGGTACAATTCTACCCATTTTCTACAAAAAACATATTTAAGTACACCTTCCTACGTAATATATCGTCTCAACAAAATAGTATATCGCCCACATTAGCTAAAACCTAAAAATTCCGAAATAGATTCAACCTTTGTATAAGATAAACAAAATGTATGCAGTAAATAGTTCCCGACTGTAGACCACTGATACCCTTTTCTTCTCTGGTATTTATAAATTGGCCTATTTCGATGCCTCCGCATGGCAAACAATATTTATAGTTCCGAATCCGTACGTATCAGTACTCTACCACGTGGGCAGCATGCGCGTGTTTCTTCTCCTTGAGCTACGAAGCGCACATCACTGTAAATCCGTCCTTTCCGTTCGCCTGGAAACGTGGAACGTTATCTTGGCTCCGTTCAATCTTTAATGACTTGGGCTTGTTTCCAAGTTCACAGCTAAGATTCTCGTCAACAGTAATGGGTAGATTTCTATTTTGCAACCTAATGACGAAAAATTGTGGAAAATAACTGTAACTACAAATTTATACGAAACAACAATTTAGGTGAAAAGTAGAGTTCGAACTGAACAAAATAAAATAATGAAGCGAAACATCCCAACTAACCTCCTGACAAATTTTACTACAAAATACATAAAAATGGTTGGGAATTTGCGAATGGCGGGCCACTGACTGGAACCTTGAGCTTTGATATTCTATGATACTGGTTGGATGTGGTTGTACTAGTTTTCAGAAGCTGATCAAAACAATAAATTACACGCTGGCGCAGTGGAATACTTGCCTACAAGTTTGGAAACAGCCATTCTGGGCATCTGCGCAAAAATAATAGCTCCTGCGACTATAGTTTCCATATCATGGATGCTAACAACAATCAAAGAATTTTTCCATCTTCTTTCCATGTCTACCCTGCCTCGTTCATTGCCGAAGACAAGAGTAATCATGGTAGCAGGTCAGAATGTGCAACGTGTATTACTATAGAAGATACAGCTATAGGTCTCCGATTCCCCCTGATTTTGGCATCAGCAACAGTAACGATAATATACATGAAATAAGAAGAGTAAAATGCATTACAGCACTAGTCGTACCTTTTACATGCATAGTAAATCAATCCCGCCATCTCAGGCACACGGTTTTCTTGCTTGTTGTTATGCAAACATATAACTAAATCGTTCCCCTTGATCTTGATCACAATTAGCTGATCAACGCCAGGTGTGATACACAGTCCATC
>JAAAKM020000954.1:3004-15458 GCA_010016025.2 Alatinidae sp. Z8VKAUB7J3 | reverse complement strand
CGATAAGTATTCTTTGGCTCCTAAGTGTAACATTAACTTTGTTTTAGCATTCACAGGGATTCACTCGTTCTTGCTTCATACACTACATAACAAACTCATTTCCTCTGCTTATCCTCAAGTCCAAATTCGCTTTGTCTTTCGCTCCACTCTCGGTTTATTTCATTTTTTTTCAGTTTAAGGACAGAACTCCCAAGCTACTACGCTCAGGCGTGGTTTACTATCTTAAATCTCTGTTTTGTACAGAAGCGTATATAGGTCAGACGATACGTCAATTTCATAGACGTTTGTCCAACCATTCGGAAGTTTCACCTATAACTGAAAAAAACGCTTTCTATCCCTCTATTCTGTAGTATTCGTTTAGATGCTACTAACTGTTCTCATCCGTTTTCTGCCTCTGACTTCACTTTTCTCACTTCTAGTTCTTCAAAATTCCATTGAGTGGTCATCATGGGGGCGGGGGGGATCGAGAGTAGGCGCACGTACGTCGTGAAGGGGGTCCTGGCAAATGTACGAAAGCGCACAAGGGGGAGGGGGGTGTAAAAAATCGTCAAATTTGAGCGTACGTACTTTTTGAATGACCCCCTACCCGAGTGTTCCTCTGTTCAATGACATTGTGATATTAGAGTCGGGGCTAGACGTCTCCGAATCAGCTTGTTCAATTTCACCCTATTCAAGGTGGCCTTTTTGTCTGTTGGTGGAAAATTTGTTCCTGAAGCCCCCCGGCCAACGTACCTCCCAACAACTTGATGATAACCATCAAAAGAATGACGATGATGAGAGAGTGGAAAGGGATAAAGATAAGTATGAAATGACAATGATTTTACAATTATTTATGATAGCCTGATAAAATTGCTTGATCAACATCTAAACGACACTCAAACAGTCCTAACCCAGTGATTTCTAGGGCCCACAATTAACAAGTAGGGATGGTAAATATCCGATGCGTAGTAAATGAGGATTATGCTATTACAACAATACCAAATGCATCAGTAAGTTGGACATTATCTAAATGACTGAAGGAAAAAGGATTAACAGTCTTTTCAATATTAAAATTTATTGATAAAAGGAAGGAGCATGGAAAGGTAAGCCTAAATATTACAATGAGACATAAATGGAGAAATCAGCTTGTCCGGGGACATAAAAGGTATTGGACAGTGTGGATAGAATATCGGAGTTGAAGGTGACCTTGGCAGGACTTGTAGCCGGAATAAAAGACAGGAGAACGAAACGGGTAATGGAATGGACACCAAGGGAAAGGATTAGAACGAAAAGAAGACCAAAAACAATAGTGGCTTAAAAACATGCTTTCAGTGGCGGAGATAACTTGGTGGGGAGAGTAGAAGATAGGACATGGAACGAGATTCTGGAAGCTATCTGGTCAAAATAGCATAAAAGGAGGAAAGAAGAAGAAGATAATGATGGCGATAATGATGATGGTGATGATGATGATGATTGTAAAGTACACTAGATTGAAAGATTGAAGAGTAAAGTGGGAGTAACTTGGGCGAGTAAAGTAAAGATAGGTCAGTATGGAAAATTGTGGTGATCGTCTGCCCACAGTGGCATGAACGGTCGAAGGAGATGAAGAAGATAATATCCTATAAGAGCACAAAACTAAATATGTAATGCCAAATGGAGCCTTAACTGTTGATAGAGGAGGGCCTCTATATAGAACCTTCGCCAAGGGCGGAACTGATCTAAGGGGGTTGGATGGGTACGTCCAAATTTACTCTACAATACGAAAACAAATCCCACCAACATACATTGGTGATCATGAGCCCAGTGCCTCCAGTTTCAGCGTTGGTGCCTTCATTTCGTCTTGATCTTGATTTGAAATAAAAGTTTGCCTAATCAGTAATCAAAACAGTCTATTAGGAGATAAAATTGTGATATTTCTTTGGGTGGATTATCGCATGATAATAAAGATTACAACTCACAATTACCGTAATGTAAAATTTCTTTTAATGTTCCTATTGAACTACTTTGAACGGATCATAACTTCATATTAATAAAGTGTCCATTGATTTCATTATGAAGCAAAATAACACACAGTTCCATTGTTCACAAACTCAAATTCACGCCGCTATCTGTCCTGGGAGAACATCCATCTTCCCCACTAACACTTTGGGACGAGTTTCATTGAAAGGATTTTAACAGCTTACGTCAGGAAACTCTAATACAAACACAGGCAAGCATGGTATTCTAAAACTTTTGCAGATTGACATAAAACTTTCATGCGAGATTTTAAAAATAAAGCCCGTGTGCTTGAAAATATTTGATGATACAAATGAGAACTAAAACTATTTGAAGAGGAATTTTAAAGTTACGTTGCGTACAACATTTTCCGTAAACAGAAAAGTGAACAGGGTGGGGAATTCACAGTATCGCTTGAAAAGTAAACGCGAAGAGACTCGACAATTTGGAGCAAGAAGACCGTTTAAATGTTACAGTATGGATGTACAGAGCTGAAACTAATAAACATATATGCAAAGATGCTGAAGTAAGTGAAGACAAAATATAATGCTATTGCTGAGACAGTTTATAGCAGTATCTTGTGGCGTTGCCAAACTTTGGTTTTAGACATTTTTTAGAATATGTTTCTTACTTCCTCCAGATTTGTGTAAGTGTGAATACTATGGACATCTTTGACTTGTAAGCTGTAGGACAGAGTCCTATGCATTCATTTGCTGCTGCTTAGTCGAATGTTTTTACTGTATACCACTTAAAACCTTTCTTTGTTTTAAGACGAAGCCAACTGCTAAACAAAAGTTCCTAACGGTAAGCAATTACTGAAGCAGTTCCATGACAGAATGAAGAAAGCAAATCTTTTTAGGTGTTGCAAGTACATGTTTGTGTAGGGATTCAGGGAAGTTTTGTTCATCCCCAGTCTCGACAATTAGCATTTTGTTGATATATTTCCAAACTGAAACGTTTGCAATTTAACTCAATTTTCACCAACTGATGTTGTGATCAGAGTTTTGAATTTGGCTGCAGGTTTTAGCCCCGAATTACTTAAAATCTTTTTGTACAATATGAGCCTTGCATATTAGACAGCGAGGTGTACGATGAGACTCTCATTGAACGAAGCTGGCTTAGTAATAATATGTATTAATCATATAAGATCTTTGACAAGTATGCTTCGCCGCGTGTATCTTTTGAGAAGTATATTCCAAAAACAAGACTGCATGTAAACACTCGTAAATTTTTGTAGGATTAAAAAATTGATCTTCTTAGAAAATGACGACCTTATCGAGGGGATTCATTGAATCTGACGTCTAACTGCAGTTTTTGATTAAAATTACTGTGCGTTCCAACTCTCTCTATATGCTATTATTCTAACCACTTTCGCTGAATCTTTGATTCAGAACCTTTCCTAGGAAGAATGAGAAGGGTGGTCAGGCAAAATATGCAGGGGACCATTTGGTATAGAGTCTTCACTAAAGATATGTTTCTTGTTTATAGGGGCTGACTTTATGAAGGGGGGCAGGCTCCTTCTGAACCCCATTTGCACCCCATTTCAATACGTATTCCGTTATGACACCGTTGTAGGACTGCTGTTTTCAATATCTGTAAAATGATGATACTACAAAACACATTAAAAATAATATGAAATTTTTATTGTTTTTATTGATTTCGTTACGAGCAGGTAATAGTTACTGTTGATAGCCGAAGCCAATCTGATAAAAACATGCCTACATATTCTTCGTAAGGGAGAGGGATGATATTGGTACTCTTAAAATATTTTAATAAATAATAAATTTCTCGTGATTTTGGAAAACTTTAGTAATTTTAGTCTAAATTTATAAATTTGCCTTGACATTTCATCACTTTATTTATTTCATTCTAATATCTCACAAAAAAGTTATCGAATCCAGGTATTTTTCTTTATTTAAAAAGCTTAAGAACACAAGTACATGAAAATGTAGAGCCACAAGAAAATGCATTAATTTTTTTTAACCAAGAGACCTTTTTCTTATCTTCTATTGTTCTAAAACATTCCAGATTACAAGTATTGAAGTGCGTCCCTTTGTAATACAACATTGAAATGTATCAGCTATAACATTGTAGCTCACTTGAAAATTGCAACAGGAAATGTAGAAACGGTGAGAAAAGGAAAACTGAAAGCTCACATTAACATCTAGAGGATAAATTATACTCCCTGATAAGATGAGCCTCCATTTGAGAAAAGTATGCATGAAGGGTAACGTGGGATGCAAAACCAATTCGAGTTATAGGAATTATTCTGAACTTTTCTTTTACAGCCCTTTGAGTCTATAGACGTAGAGTAAGAAAGCGAGGTAATAAAGAAAAATTGTAGTAAATACTTTCCAATTGGCTGCGTCAAGACAATGGCCCGCGCTCCAAATATACTAAAAACCAGTTTCAAATTCAATTTAGTCAGTACACATTGCATCTATATAGTACTTTTTCGTGCTAAACACACTCAGAAGCGTTTCTCAAGTAATAGCTATCCTGGAACCCAGAATCTATGTAAACGATTTTTTTGCCTGATCCACTCTCTGGCGAGTGTATATACGCACACGGCCCTTAAGTGTTTTTGTCATCAAAGCCACGTTCCAATATTAATGCTTGGTATAGTATGAAGCCCAGCAGTGTTTCCTTGTTCATGGATATTATAGGACGATCTCTAAATTGGTTTACCCTTGGTTTAAGAATCACATGCCCTACTCACTCGGTCACACTGCTTGTATCACATAGAAGGCCTAAAATTGTGTCGTTTTCATATACTTGTAAGGAAAGCGTGGACATGGTGATCAATGGGATTAATTCCGTTTATGATGACTTGTTGATAGTTCTGAACCCTTTGAAGACACAAACATTGCACCAGGATACACTATGCACAGAGTAAGAGGAGACATTTCTATCTCCTTAATGTATAACAAGTAAATGCTTGCAAGTGATCATAATTACGGTAAAGGCCAGAAAGAACAAGAATTGATTCTCTATTGTGTATCACGTTGTAGTGCATTGAATTTCGGTTTTAAACAGTATTGTAGGTTGCATTGAAAACAAAAGCTTGTGGATATTAACAAAGCACATACATGACAAAAAAAATATGGATGCTCATTGGACTAGTGCTGTAGATTGATAATTAGGGTAGATTACTACTTTTGTCCAAATCACCTGTTCTCATTACGAATGTTATTAACGTATAATTTTACTAATATACCATAAACAAAAGTGTCATTCATATGTATTTCCAGTCTTATCTGTAAGAAACCAGCCTTGCTAGATGATGTGGTCTATTTTATAATTATTCGCTTTGAGAAGAAGTCTTCGTGCCTAAAATCCATGCAATCCATTTTGTTTTTAGTGTTGAAATTGGTAATTTTTAGTTTCCCTCCCTACAATCAACCACTGGCCCAGCCACTGGATACAACAATTAATCCTGTAATTACCCTGGTATCATTTTCCCAAACTGTTGTAACATTGTCAACGTCCTGTTGCAAATATGGTCACCAGGACTGCTTACGAGGGTCAAGAGTATTGAACAATGTACCCACCCCTGCAGAACTCAGCCTACAACTTTAGTACAGCTAAACGTCTTACAATTAAAAAGCGGTTCTCTGTCTTCTACTATTTAACAAGCTAACAATCTAATAGATGATTTTATCTTACATGCTATTAGCTTTAAGACTAAACATGAATGCCACGCTTCTGCGTTTACCTCAGAAAAACGGTGACCGTAAGCAGTATTCCTAACTGCTTCCTACACTAGCCAAACTGCAAGATATTCCCAGTAAGTTCATAATATTTTCATCTCTGGTAGTCAATCCATCACGCAAACGGGTATTTTTTGGGTTCTAATCCCACTCATTGTTGAACTCCTAATACCAGTGAGGTAAAGCATACCCTGCCTACCCTGCCTTCCCACACTTTCTTGCTACACAATGTTGGTTTATTTTATAATGCTTACCTATTTTATTCAGTTGCAATTCACATATAACTGAGAAAATACTTTGTTTTGTTTATTGATTATCTATTGATTATCTATTGTTTACAAAATGTGAATTGTGAATGGCTGAATTTTATTTGTTCAAGTAACCAACCACGTTACTTTTTAAAATACTTCACTTAAGACGTAACCAATTTTACAGGGTTTTTAAAAAGATAATGACAGACTCCTCTGAGATCAGAGTTAGTGAACCAGGTCTGTAAAGTTTGAGCACCCTTCTTTCATTCAGAACATTCTTTTGCAGCTGTATAGTCTTATGTTGCTACTTTTGACTTATGTGGATTATACACGAGTTAATGGTTGATGTTGTAGATTGAACTTTGCCTAATTAGTTGTTGCATCATGTAAATTGGTGAAATATTTCGTACATGTCAGCTTGAGCCAGCTGAAACGGAAGAGCTAGGTAGTTAAGATTATGTAATACCGTAAGTTCAAATATGAATGTCATGATTCGCGTTGGCAGAGACAGAATAAATAAGAAAAAGAAAGATACATTCTTTTACTCTCGCTTTCTGGAACTTATCGCGTTTGAGTTGTTCGGCGTTCTCCAGGATACAAAAGTTGACACCATTATGCATGTTTTGCCACATAGTGCCTTGGAGATTTCCATTAATAATAATTATCATAGTAACTAATAATTTTTTTAATTATGATTAAAATTATATTTGTAGTAATAATGATAATGTTTAATCATCATCATAATAATGCAACTTCTGAGGCTCTGGCCACCCCAAATTGTTCTTTTTGGTGCCATCTCCTCTCTTCTACAAGCTGGCATTGTACTAATCCTGTCCTCAGTAGTGTGTTGAATTCATTTGAAGTAACGTTAGTAAATGTAATTAAAGTTTATGACAAATCCATGATAAACGACCTAAACCGAATCACACTAGTTTTGTACTTCTTCGCTTCTTGTATTAATATTTATCTTTTGGCAAGGCGACTCTGGAAAACAACCGAGGGTTTTGTTTCATCACAAACATCAAATCAATCCTTCTTCCTTCATTATGTTTCTCGGTCTACTTGAATATCTGTAAAACTGAAAATCCTATTTCTATTTCTTTCTCATTCTTAATACCATCCGCAGAGCCAGTGTTCGGTTTAAAGTTTTGGTTCTAATCCCTCTGTCTGAACAATGCACAACGTTTCAATAGCTAGGTCCAAGAATATAAAACTTGAATTAAAAGATGAGAAAATCTTGGTCGTAAAGCTGCTTTGAGTTGCGTTGTATTACAATCCTCAGACAAGCTTACTTGCAGTAATGAAAGTTACTCTAAAGGGTTACAATAATGTATTTCTCTGAAGTCGCTAACTCCCTGGGTGCTTTGTTGAACTAGCATTTCAAACTGAAATCATGGACCCAATAAACAAGTATATTACGTTTAATGAACACTTATTTTAAAATTCTACACAGTTGTAGGGATAGTTCTGAATAACGTTGCCTACAAGTAATATCTGTGACATCTGAAGTACGTTTATTATTTGATAATTTGTAATTCTTGATACCTCTTCTTTGATACCTTTTCTTTTCATTTCTAGATTCCTCATTACCACAATTACAATGCTTGTGATGCTCATTACCGCACTTCTTGTGTCAGACGAAGTTAATTCTTGTAAGTAACAATAACTGCTGACACTGTGAATTTTTTCTCCACTTAGCTGAGATCAAGGTAGTTCGATACAAGACAATACGTAGAAATAGAGAGAATATCAGTTGTAAAACAAAGAAAACATTAAAATATATGGAAAGGATGAGGGGCAGGGTTAAGGTCCTCTCTGTTATTCTAAAAAATTTATTTTGGTAGCTTTGCTAAAAGATACTGTTGTTTTTACCGCTTGTAACTGGCATTAACATATTTATTACTAACGTTAACAATGTCAAGAACGTACGTAGATAGACCAGGGTTCATTATTTTTCATGAAGGTTCACATTTGCAGCGGTTTTTATTTTGTCGTCTTCAAAGATAAGCATAATCTAGTTGACTCCAACTCTGTTAGAGGCAAACAAACACGAGCTTTTTATTCCACATCGTGTAGATAAAAGCTAAATCAAGAAAATCTACCTACCTAATTCAAAGAGTTTCTGTATTTTGAATTTTTTTAAAGTGTTGGCTTACGTCAATTACTTTTAGATATGTCGCAGATAAGGAAGCTTGTACTTAGTTCTCGTAATTCATACATTATAAGCACTACTTTCACTCAGAATAGCTAATAAGCAATTCTACATTAAAACACTTATTTTTATATTTTTATTAAAACAAAATGTTTTTTAATGCTTATTAGGGTTAGGTCTCTAACTTGGATTTCCATAATCCTGAGGTTTCCTCTCTTAGTTCAAAAGCAAAACTTGGATTTTTCAAACATTTATAGTTTTTAAGTGCCTCTTGTATGGCTTCGCAGTGAATTAGTTAATGTTTATGACCAAGGCTTTCCATGGGTCCATAATTGTTCAACATTATATTTTCAGTTCCACATAACAAGATTAACAAGGAATCATTAAGTTCTATTAAGACGTATATTGATGATGCTGTAGAGAGAATGAAGATGCAAGTTCACAAGGCAGCATTGCGGTACGAACACAAACACAGGGCGAGGAGGTCTCTAATATATGTACTGACAAATAGCTCCACACTTCAAGGTTTGTTTGTTTTCTCAGTTTTTAATTTGAAATAGTTGATACTGTAAACAATTACTGACTAAGTCTAAAGCAGCTGTTACTTTTCTAAAACTACGATGTGTGTGTCTTCTTATAGGGCAAAAATCTAAAATTTCTATGGTCTTTGTTTAGATTTTGTATATTGTGTACAAATGTTATAAATTATCGTTGCACAGTTTTTTATCCACTTTGAGAACGGCGTCAAGATGACACCAAAACGTCAAGAAAATACGTTGATATTACTATTCAATTTCTATGATGGATGGGTTATTGAAGAACAGCTTTTCTGATCGTGTTTAATAAACAGTAGCGAGTTTTTAGCATCAACAACCGATCTCTTTGGAGAGTGCGTCAAAGTGAAATAATGATTGTTATAATCGTCTTCATCATAATAATCACCGTGATAAGGATCATCAGCAGTATCACCATCCTTCTGATCTTGATCAAAATTATTTATCATCATTATCGTAATGATCCTTTCTCATCATCATTGTCACCACTGTCGTCGGCATTATCATTACTTTCATAGTTACCTTCATTGTAATACCATCACCACATTCCATAAACACAACGACTTCAGTAAGCTGGAGAATAAATTTTACAGAGAAGTTTTTCTTTTTCAATAATACGGCAATGTTCCGCTTACAATAATTGACGAAAGATTATCTTGTAGAGCTTATGCTTTTCCATAAAGAAGAATGTTTAAGATGTATTGCATAAAATTTTGGAAATGTTGTGGCCTATGAGACTTGTAGAACTAAAGAATATATAGAGTACTTGAAATACAATATATGTCCGAGAGCAAAGCTTTATCTTCCAGTTATTTAACAACAAACGCTACCCCTCTGTCCATTAAGCATTACCGCTAGTTATTGTCTGTTACCCATATATTTTGCATCTGTTCTATTCATAGGACGTCAACTGCATCTAACAAATATTTGGACTGTGCAGTCGTTACCAACAAGTTATCCACTAGACCTGGAGCCATTTGTTATCAACAATAAACTTTACATGGCTGTTGTAAATTACAAGGACCCAAGTGGTCAATTGGCCACAAACTCATTTGTATATCGTATGAATGAAAACAGTGGAATGTTCGAAAAAGTCTTAACTATACCCACCATTGGAGGGACTGACTTCGAATTTGCGGATTTTGGTATGGAAAAATATTTAGTATTTGTCGGAAGAGATACTGAAGATTGGATAGGTGGGCTAAACATCGAACAAGCTCTATTTTCAGGACTACCGATTAATGATCACGTGACAAGAGTTACGGCAAACGGTGCTAGGAGAGTAAAATGCTACACCAGTCATTACAGAAAATACTTTGTTACGGCCAATTACTATGATACGCATTTTTTGTATGGAGCACAGTCTACACTCAGGATCAAGAGTTCACTCGGATATCAGTTAATACAAACATTTAATACTTACGGTGCTGAGGACGTGGAAACTTTTGTCATCAACGGAGAAAGATTTATTGCGTTTGCCAACTCGATAAACAATGCACTGGAAGTTGACATCTATTCCACAATTTATAGGTATGTTTGAATAATGAGCGCTCTTAATGTTGTCAAGAATGAGTCATACAGAGAAGTATATATCTTCAGAAACGTTAGAGACTCTTCATATTTCCCCAATAAATACTTACCCAGGGCAAGTATGTTTGAGGTCTATACTTTGTAAATTCTTACATAGTCGTATTTACAAAGATTTATGATGTACCGTTATAATTATAATCAATTCTTTATGATTTTTATCAAATTTGAGTACTTTGCTCTTTCCAGAGCAGCCTTTCAGAAATGACGATTTATGAAGTAAAGCTCTTTTATTCAATTATAAAATAACAGTCATATTCGTTGCCATTCACTATGTAATAATCCTAAAAACTGCCAAGAAGATAAATTACGAGTTGCGATAAATGTGCATAATGCGCATGTCTAAACTTCAGCGTCACTCAAAGTTCTGCTCTATCGTCCATAACGTAAAGTTGGAGTGAAGTAGAGACTGTGTTTAGATTGTTTGCTTGGCAACGATGTTTACCCAACACGACTTTAACTAATCTTAAGTTTGATATAGGACATTGACAGAATAATCAGATACCGTCAATAATGTCTTACTCGCTGATTCTTCATGATTACTAATACGTTTGAAATGCCTCAGGACAATCTGATTTATCCCCCAGAAAATAGGATTCCATAAGAGACTCGGCAATAGGACAGCATTTGCTTGAATCCAATCATGTGTTAACAACTATCAAGAGAATTCGTTTAGCGATAGCCCAATCTCCTTTTCATCTTGCTGCTTTAGAGGCTGCATTTATGAAACAAAGAATTCGGTTCTCTGTCGACAAAAAGAATTCGTTTACAATTTTCGCTTTTTCAATAAGATAGTGGCAGAAAAGATGTCGCTCTCGTGACTCTTATTTTCTACGACCTTTTTGGTCTTCTCGTTTCCTATAAATACATAGTAGAAAGCTTTGTTACTTCACTCCATACGATTGCTGTGATCGGTGTATGGTGAAAACGTTTAGCACATCGAATCCCTTACTCAACGCAGTATTTAAACATTGTACCACTAACTAACGTTTCCGAGATATGATTCCCCTACACACTATTCAAATTTTGAACCACTAGCAAACTTTTCCAAGATATGACTCCCTTCTACTTTATAATATGTCTTTTCATTCTATTTGTGTTTTAGAACCAAGGGGATACTGAAACACCAAAACGTTGACAAGTTTGAAAAGTACCAATCCATCTTAACTCATTCCATTAAAGACTTTGAATATTTTCAGATGAAAGGAGAGCACTATCTAGCTGCTTCTAACTATGGCACCCTCCTTGGTTACAACACTGATCAATATAATAGAAAAGTACCCATTATGGATTATCAGGTCGATTCCATTATTTATTGGTGGACTGGAAAGCTATTTATAGAGTATCAGAGAATTCCCACCAACGGTGCCATAAGAATTCAAAGTTTTAGCATTGGAGATGATGTTGTCCTTGCAGTCTCAAATTCCAAAGCACAAGCAGTTATTTACATTTATGATTTCTACCGTGGAATATTCAAACCAGCTGAAACACAAGGATTGCATCCATTTCCAGGTACATTATACTGTTTTTCATGTAGTGAAAACTTTAATTAACTACCCTGTAAGTATATTTTCCATTTTCACACATGCTTGAAACCAATAATGTCTTTCAGTAAACGCTTAATTTACCACTGGGTTGTCTTCAATAATTTATTTGAAGTAATGTCTCCCTTTATTTTACTCCCTTCAATTCATTTATAGCAAAATTTGTAGCATTTACTTAGTATCCTACGCTTTACCTCCTCCGTGTTCTTTATCTATGCTCTTCTCCGATGTAACTTCCTTATTCGTATCATGCTTTCTAGTGAGACCTAGCAGCATATTTCACATTTGATGGTAACTCTTTGCGGCCAATATTCAGCAATTTCAAATCACTTTTTGGTGTTCATTTTTCAGTGCATGAAAGTATCAATACTTCCAGTAGATTGAAGGTACTTTCAGGTTAAAAGGCTAACGTAGTAGTTACTGAAATATTTGATGAATTCCTGTAAGTTCCCTCTCTAATATCAAAACTTTAATTAATGAAGCCACCTAAGCACTATCCCTCTAACACTCTATCCCTATCAACTCATTATGATCATTATCTAGAAATGGAAAATTACCTTTCAAATTCTTTCTCCATACTGCAGTCTGTTTTGGGGACCGTGCCTTGCAAAAAAACTTATGGATACCCTCCTACTTGTAGTACGATACTTTTTATCGCAAATTTGTAAGTGAAAGTTAAAGG
>JAAAKM020000953.1:0-11232 GCA_010016025.2 Alatinidae sp. Z8VKAUB7J3 | reverse complement strand
GAAACTGTTAAGAAACTTTGCTCATAAAGGTTCAGAATTGGAAATTTGTCCTTCAACGACTTCTTTTCATAAAATGATGGAATAACAATTGTACACAATATTTTCACGTTTGACAGGTAGGTAAATATGTTTTTAATTGACCATATTGGGCAGTTGCAACAAAGTTTATTTAGATACTATACCCTATCGAAATTTCAAATTAAAGCATTTCGTTCGTGCATTTTTTTTTTTGATTTCAGTTTTATTATAATCTTAAATGGGGAAATTACATAAAGGAACTATCACTTCAATATCTTATCATAGAATAGCAAACTTGACGTTGAATTTAGACGTGCTGAAATAAATCTAAATCGACTACTGATACATGGGTTTACATATTCACTCAGAAGAAAGAGTAACTTAAAGTTCCCTAGTTCCCTGCTGCTTTCATCAATCGAGAGGATGAAAATACTTGTAGTTGTCTTAGAAATGAAATTAACTTTTACAAGGCCCTAAAAAAAGATTTTAGCTGCAAGAGGTAAAGGTAAATCAATAATGAGAACAGCATGAGTTGCCTCGATATCTCCATGATATGGATGTAATAGTATTCTAAAAGTCCAATCACATTGCCTTGAACACGCCCTGGCAAACCTAATTCCTCCATTGCAGAGAACAGTAGTGAAAACCATTGTCCGTGTTAGTAGGTGTGATTGAGTTTCTTTGCCAAGTCTTTTTTAGCGGAAAAGCTGGCTATTTCTACACACTCTTAGTTTAACTCAATGGTATTCTTTAAATGTGTAAAAGGACATGGAAGGAATGGACTTAACTTAGATCTTAATCCTTCTATGCTTCCAAGGACATTTAATACAGTGGTCTTAACCAATAAACTGCTAAATTTGTCACTAGAGTAAGATTTGGATCTATTCTTTACCTTTTTGACCCCCTGGAGCTCGGTCAAAATACACCATGTTGTTTTGATATTCTGAGGAAAAGTCTAGCAAATGGTATTTTTGTTTCCTGATCAAATTGTTCAAGTGGCATTTACCCTATTTTGGGGGATACCGTCTCATTATATATTAGGAGGAATGGTAAGCAACTTGGGATATGTATCTGTAACATACACAGAATCAACTAGATCGAGGACCCTTGAAATAAAGGTAATGTTATTCCAGACATTAACAGCTTAACATTTTATGGAAGGTCAATGCAGTGGTAACCATGTGAAAACGGAAGCTTCCTTAACTTCAAGATCTTCTCATCAAACCATATTTTACGACAAGCTTTTTAAATTATATCAATTTCAAAGAAGGAGAATACGAAAATCTAGCAATAGCAGTCAAATATACTTTATAGGTCTCCGAATACTTGAACGTTAGATAATTTTATCTGATTTTGACCACGTCCTATTGTCGTAAACTTGATATCCAAGTTGAGAAGCAATGCTTTATTTGGTTAACTAAAGATAAGACGAGAAGTATGTGAAATGTTAATGAAAATATTCATGCATTTTCATGCAAGAGGCACAGAAAACACGATGAATGTTACTAATAGCTTACTTAAATGTCATTTCTGTTGTGTAAGGTACATATGACAAGATGCAGCAAAACAATATCCAGAGTGAACCAACGTTTCCAAACATTGAGAAACCAAACGTATGAATTTCAATAAGTACATTTATCACTAAACGAAGGTCATTACAATACGTCACGATGAGAAGAGAAGACACAACACTCACAACCTGTTATCCTCAAGTGCCATAAAGCCATATTACAGAGAGAAATGGATTAAAGTGACCAATATCCTAGAGTCAGCTATGTCAAAACTAATCATTCTAAATTTTCTTATTTCGCCTAAGCAAGAAACTAACTCTTGCTGTAACGTTGCGTGAAGGAAACAAGATGCACGAGCACTACCTTAAGATTTGCACCAAAAATGTTACGAAGGTTTGATGGATATTTAACATGCTAGTTTCTATTGTTCAATGAAGCCGCGATGGGCTATGCTTCAGGTTTATGTGTTTAAATGGAACACATTAAGCATTGCAGTTTATCTATAAATCTTTTATATTATAACAATATTTAAACAGGGAGGCTTTTTCATATCAATAATTTTCAGAGGTGCCCTGTGTAAAACGTTGCAAATTTAATAAGAAAGCATATGCAAAAAGTTGCAATTCAATAAAGAAGCAGATACTAAACTCACTTATCTAATGTATATTAAAATCAAAAGGTAAAACATATTTTTATGTTAAAAGGGATTACAAAGCTTTCTTTTAAACTCTAAAATATCCTTGAATTTTTTTGCGTCCTCACTCAGATTGTTGCGATCTTTCACAGTTAGGAAAGCAAATCTTTGCTTGCCCCTATTACTGAATTACTTATTTCTAGTGATCATCGCAGACTGAGTTTTCCTCCTAATATCTTTAAACGACTTAATATCAAAACTGTAAAACAGAGTTCTAGCAAAAATTAAGAAAACGTAGAGGCATCTGTGATAATATCTTTCTATGAGAGAGCTGGTTCCAACCCAAACTTTCCAAGGCATCGGTGGATGAAGAACATGGACTTCGGTCCAGAATTATGTTCGCTGCTTTGTTTTGTTCTGTATAATCTGCAAATTCTCCATTACTTCGACATATTTGACACATATATATACATACATATATATGTATACATGTATATATACATATATTTACATAATCAAACAGCTTTAGTGTCAGACTTTTGTAAAATAGGCACCCTGCCAAGCGTGGTAAAAGATTTTTAAGTCTCTTCAGAAGCCAAAGACGATTGTATATTTTTAAACCGAGGCTATCTCTATGTTCATTCTATGTCAAGCTAGATGACAGTGGCACGCCAAGGTAGGAGAAATTTTATACATTTTAAATTTCGCATCCATTACCTGTAATATTAACATTGCCGATCTTAGACAATTTTCTTCTGCTGCCAATAATTATGACTTTGGCGTTTTTATGTTTAGCTTCAGCCTGTCATTTTTAAACCAGATATAAACCAAGAGAAGATCATCATTAAGTTTCGCGTCAATATCATATGGATTAACAGAGAAGTACTAGAGACCTTCATGATCTGCATGCTGGTGTAGCATGCTTGACAATTCAGGCCAATCGTTAATGTAAATAAGAAACAATAGAGGACCCAGAATGCTGCCCCGTGGACCGCCAAGTCAGCAGTAGACACGAGTAGACACTTCTTGACCGCAGGATGTTAGCAACGATAGGGAGCCCAAGTAAGAATCGAACCAAGATAAATCCTCAGAGTCGACGTCGATGGCTGATAGTTTGCTAATGAGTATTTTATGGTTGGCTGTGTCAAAGGCGTTTGATAGATCTAAAAACACAGCTTCACATAATGTACGCTCCTCCATGTTTTATAGAACCTCATCAGCAAAATTCAATAAGGCCGCTGTTGTTGAGAACTTAGGCCTGAATCCGTACTTTTTATTAGTTAATATGCTATTTTTGTCTAGATAATCGTAGATTACTTCTACTGGTAAGCGAGTGTCTCTTCTTTAGCTGCTTAAATAAGGATAAGTACAAAAAGACAATAAGCCAAACCCTAATGGCGATCTGGCCATATTTGAGCATCAGATGTGATGGTGACCAATATTGTAACCGAAATGATTACAACGAAATAAATGGGGTTTTGAATGAATGGTTGACCATTGAAGTGTTTTCACCTTGCTACACAGTCTTATTTCCTAAGCTGAGACAGGGTGAATACTATCTTAATCTATACATATTTAAAGGGATCTGAGCCAAAATTGTGTCATTACGTCTGAAGCTCCATGACAAGGGTAAGATTGTGATAATGTTTCTTTTATAACATTCGTTAAAGATTTCCTTAGTTCTTGAGGTCTGCCGGTTACTTTCATGCTAAAATGCACGAGCAAAAATGGCAAAGAAAACATATACCGAAAGAACATAGCGACAACGAGGGCGATGAAAATCATGGCTTTAGTTATGTAATAATAGGCCTCAAACATCGTTGGTATATAAGCTTCAAGAAATGGTGTATCATTCAAAAATTACGTTATTTTTCGGTTAGTTGATAAGCTCTCTGACCGTGTTTCATTAGAAAACTACGTCAACTCACAAAACTGATGCTAGTCGTCTTAATAATCAAGAGCAGAGTCCTAAAAGTGTTTGAACACATCAAGAGATCCAACACACGTGTGTCAAAGACATAGTAGTGGGAAAATGAACTGGAGGAAGACCACGTCAACGTCGGTACAACAACATAGCTGCCTGGTAAAACCTTGACTTCCATGAAGTGAACACTGCTTGTAAAAACCGTGGTCTGTGGAGATAATTTCTCATACTAGTACGCAATCTGTCTTGGCCGGAGTACGATGACTTGTGATGTCTAGAAATCTTCACTTCCAAATGCAATCTTCGTTAGGACTACAGTCAAGGTTAACTTATTCTTGCATGTCAAATTCGGAAACATGAAACCATTTAGGGAGTCCAAATTCTGATTGGCTCCTTCAAAAATACAGTTGGTTATAAACGTTTCGTTTAGTTCCTTTTGATTATTTCTGATGGTTGTGCTCCTACGAGTGTCAGACGAACAAACCTTTTGGGTACACAATGATTTCGCTAGCTTCTGCAGTGTTCCTGTTTTGTACCGTATAGAAAGTCTTTTAAGCTGCTGTAAAGTTCAAGGGTACCTTCAACCAACTCTTGGTGTTGGTGTTATAATGATTGATAACGCTTTTCAACTATGGCATGAATGAATGACTTACCTTGACTGTGTTTCTATTAAAAGATTTAATTTGGAAGTGAATATTTGTAGACGTTCTATAGACTTACCGAAGAAATGGCATATATCAATAGACAATGCCTCAGCATAATAAGTCACGATCAGAAGAAAAGACACAGCACTCACAAAATGTTATCAAGTGCCATAAAACCCTATTACTGAAAAAAATGGATTAAAGTGGCAAAATAAAAACCCAGTACATTGCGCAGTGTGACAGACATCTCGGTATATATTTTCTAAGCTTTCGATGCTATTTTACATCATCGAAGATATGTTCCTACAGCGGAGCTTCCCTTTGATGGTCTTATGGCAAGGGGTGATTCTGATGTACGTTGATATACCCCATCGTGTTATGACAAATTCAAGAGAACGTCACTACACTCATTATCTTCTCATCAAAAACCTTTATTAACCAACCGTATACATTGTCTCCTCCAACATACGCTTGCTATGTGACAGGGCATGTGAAAGCATGTTGAATTTTCTGCGTCAGTTTTTTCTGTTCCCTAGAAGCTTCCATCTTTTGAGGTTGCTTGACTGTTAGGGGCATCGTAATTCTTAAGTGTTTTTTTACATTGCATAATAAGGACGGAAGCGGAAGCGATTGTTTCGAAACTTCTTTAGAAGGGTAACGACTTTATGTTTAAAGCAGGCCTTGTACTTTCAACTGCATGTTAGGCAACCCCTTTGAAATTCAACCACTTAAAAATAAACATAAAGACGGGGAGCATACGTATCCTTGTTTAACAGCAACACTAATACGGGAGCAATCAATCGGCACTAGAAGTTGTCCAGATGTTCAGACAGCCGCCTCTCTAGCACATTTTGCAAGATTTCAAATTAAAAATTAAAAAGAATCTACTCTGTCGCAAGTAAGCCTTTTTCCTAGCAGCAACTTCGCTTCACTCTCTCTGAATATATATTGATATAGCTGATTGGAAGTTCATTACGATGAGAATATTACTTTGCGATTAACTTTTTTTCATATAAGTAGGGGACAATTTGGGTAGGATCGGGAATAAATTCTAATATTTGGTACAGTTAAAACCACAATTCTATGTAGACTAATATACCACATGCCTGAACGTTTCTGACTAGGATAAACAAAATTGCGTACAGAGACGTAGACGGGGATATAGCCCTTGAGAATTACCCAAATTTCGGGTTCAACTAGGAATACGTTCCAATGTTAGCATATTAAGTGCCGTTGGAACCGTAATTTCATGCAGATTAACATTCTGAATGCCTGAAATTATCTTAGATGGGCAAACAAAATGGCACACGAAAACGTAGACGGAGGTATTAGTAGGGGAGAATAAGGGTTTGGCTAGGAATAAATTCTAATGTTAGCATGCTTTGTACTGTTAGAAAAGCAATACTTTGTAGACTAATATGATAAATGCCTAAACTTTTCTAAAAATAGTTATGCAAATTAGAACCGCGTGTTGTTTATTTCAACCAAAAGCTGCTGCCTGTTGCCCCCAACGACGTACTACCTGTCTATACATAAATGTTTATTAGTTTATAATTTCACGTGTCACTGTGCGAGCGAATATATAGGTCGTACGTCGCAGAGATTACATGACACAATCGCGCAACATGTGCCGGCCTTCATTAGTAGATGCAGTAAAGTTTCCAAAATTTTACAGAATCGCGTAAACAAAGCCAAGGCTATAGATTCCAAAACAGACTCAGCAATAGCACAGCATTTGATTGAAAACCAATCATGTGCTGACAACTGTCAAGAAGATTCGTTTAGGGTATTAGCCAAAGCTCGATCTCCTTTTCATTTTGCCGCTGTAGAAGCCGCATTTATCAAAACGAAGAAGCCGTTACTCTGTCGAGAAAAAAAAATTGTCTACAATTTACGCCTTTTTCAATACCACGAATAGCAGAAAAGGTGTCGCTCTCGTGACTGTTATTTATCGTTTCCTATAAATCAATCGTAAAAGCTTTCCCGCTTCACTCCATACGATGGCTGTGTTCAGTATATGGCGAAAACATTTAGCAGGATGAATCCGTTACTCAACGCAAATCCAAATTTTGTACCACTAACTAACTAACCAAAACTAAACAATTATGTGGTTCGGTAAACACCCTTCCCTATTCAATGACCACAACAATGAACAGCGATTTCCTATCGCAGCTATCCTCCGCCAGTATGCACCGATACTACGATGCATCCAGTATGAACTGATCTCCAAACGGTTGTATTAACTCGGTTTCAAACCCGTTATATGTACAACCGTTTCGATAACTGATGTTGGTGTATACATGGCTTTAGCGCGGGAGGAATTCAAAGTCCGTGTCTATAGTTTACCAAAAGCAATTTTTAGATATATGCCAATCAAAATTTCGCAGCGTCGTTTATTCAGTCAATAAAATACCAACTAGTCGGAAAAGATCCCCGGAATAAGTGAAGCACTTTTGAAGGTATAGAATGCCATTCAACATCATGACGCTCTTACATGTCAAAAGCTATGCATTACTGAAATAATAGAAAGAGGGCTGCCAATATGGAAAGGTCTACAACTAGCTTTATTTGTAGATAATATTTAATAACGGAATCATTAGTGAAATGACATTAAATTATTTTTTTTTCAGATCTTGCCCCTGAACTTAACTATGTTATTCAGATCACGGATCTGAACACAGTTGTACCTCCGCTTCAAATATCGGAAAAGATCTTATCCTAAGAGGTTAAAAAAGTATGTCATGTTTTTAAGGAATGCAGTAAAGATGTATTGATCTCTACGATTTATGAATGGCGTTTCACTAATGGTTCCATTATTAAATATTATCTACAAATTTTGCAGTACCAGGAATCTTTTCCGAAACTAGCTTTATCAGTAAAGTCCTCTAAAAGAAGTGCTCGACTAAGGTTTGTACATGATTCTATATTTGGTTCCGTTTAACGAATATAAATTAAGCAAGGCAAATTCAAAATTGAAAAGATATGGAAAGGGGTATGATCTCATTCCATACAGAGTAACCCCCAAGTGTTTTCTCTTTGGCAGGTTGATAACAAGTCCCTACCAGTTCGTATGGTGAATTTCCTGACCTCGAGATCACTACACACTCTCTTGCAATAAGGTCACCTGGGTACGGTATCTCCTACTTAAAAACTCGGCAGGAATTACGTATAAGAAAACCCACAACTATTTGATCCACAGGAAACTCAGATCGATGTTCTTCACATTCTAAGTGTACGCTCTATTCTACATCTACAGGTTCTAGTTCCATAAGTCGGTAAAGATCAATACATCTTTACTGCATACCTAAAGAATCTGATAAGATCACTATTTGATTTCCCTTCGTCTTCATGGTGTCCCCTTTTCTATCTAAAATCTGTTATGCTGTCATTTTATGTTGCACCTGGTGAAATGCACAGTACAAGGAGAGGTGACAAGATGGGAAGAGAATATCATCGAAAACAAGATCGATTGGAAGGACGCTTGGGAGTGGAAAACATCTAGATTAAGTTTTCTTATTCAGGCAACCTATGATGGCCAACATGCATCCTGCAATCTTGATGGATGGAAGGTGGTAAAAGACAATAAATGTAGATGTGGACGGAAAGGCACAATGAAACATATCCTGCTTAGTTAACCTTGGACAGATATACGTGGCGACACAATCATGCCTCGAAAATAGTCTGCAAAGCGCTATACAAACAACTGACCAACTTGAATATTAAAGGAGATAGACCCAAAAGGCAGATACCGGCAAAATCAATTAGCTTTATCCGCCAGGGGACACAAAATTTGATAGAGCAGAGAAAAAGACTGTTAAAAGATGAACGATGAAACGGATACTGGTAAATGGCAGCAGATTTACAAAGCTACACAGACGTCTTTCCGGTTCCAACGGAAAAGAAACTACACACCTCCTATTGGTCTGAGGAGCAGAAACTGTTATCTTGGTAGAACTGATCGTTTCACATGAAGACACTGTCGAAGCAGCTGCTGAAAAGAAGAATGAACGGTAACAGATATTATTGGAGAACTTGAAGAAACCAGGGTGGGTGGCTCAGCAATACCCAATAGATGTCGGTTGTAGCGAATATATTGGACTAAGAACAAGAAGTGGTTGACATCGTATGGTCTAAAACAACGAGAGGCAACAGCAATCATCAGACAATTAAAGGAGATCATCGAAAAGGCAAGGCATTGGGTATAGTTAAAGAGGGAAGACTAAACATGGATGAAAAGTAAGGGCAAGGTATATTTACCATATCAGCTGGACCAGACAACAGTGATGGGGGCATGTATGCAAGCAAACTGTCCAGGGAAAGGTCACGATCAGCGCACTCGCTCTCCTGATGAACTCAAGGCTTTGAAGCAAGTAAATCATCTGAGATGCACTTAGATGAGTTGTGTTCTTTTCTCTTCATATTATATATTGTTACTAAGTAACAGTTTGAGCTATAAACTACATTTCTGTACTGTAATCAAACCTCTTGCACTTTCATCTACCTTTCTCTCTAAGTATCCTCTCTTGGCTATGACAGTCACGCCCTGATATCCGTAAGTACCATTTTAGACTATTTTTAGGTATATGAATCACTGAATTTTAATGCAACAAAAAACGAACTAAGTGGGTGCCAATATTTAAACTGTCCCTTATTATCAATACAACATCATGACAATACACGGTTTTCCCATCAAATCATCCACGTATTTCCATGATATCCTATACTGATAACATAATTTAAAACCTATTCCACTACATGACGGTTTGGCATACTGCTATTTGCAGGTCTCCACATGAAAGCATTCAAACGAAGGACAAAATGGGCAGTGGACAAGGTGTTAGTATGAGCAATACTAAGCCATGAGACTGAACGCTCCTAAAAACGAATGAATCCGCTTAGCCAGCCCTTTTTCGGGGGGAGGGAGGGACTTCTCGAATCCCAGTAAAAGTTTTGATTTCCTTTGTAATCAAATGAAGAGTAAACTGCTGGTGGTTTCCTTAATACAGTCTCCCTAAACAGCAACTCAACATTCGGTAGATATATAGTGCAAGGTAAACTTACTATTATTCCAGTGTATGCACGATTGCATGCTAACATATAAGGGAAACAACTGAACTCTTCCTTGGTTTAGGTACATAAAATACGAGTAAAGCATCAGAAAGGGCAGGAGCAACTGCGGAGGCTCTGATGTTTGTGTAGGTTCCCTTAAGTATGCACCATGTGTAAAGATCAATTTTCAAGACTTCGCGCTTTCACTAGAATCGGTACCTAAAATATGTTATTCCTCCAAATATCAGGACATCCAGGATTGTATAAACTGTCGAGTCCGGTTCAATCTATATGATAACAAAGTAATTACTAAATTGTTATTTCTCTGTATATTCCCTGTTTAATTCCCTATACGGATAATGGGTGATAAGAACAACCAGCAAGTGGTGGATTAAGTTGCTACATTCGAACGTTTTGATGCCTTTAAAGACATAAGGAGCTTCTGAGGAACATCTATTCTTAAAAAATAAGTACAAATGTGTGGCTGGAATGGTGCTATGCCACGAAAATATGGATGTGGTTCTTTCGAATTCCTTTAATATTTCAATACACTTCAGCATTATATTTTTGTCCACTACGAACAGGTTAACGATACGCAGAAACACCTGATGCAATATATTGATGACTGTTCTCTGTCTTGCAGAATAATTATTTAAAATATGGGGTGAGTTGGGGTATGATTTGAAGTTCGTACCTGATTCTGCAAACGTGGAACCTAACTCTGCATCAGAGAAACGATTTTTTTGTGTCAAGTTGAATAGGACACATTCATTTGTATTCTTTTTCGGAGAGAGTCACTTTATGCTCTAGAAACAAGGAATGTATCAATTTAAACGAGAAATGGCAAGTTTGTACTTAAGTCTGCAGGAGTCTTATAACTATAAAGGGTTCAGAAAGACGATGTTTTAAACTGTACAAATGGAACATTCCCTGTTAAACTGAGAAGACAATCAAAGCAAGGGGCCAGGAGGAAGAGAAAGTATCGAAAGTAAGAGAGGGGCTTACGCAAGCATAAAAATAGGGCATATGCCCCCACTGAAATCCTGTTTGATGCGCCACTAGCTATTTCAGTTACAGATAGCAATCAACAGCCTAGAAATCTACGGTCCATTATAGGCAGTGATATTGGAACTACGTAAAAAACCAACTTTTTTAAACTACTTCACTAAATATAATGGTACAAAAGACAGCATGAAGCAATACCTCTTAATCTAAAATGTTGCCCTAATTAGAGAGATTCTTTGAAATATGCATTTGATGTTTAAAAGTTCTGTCCGGAGACCAATACGCATTTAAAATCAAAGTTCATATGTTGCTAACTGACCACAGAAAAATTTCAGTGCCATGTTACACTTCCTGCATTGCTATAAATATGGCGTAAGTGTGGCGTAGTTGAATATCTACCAGATATTAGCAAAACGGAATGGCACATCCCCCTTTTAAATGATACAT
>JAAAKM020000952.1:2393-15463 GCA_010016025.2 Alatinidae sp. Z8VKAUB7J3 | reverse complement strand
CGGCGGAGAAGCTGAAGAGTTTCCGAGCATAGCTATCGTTATGGAGGAAGCAGCGAGGAGGGAAGTGGTAAAGGAACGTGGGCTAAAATAACACTAAGGAATAATGAGCAATGCTGCAAACGGTGAATAGGATGGTTTGACGCTGGAGAGCGAAGATCGATTGCGATGATAACCGTAAAACGAGAAGTACAAATGAAAATGGCGAACATGATGATGTGGATAGCAGAAAGGTGACGTTCGGCATAGTTAAAATTAATAAACATATCATAGAAAATAACATAGATGTAACTTTTTGAAAATACTTCTCTTGAATGCAAAGTATTTACGCCCAATTTTAAAATAAGGGGTGCCTTAGATGAACGGTAATACGGAAACTAATGCCTGTAAACTGCATTTCAGTAAGCTAATGGAACACAAGAGTAGTCGGTTCACCAATATTTAAAAGGTCCTGATAAACATAGCAATTCATATAGATGGGTGATCAGCAATATATTTATTTACTTTAGCATACCTTAATAACGGTTACAAGTTCTGGTGCGTCAACACATTTTATTACTTAGTCTGAAATTCCACATACATTCTAAAGTATCGAGTACCACAATATCTTCACAATGAGTTTTGAAGAGATGGCATATCAAAGAAACGGAACATATGTCACCATTGGGATTCAAATCAGTGATCCCGCTTTTTTGAAGGAAAAACTTTCCGAACATTTCCAGAAAATTTCTGGAACACTTAAAGCTTCCTTCAAGAACATGCCTACCTATCGGAGTAGACCAATGCAGTGACCCAAAATGTCCCTTACACCATAGTTTTGACTAAACATGAACAAATGATGTCTTGGCAAACGACTTTTTTTTCTTGCAAGTACAAGGTACAATTGAGTTTATTTTAGTCAAGACGTTAAAATGCATGAGAATTCCTTAGAATTTAAGAGTACTCCACGAGAAAAGCTCTACATTGGACATATTTTCAATTAAATTTATAAGACACAAAACAGAGCAATTATCCTCAGTCGTTCCACTTATTTCACTCTGTCAAAGAGTAAACATTGCTAAGAAGAGGTCAAACACCCTCACACTTACCTGATAATGGCCTGAAGACCTCTCACTTGCGGGGTATTTTCGACTAGATGCAAGCTTTCTGGCAAAGGCTGCCCTCGATGAGCTGTAACCAGCTCAGACCTTCAAATACAATGAAAACAGCCAAAAAACAGATATATTGAAACATCGCATGATTAAGCCAATATTACAACATATCAAAAATAATGGAGGGGGAGTGTACGTCAGTCAACTTCCGACTATGAAAAAGTATTCGGCGTGTTCAAAAGGTTTGCTGACTGCTCAGCTATGGGTCACTTTAATTAAACACTAAGGTTCAATTACTCAAAAGGATTCATATATGTACAATACAATAAATTGTAGCCGTGCCTAGCCAAGCGAAAGGTATTGCAACGGAAGGAAAGAAGGTACATTAAATAAACGATGCCAGTCGTGTCTTCAAAAACGGTGAACGAACAAAATGTATTCTATAGTCAATACAAACAGAAATTCTTGCCTCGGCAATTCCACAACGAAACAAGTACAATAACAAAAATGGCACACTAATCAATTAATGTTTCTGGTCTCCAGAACTCATAAGTTCGTCGCTGTGACCTAGAACTTTAACTTTCAAATTATAAGGAGGTAAGCCGACTAACACTCTTTTGATTATATGTATGTGTAGTATTTCTCTGGGTGGGGTGCATAAGTTGGGGATGGAGGTGGTACACCTCTTACGCGAGTTGTTTACGTTGCACATTTATTATCATAGTTTGTACGCTGCAACTGATGTATTGTCAAACGCCGATGAATGCAACTCCCGCATAATGCAAAAAGGAGAAATCGGTATATAAACATACCTGAAGTTGAAACCTCTCTGCAAAAGAGACAAAATAGTTTCGTAAGGTTCGTATTAAAACAATATTGCCAATACAATATTAAAGAAATAAAATGATACAACCAGAGAGATAATAAAATCAAACCTGGCTCATCAAAATACGGTTTGATTTAAGCACAAGCCAAATTACTAGTACATAAGGTAAAATATATCAGATTTAAAATTAACTTTTAGCAGGGCTATCTTAATTGACAGCGTGGCTATGTTCAAAAGCGGTGGCAAATAAAGGAAATGTAAACATCGGCACGGATAACTAATTTATAGCCAGTAAAACTATGTAAAGAAGCGGCGGTCTGTCTCGCTAAAATATTTAACTGCACGTCTATTTCTCTTCACCTGGAAATGCAAGTAAATCTGCAACAATCATTTCGGATTGATAAGCCGTTGTCACTGTTTAGCGTTTAAAGTAAGCAGAGAAGAGGGAAACGTTACTGTCACTGTAGCAGAGCAACATTGGTTCCGACCAAGGCGTGAACGTCAAGAGCTATTAGTGAAAAACCTCGGACGAACGGGGGAAAAGCTAAGAACTTGAAAAAATCTTCAATACCAAGAAGGTTCTGAAAAATTTGTTCGTGGTTCCAAAGTATGCAATGTTCAGACTTACAAGAAAGACAAAGAGAAGAGAGTGAAACGGTTCGTCCTTTGCAATGCACAACCCTTTCGGAAAGGAAGCGATTACCCTAAATATCGTTTCTTACACCGTGCTGAAAACGAGAAGGCGTCTCAATTCTGAGAATGCAAGGAACATTTGCAGTGGGCGGTAATCCATCGCCTGCGCTAGTTGATCCTACAACACTTCATGGATGCGGAAGTACGCATTACTTCTGCTCTTGCAGAGACTATTCGATCAGTTCGTCAAGGATGTTTCTCTAATTCAATATTTGCGGTTAAATTTTCGCTCAAAAGATGCACTCACTTACAATTTTATCAGATCTTCCTTTCTTAACCTTTTTCGGAGCTAGTGATGTTCTAGCTTGCACGAAGACTAAAATACTGCCTTTTTGACCACATCAGCTAAAATCGTCTGCACACTGCCCCATCAGAGTTGGTTGAACGTTCATTCGTTATCAAGTTTAAAAATGAATCTCAAAATGAGTAGGGAGTTCGTAAATTTGAGAGTGATACTGTACAATGTCGATAAAGCTGACGCGCAATAACAAATACTTGCACTATTCCTAAAAATTCTTTAACAACCATCATTGCAACGAAATTCTACTCATCTTCAGTTTTCGATCCACGAACATAACGATAATGTGGTAAGCATTAATACTAGTACTATCAACTGTTTAAAGACTTACTTTCTCCAACTGAGTCCTGACGTGTTGAATAATCAAATTGATAGCCACTGTGTTCTCTCCAGCTGAAGATATACAAATACGAGAAATAGGGTAAACATAGTACCAAGGACAAAAGTTTGCAGTACTATTTCGACTTCCACATTTTTTACAGGTATGTAAATGTAATTCTTTAGCCTTACGGTATTCTAATGGTATTCAAAGCAAATATTAGCAATTTGTAAGGTACATTCTCAGAGTTAAGTTACTCTGGTGGCATGATTTAACAGTCTATATCAGCCTTGCACAATATGCTGTTGGCGCGGGGCACAGGTTTCACACATTTGACAATACTGGTCACACTTGCAACTTTTATTATTGCTGCCTTGATAGCAATTCGGACATTTCTTCAGCAGATGCACATTTCTTTTGCTAAAACGTCTTGTTACCGTGGGGATGAGCTCAAAGGACAATAAGGTAATTTGTCTTTAAATGTTCAGTCTTAGTCAAGAAAGGATGCAATTGAATCCATCATTCATATTCATTAGTTCTCTAATCTGTTTCAGGTGCAATGCATAGTGAATACCTTATATATTTTTGCTAAGTTATAACACAATGGCAGCCCAAAGATTTATCGCTTAAGCTTGATGGGAAAAAAGTAGTTTGTTGTCAAGTTAACAACATACATTAATGACATGCAACGAAAGGTAAAAATATTTACAGTACCTACTACCTATTTGCAAAAAGGCCAAAGATCTAATGTCTGAGAACGGTGCGTTCATAAAGCACGTAGATTCTCTTCAGGTTTTCGTTGAGGGTTCTACAAGTTGGATTTTTTCCCAACTGATGACCACTCTTACGTCATCGCTTACGTCTGACACATACGAGAGGAAAACTGTTAACCTTTCTAGTGATATTGAATATTTGCTCTAAATGGACTTGACTCTAGAATCAGAGCAAACGACATACTCACATATTACCTACGGATACATAGTACTACATATATCTCCCTTTATCTACTTCTAAGGGAGCCCACGATCTGATGAGGGTGCGCTTTATGATCCCAGATGGTGAAACGCGCCCGGTTTATCTCGGAATCCGTAAACCTGGATATAAAACGCAGGCAGATGCCGGTTCAATTAATTAGTAAATCTGCTTCTCGTTAAGTTGGGCAATCTATAGGTCCAAGGGCTGCCTTGCACCCGAAATCATTTTGTATCTTTACAAATCCACAAATCGTCCGTACTCTACCGACATATTTGGTTAGGTGCACCATATTGCAACTTCAAGCTACTAAAATGGCTGTTCCTAGAGGCAGCTACCATTGCCACAGTCCGCGGCCCCCTACCAAGGATCCTCTTTACATTTTGGCCATTGTCATTCTGCTTTAAGACATGCTGACTGGGTACTTTGGTTGATTTAAGGATGTTCGTTAATGACAATGTGGATGCTGACAGCAGAGAGAGTACGGCCGAGTAAAATATATGCAGTCAACATTGTCAAGTGTCGAAAGTGGCTACTTGCCACCCTACAATCATTTGATGGATCCGGCTGGCTTACTAGACTAGACACTCCCTACCTTGCTTTAACTCTCTAACCTCTTACATATGAACGTAATATCACTAGTTTTAGACTTGTTCTACAGTTGGTATCACCGGAAAAGCCTTAGTGAACTTTCTCTCTTACTTTCAGATCAATTTATGTTATCTCACCAGGATGGCTACTCGTAGCGGCTTCATCCGAATGATGTCGTGGTTCCATGTGTACAGTTGTTTTTCCTCGGCCGTAGCTTCTTTTTCTAAGTGCACAATTCTGCAAACAACTTCCATCTCATTACTTCCCTCTTCTCACCCGTGAGTTTAACCTCCCCTCTTCATAGTTCTTCGCATCATTCAGTAGTGGCTTTATGGTTTGGAGCTTGTACATGTGCAGAATGTGGTTGCGTTTGAACTTTCAATGAAAGGTGGTGAAAACGAACTCGTCGTTTACCTTGTAGGCAAGTCAGTCGAAAACGGTGTACAATAGGGCTCGACGACGAGGCTCCTATCTGTAAGCAGCTTTTGCCATGTAAATGTCTTCGCAGAAAATGGATTAAGAAACTAACAAAAGATGTGGGAACAGCCTTCCTGAAATTGAACGAACTAAGTACATTATACCTACTTACATTTCACTATTGCAACCTTACAACAATTTGGAACTGTCATAATCTTATGTAATATACAACCACATAAATAAGGGTACATAATAACATTGTATATAATAAGCACATAAATAAGGGTATATACATACCCCATGGCACAACAATATCCGAGTGCTTCATTGACGGGGAAATATATTGTTCAAACATCTGCATCAAAACGGGCAGGTACAAATCGTTAGAGCTGACATGCATTAAAAAATTACAATAATATGGGTAAGAGTTATGACAAGGTAGCACAACCTAAGTATAGTAACAAACATAAATTCGATGGCTGTTCTCCGCTATCAGGTTTAATAAATAATGAATGTGCGTTGGGTTTTCGTCAGTGTATTGATCAAAGAGGTTTGCGGGAAAACACACATTAGGAAACCGTCATGAGAGGCCTTCAACGCGTTGAATATTTGTTTATTCCGAGCCCTTATCACTAAGGTTTGGGGTCTTTATTATTGCACTTCTTGCTTGGAATACAACATAGTGCAGTCGCATCTCGGGGCTTATAGAATGTACTGGGCATGATCGATTTTAAGAACTTTTTTCACGGCAAACATTCTGAAGCTACTGGTTCCATATAGGCGTCTACCCTTGAACCATTTGCAGATGATTTAAAATGCTCCATTGTCATTGTAAATATATGATTGACCCCAAACGTTTATTCACCGTATACCGCAGGACATCCTACCGATCGCGTCACTACTCAAGTCCTTAAAAACCATGCGTGATGTTCTTAACGTATTACTTCGCACGCCATCAGATAACCGTTGCCATTAGAACCAGTGGGGGTTTCTCCTGTCGCTCTCACGATACGGAACTGAATAATCTCCAATACCATCTCCCACCAACTATTATTACACAAGTCCAACAGATACGAGTAAACCTATTCCGAATCAGTAAAGGTACTACTGATAACCTGGGTATTTCTTGAGGCAAAAAAAAACTCCTTAGAAACTTCAACATGCAAGTTAACACCAACAATCCATTGACACCTGTATAATGCAGGGAAGGTTATGTCATTAAGTCCGAAAAACTAATACCAAGGGAACCGTCTGGTCGTCGGGTAATGAAGTTATTGCTACAGGATTACAATCTAGTGCACAACTTTTTGAAAGATTGTAAAAGTGTTTTCTTTAGAATTACGTTAATGCCTTACTTCTACGGTGGTTCGTTCTGTGATGCCACATTTAATTTCAAGCATTATACTTATCAAATCATATCACAATGTGACCTGCTCCTCCGTGAGTGTTTACACAACTCTGCTGAAGGCATAGTTAGACAGTAAAAGCCTGGAAGAAAATTCTACACGTGTAGAAGACAGCTTACTTGCAAAATCCTACAGTTAGGACTTACAAGTAATTGGAAAGCATCACGGTGACTTGCCAAACGCATTACTCATGCACAACCGTATTTTCGAAGAGAGTCAAAAGGACGAATCCCAACTTCGAGCGGCTCTGTTAAAAGATGATCTTTTTTTTTAAAAGTAAACACTGCATGATCGGAACCGGTTCCGAGAAAGGATGGCGCTCCTTCCAAAAACGTTGTTATAAAGCAGTGATTTCCAAACCTTTATTCCGCCAATTGGCTCCTGAGATGCATCCTCAACCCCCCCAAAATATTTATATAAACAATTATACGCCTTCAGACTGGTATTGTTAAACTGAAAATCAATGACAGTAAACGACGGCATCCTTAAAGCAAGTGTTAAGATTTCACAAGCAAAACAGAAACATAAATTGGGAATATAAGCATTACTTGAAATTTGTAAATGTTCTAATAATCAGGCACCCTGTTCGATCTAAATCGTTTTATAGAGCAGAACAATAGTCTATTTTGTTGCAAAAGTGACGCGCGTCTAAGCAAAGACTTGTACAAATGTTCGTATAAAGAGGACGTTTGCTACAAAAGTGTTCATCAGATTAAGTATGCTCCAAAGTCGCTATTTAGACGGATTGGATTGGTGTTTTTGTAAAAAAAGTAGCACTATTTTGAAAAGCTATCTTAGAGAGTAGCCTCAGACCTCTAGAGATACGAGAACGCGAGTAGAGAGTACGTAAGTATCACAACAGTTCATACCTCATGCAGTTATCATACCTTACAACTTTGTAAGTAATAAAACTAAAGAAGAAAACTTACTGGTTTAACAAATTTGTCATATTGTTTTAGCACTCCACATAAATCTCTGCCTCTTTCTGATATATCTCTCTTTAATCTGCCAAGATATTATTGCACAAGATAAAAACTTTAATATCTACAAATTGCCTTGGAAAAGAAAGGCCTTTAAACGAAAACGTTTCGGGCATATCAAACGATCTAAAGCTAGACTATCTAAGATATGTCTGGAGGATATGGTGGAAGGCAAGAGAAACCGAATAAGGCCATACAAGCGCTGGCGCGACAACGTGTATACTTGGTCTCAGCTAAACCTGCGCCAACTAAACACGACAACAAAGGACCATGATTAATGGAAATTGCTTTCTTCTGTTAGCGCGCAAACTGGTTTTCCCGGAGATTGCGGAATATGAATCGTATAAAATGGACTATTAATACGTAACTAGCACATTACAACCCGAGGTGAACATGTTCAGCCTGTTCAATAATTTTTTCAAACAAGTACAAACTTCAGAGAAGCAACGTTATTTTAAAGGATTGAGTAATACAGAATCGATAACTGTAAAATTACATGATGAAATCCTGTACCTAACGAATTCGAGAAACGGTGAAGGTGGGTATATGTTACAAATTTTAGAAAGTCAAACATTTAGCACTCTTCTCCGAAATAGGCCAAAGGTTTACAGAGCAATGTCACTCCCATTGCACCTGATAAACAGTTTCATCCCCTCCTACTACATGCAAATGCAACTTAAGAACCGCAAATACAGGTACCAGTTGAGCACCTAAACTAACAAATATAGATTTCAGTTTGTATTACCGAATTTGGTTCTTGGTCATTTCAGTGTCGCATCTCAGAATTGATAGACAATCGAGTGGCAGTGCAGTACATTCTTTTTACAGTGTAATAATTTAAGGGGTCAGAAATCATAAAACTGCAACATCATCTATGCGTATTTCTTAGGGCTGGCATGTATGGTATTGCTCGGTTAAACTTATTATAGAGTTAGCTCTCACCTACTAGAAATCATTACAAAAATTGTTAAGAGTATAAAATTACCAAACTTTAACAGGACGGGATGCTGCTATTTTTATCAGAAATAAATAAAACTTAAATGGTCTGTTATTCCACGGCTATCAACGATATAGCGATAAAATTTTGGAAGCAATTTGTGCATGAAGAACACTACAATGTTCACTTTTCCGCCAGTTTGAAGAGGTGTCACATAAACTTTATCAATTGTTAATGAACGAGCCTCTGGATTATGGTCCTTAATCAGTTCCACGTTTCTATACAACTGTGCCTAATTATGCTAATATCTATCTGAATCTACGTTATTTCATTGTTTGACCTAATATGATATACACGATGAGATACGTCATAAAGATGACCGTGTTGCATGCCTACGGTAAAACGCAAACTAATGGCGTCAGCAATACATGTTACTAAACTAAAGCATAGAAATTAACTAGACTTGTTGTCGAAGCATATCAATACCTTCTTGCAAGCCTAAGGTCAGAATCTGTGTCAACGAAAACTTTCATGTCCATCACCTGAACAAAAGGGGTAAAAGATAATTATGACATTCGTCATCATAAAGCAGTAGATTAATCTTGCTAATGTTAGAATTGCTGATATGAATACCAAATGGGAAGAAATAATAAAATTGTGCTAGCTTGAGCTAACGGGAAGTACGGTATATTGCACTCTAAAGCAGGGTTTTTTAACCTTGAAGACTGTATTAGCCTCACAAACTACAAAAATTTCTATGTACCCTGTGAAGTTCGCAGAAATTCCGTAGTGTTTCTCTACATCGGTATTAAGCAAGTACACGACGAAATAAACCGTCAATAAAGAGTCCGAACCCACTCAGATCTACAACGAACATATCTGCAACGTGGGAGTAAATTGAGACAATATTTACTGATCCCTTTGTTTGGTATTGGTCCTCTGGCATAAGAATACAATGGAACATACTATTAGCTATTGGACCCCCTTGTACCCCTTGCACCCTTGTTCCCATTTTGCCCCCTCTATAATCTCAAATATCCCCAAAGTGGGGCCCTGGACCCCCGTTGAGAAACACTGCTCTAAAAGACCCGAACTAATACACTGCTTCGACGGAATAAAAATCAGCGTGTTCCTGTAATAATGACGCGATTCACGTCGTACGTTTTTTCTTCGGTTATACGATAACTGCAACAACACAGGATGCACATAGAAGAATTCTCGCACAAATAAGCAATTTAGCATTCAGTCGTCGTATAATTTTCACTGTTTGCATATTCACATTTGGAAGTGAATATCAACTTCACAATAAAGCGGTTACTGCAATATATACTTCGACATGGTGTATACAAATATATACATAATAACAAAACACAGTACTTCACATACCTTTAATAGCTCTGTATTTGCAAATGTCATTATCCCTTCAAATATTATAACATTGGCCCCATATACTGTTTTCTGTGGGGAAGAAGAGGACACTTTATATGGCACTACTGTGAATCCACAAAGCCAGCTACATTGTACAACAGACGTTCTCGTGGAAGGATGGCTGCTTAGGGTCCTGCGTTTCACGTTGAAATGACTACTTGTTAAATAAGGAAAAGTGCTTTGAAATATTATATTTACTGACTAGTTCATTTTACTAAATGTTTTCCATAAAGAATTTACAGTAAGGGAGAGGACTAAAACAGACTGTAAAATATTAAAATATCAAAAGCACGATCTCTGCAACTTGCCGCTCTAGAAGGCGCATTCATCAAAACAAAGAAGTCGGTGCTTTGTCAACAAAGAATTCGTTTAGCTTACGAGGCTTTCAATAACACCAGTGACATATGCGTACTATTTTCTAAAACTTGTTTTAGCTCTTTCCTTTCCTACAAACTCTTGGTAAAAAGTTTTTCCCTTCACTCAAGACGACTACTGTGACCAGTGTCTGGCCAAACATTTCGCAAAATAAATCATGTTACTTAATGAAAGGCTTTTTAACACAATGCTTTTACATTGGGTCTTGCATCTACAGTATAGTCAAGTGATTGATCAGTGTGGTCCCACCAGTGTGTGAAGAATAAAGAACAAGAATTGTATTCTAATTCATCTCGTTCATTCTCCATCAACATCTATCATTACCTCCCTACCCCTGCCTTCCTCAGGCAAAAACAATACATTAATTAGCACAATTTGAGAAACAACTCCCGGCAACCATAACTTACCAATATATCTAATATATATCCCATGATACTAAAATACAATATCCAAACATACAACTCTGCTATTCTTCATGAAATATACATTACAAAAAATACAACCTTTTACAACTCCACTACAGTAAGAGAGCAATATCAATAGGCATTTGTATGAATATTACCTGCTTTGATAATCTACTATGTGAAGTAAAATCATATATAGGTACCTACAAGAAAGAGACAGACATGTTTACTTCATGCTGCTATCATGAAATAAAAAACTAGTTAAGTCATTTGAAGTGGCAAAGTTGCATGTTCACATATACTAATAGACAGGTTCTGGCTCCTTATTATAGTTAACAAATGTTTAAGGAGCTAGCTCCTTTCACATTTAAAAGAGGAGAGGATTTTGAAGAATATGGAAGTGTAGAATGACATGCAGATGGAAATGGCACAGTACTTCATGTGCCAAAGTCCAGTGACGAACTAATTGATTACTTGGCTAGCAGGCTACTGTTGTCATAAATTATTAAAACAAAAGCATCTGCAGGATGTAATCTGTTAGCAGACTCCCATCATACCATACTGGCATATGGAAAGGAGGGCATCCTGTAATTTCAACATCTAAATTCTCTTGACATGGCAGGATCTTCCAGCTTCTACCCTTAAATAAGTTTTATTCCAAATGAACAAATAACTTGCATTACAATAACACAATCATACGGAATCAGTAGCAAAGTCTGCATTTTTATACTTCAGAGGAGTACATTAATTAATTTATTTGGGTGAATACTTTGTAATACTACTTTGTTACTCTTTTCCATAAGTACCAATTATATAACTGCCAAAATGTGGCCTATCATCAATAAGAGCTGCATTTAACTCTTGACATTTGCACAATCAGCCAAGAACACATACTGAGGCCAAGGAATAAGTTATTTATCATCAAGCACTACCATTAAACATATTAACTTATACACTAGGTACCATGCACTAGGAACAAAATTTGTTTTATTTTGTCAGAGTGTAATAATCACTACTTAACAAACTCCAAATTTAGCAACAATTTCGGTCTATTAAAATCTTCAAAAAACATCAACATGTTCAATTCTTTTTCAGCTGCACTGGCTCCTTTAGTATTAAAAGAAATTCACGGCAATGACTTGCATATATAACCGTTAAAAACCTTCCACAGAAAGATGAAATGCTATTCATGGTGCTGGATGAACTAAAAAATCTTAAATGAAACAGTGCACATATGGTAATCACCCCTTTTCAACATTGCTCTGCATCTCTAGCAACAGTTGTCATTGATCAGAAGACTTGCAACAAAAAATTGCTGACATTTCTTTAAAATATACATTGCTCCATATATATATAAATGCTGGGCTTTTAACATTAGTCATGCAAATTAACTTCGAACTAATTTTACAAAAGATTTTAATTGGCCTTCCTTAACAAGTATTGCTACCTAGACATATTTGAAAGACATTTGCATTTCTTACAGATTCATTTTCTCATTGGATTTGCAGGCTTAAAGGTCCTTTAAGTATGATGGTAAATTTGCGATGGATCCTGAAATTAATAATCCTGTTAATGTGTTGACCATTATTCAAGGTGGCAATTATCTAATTCATATATTAATACTAATAAAGTGAGCACCAAATTGTGGTCTAAAGGTAAGAAAATATTTTTAATTACTTGTTAAATGTATGATCTTTATTCTGAACTTGGAACCATATTAATCCATACTGGGAATAGAATACACAGATTGACATCATATATTTGCATGGCATCCTCCGGGTTTGGTTCCCCCTATCTGACACCTATTGCCCCATTTGTCCTTCTCCCCCCTTCTTACTACATCAAGATTTCCCCCCTCCCCATCTGAACCAAAATTACTGACACCTCCTACAATATATAGTATATGTTTATGAGTGGCTGTCTGACAAACAATGCGTAATGTGAAACCTAATGTGACTGCACTAATTCGATCTTATCACTACTGCATTACACACTAGTGTAGTGCTGTATACTGCAATGTATACTATAATATATACATACATATAACACTAAATTGTGGCAGCCCAATGCCATTTCTTGAAATCTTGTAGACACAATCTTGTGCTTTGAGTAGGCGATGGAGAAGTTCAAGGATATATACAGAGTAAAGCATTGTAGAAGTAAGTAGTAAAAGTTGTAAAAGCTGTTGGCACTATCTATTTGCAGAGTAGGGGCTATCAGAGTAATGGAGAAGGCCAGTAGAAGACCAGTGTTTTTGCAGTTCAAGGCATAATTTGGGAGATATAATGAGCAGTGAGAGCAACAGAAATTTGCCCTTAAAATAGAGATACTCAAGT
>JAAAKM020000948.1:0-15470 GCA_010016025.2 Alatinidae sp. Z8VKAUB7J3 | reverse complement strand
GGGGGGGGTGAGGGGCGCCGGGGGTAAGTGTCGCCGGGGGTAAATGTCGCCGGGGGTAAATGTCGCCGGGGGTAACTGTCATAGAACCTATCAGCAGCAATAGAAACAACTGCCTCCAACCCATCTTATATCCAATCCATTGCTTTCTGGAAGACGTCTTGGCTTGTTTTTCAAGCCAAATGGGAGGCATTTGAATCAGTGACGTCCAAATGGACTGTTGAGAGTGGTCTGCAGTTGCCTCTTTTCATGTAGCTGTATAAACCAGTGTTCAGACTTGGCATCAAGTTTGCTAAATACGATGGAACCAGCGAATTTGTGGGTTAGTTCTTCCAGCGTTGGAGGGTGGTGCTGGCTACCCTTGAGGGACTTACTTAAGTCTTTGGGATGCAGGCGTATGCAAAGAGAACCAACAGGTTTGTTCAAAAAGGTAATGCTTGTTACCCAATCTGGCGCCTCAGATACTGGGCTACGAATGACATCAAGTGAAATCATCCGTTGTAGCTCTCCTCTGATTTTTTCTCATAACTGTATGGGAGCTCGACAGGGTGCATGACAGATGGTACGTCATTGTCCAGTATTAGAGTGTGTTTTAATGTAAAAAGATCTGCAAATACGGCGTGGAGATTGACTACAGTAGCTATTTTAGTAGTGGAGGAGGGTTATGTGGTAATGTGGCAGTTCAAATTGACTAAGCCTAACTCCCTACATATTGGAAATCCAAAAATAACGGGGCCATTTGCTTCGGCCATAAAATAATCAGTGTGTTAATACCATGAGCTGTCATGGTATTTACATCTCAGCGGGAAAGTCCCAAAGTGTTTGAATGGTGTGCTATTTTATGCCAATAAAAGTGTAACTGAGGCTTTGGTATTTGTAGATTGTCCTGAGTTTTTAATTTCATTGGGAAACATCTGCTTATCTCTACGAAGAGGGAAACAATTCGCTACACTTTCATTACTGCCCTATTACTATACTATTTTATACTATTACTACCCCCTCCCCCTTGTCGGAATTTGTCTTAAAATTGTAATCCCTGCTCTAACCCAACGACCTGTAAATTTTGTATGACAGTGCGCTGCCTCCCTCTTCGCATCTCCGAACCATAATCATAATAACCAATAGAAATATTTGACTTACAAATGAAGCAAATGTATACTTCAACACTTTCATTACCTATAACACATCAAATAAGAATTAAGTCAGTCAGTCGTCAACAGCTCTCTCGTCCTGAACTTCGATAAGTGCACTGTTTGAAAGCATCTTAAATAGGTTGATGATTGGTACAGTTTCTTCGAGCTCACTTTCACTAGTTGTTTGACTTCTCTACCATTAGAACTTCGTAGTCCACGTTGTCATCGCAAACCTTGTTGTGTGGGTTTAGCGCTGCAATTCTTGGGTAGTAAATATCGCACTTTTTACATACACGTTTGGGCACCTTCCTCTTAGCAGGTGGACAGTAGCTGTCGTAGAGAAGGACAGAGTACTTATTGTTTCGAACCAACGGACCAATCATGCTGTGTTTCCATAGACCAAGAAAACGATCAGTGGGGTTGCATCATTAATAGACGGCACTGTCGGAATGGAATAGGTGCAGGTAGATATCATTGTGAAAACAACCTATCACAACTAGCGAAACTCAGCGCAGTAGTCCTATAGGTTACGTGGTGATGTGTAACCTATATAGACCTCTGAGCGCAATAGTAGCGGCAAGACTTTTATATCCGCGGCAGCGAAACTAGCCAAGGCAAAAATCACCACCAACAGCTTGTTAGTTGAAGTCAGAGTGAAAGTGTGTATTAAGGATTTACAGATCTGGTATTTATGTATGTGAAATAAAAATAGAATGATGTAGATGTTAAGAATAGATAGAAAGCGGGAAATCCCTATCGTGCAATCATTACATCATATTGCTGTGGATGATGTAAGATTCGCGACAGAGCTCCCCTGCTAGAGAGTGACGCGAGGAGCGAACGATAAAAAGAATAATAAAGTATTTAAAAAGTTGATGTTATTACAATAAAAATGTTTGAATAAAATTGTAGCACAAGTGTTCGATTTAAAATGTATGATCCATAAATGTTCGAGAAAATTATAATGCTAAATATGTTTGTATAGAGAATGTTCAAAATTACTGTTAAACAAAACGATCCGGAAAATGTACATGTTGTCCCGAACGAGTTTTTCTGATTGATAAAGGTGGTGCATCTAAGATTGTCTTCTTTGAAGCTTGAGGTATTGGTTGCTGTTGTAATTATTCAGATGATTCGAGAAAAGCTGGCTTTATGCGATCGATACTAACATTGTCTTTCCGTACATTAATGTCCAAAGTATAGCATTTACAATGTCTGTCCAAAATTTTATAAGGTCCGCGATAAGGCTGCTGTAGAGCTTTTGCGGTGCTTTTACGGAATCGTCTCTGATGAACACATGTGAAGTAGAAGACAAGTCTTTAGGGGTAAAGGAAGATCTGTTGGAAGTACTAGTTAAAGGCGGGTTAACTTTCGACATAAAGCGGCGGAGACGGTCGACATATTGGCTTGAGTCCAATAAATCTGTGCTGGAACTTGGAGCAACAAATTCGTTGGGGAGACGAAGGGAGGCTCCGTACACAAGTTCGGCAGGACAATAAGCAAGATCGGGCTTGAATGTTGATCGAATTGCCAGCAAGACAAGAGGAAGATAGACAGTCCAGTGAGAAGGATCAGGTTGAGATTTGAGTGAAGCTTTGAGCTGACGATGAAAGCGTTCAACAAGACCGTTAGAGATAGGGTGATATGAGGTAGTGCGGATGCGTTTAGTGCCAAGCAATTAGGTGAGTTGGCGGAAAAGAGCAAATTCGAATTGAGAACCTCGGTCAGTGGTGATGGTGGATGGAATGCCGAAAGATGATATCCAGTGAGAGACAAAAGTGCGAGCGACAGTTTCAGCAGAAATATCTGAAATAGGGATAACAGCAGGCCAGCGAGTGAAGCGATCAATGCATGTGAGAAAATAGCGATAGCCGTTAGATGGAGGAAGAGGTCCAATGTTATCTATATGGATATGATCAAAGCGAGCGTCAGGTGTGTTGAATGTACCAAGAGGAGTGACGGTATGGCGAGTAACTTTAGATTTCTGACAGGAGAGGCATGATCGTGTCCATTAGCGAATGTCTTTATGAATAGATAGCTGATAATTGAGCTGACGATGAAAGCGTTCAACAAGACCGTTAGAGATAGGGTGATATGAGGTAGTGCGGATGCGTTTAGTGCCAAGCAATTAGGTGAGTTGGCGGAAAAGAGCAAATTCGAATTGAGAACCTCGGTCAGTGGTGATGGTGGATGGAATGCCGAAAGATGATATCCAGTGAGAGACAAAAGTGCGAGCGACAGTTTCAGCAGAAATATCTGAAATAGGGATAACAGCAGGCCAGCGAGTGAAGCGATCAATGCATGTGAGAAAATAGCGATAGCCGTTAGATGGAGGAAGAGGTCCAATGTTATCTATATGGATATGATCAAAGCGAGCGTCAGGTGTGTTGAATGTACCAAGAGGAGTGACGGTATGGCGAGTGACTTTAGATTTCTGACAGGAGAGGCATGATCGTGTCCATTGGCGAATGTCTTTATGAATAGATAGCCAGATGAAACGTTAAGTAATGAGTTTCTGAGTGGCACGAATACCGGGATGAGAAAGTGAATGTAAACTGTCAAAGATTTGGCGGCGAAAAGATAATGGTACATACGGACGAGGATTACCAGTTGAAAAGTCACAAAGGATAGTGTCTGGTGAAGATGGAATAGGAAATTTGCGAAGTTGAAGAGAAGATGTTTCTTTGAGGTGAGAAAGTTCCGAGTCATCTTCTTGAGCGCCTGCCAGTTGTTCAAAACTGACAGGAGAAGATGTCTGGAGAGAATTTAGTTCAATACGCGAAAAGAGCGTCAGCTACAGAATTGTCCTTACGGTGAATATGGCGGATGTCTATAGTGAACTGAGAGATGAAATCAAGATGGCGAATTTCACGTGGAGAGTAGCGATTGGAGGCTGAGGAGAGAGCATAGATGAGTGGTTTATGGTCAGTAAGAACGAAAAAGGAGCGAGCTTCGAGAATGTGACGAAAATGGCGAATGGCAAAATATACAGCAAGCAATTCGCGACCAAATGTACTATATCTGGTCTCTGCAGACTGCAATCGTGTTTAAAAGAAGGAGATAGGATGCCAATGACCATCAATTAGTTGTTGAAGAACACCACCGACAGCAAAGGCAGAACTGTCAACCATCAAGTTGTATGGAGCATCTGGAACTGGATGGCGAAGGAGTGTGACGTTTGCGTGTATAGTTTTAATGGAGTGAAAAGCTGTGAGAGCAGAATCAGGAAGGTAACATGGACGATTTGAATGCTTTTTTGTGAGTAAGTCGGTGAGTGGTTGCAAGAGAGAAGCACAGTTTGGAATAAAGCGTCTGTAAAAGTTGACAAGAGCAAGAAATCCCCTGAGTTTGCGAAGAGAAGTAGATGCAGGAAAGTCTTGAATGGCTTGAACTTTGGATGGTAGAGGATTGATGCCTTGAGAGAAGATGGGGTGGCCAAGAAAATCAAGAGAGGAAACACCGATTTCGCAGTTAGATGGATTGATGACAACACCGTACTCATGTTACCGTTGAAAAAGAAGACGAAGGTGAGTTAAATGTTCTTCTTCATCACGACTAGCGACGAGAAGGACATCAATGTAAGCAATGTAAGTGAAATTGAAACCACAAAGAACTTCATCCATGAAGCGTTGGAAAGTTTGAGCAGCATTGCGAAGACCGAAAGGCATGCGTACAAACTCAAAAAGACCGAAAGGAGCGGTGATGGCAGTTTTAGGAATGTCCTGGGGTTACACAGGAATTTGGTGGTATGCCCTGACAAGATCAATTTTCGAAAAGATGTTTTTGCCATGCAAGTGGGAAGTGAAATCCTGAATGTATGGAATAGGATAACGATCAGGAATGGAGGCGCGATTTAAAGCACGATAGTCACCACAGGGGTGCCAATCACCTGGGGCTTTCTTAGGGACCATGTGAAGAGGAGAAGACCATGAACTTTGAGAAGGAGGAATGATACCGAGCTGCAACATGTGCTGAAATTCAGATTTGGCAATGTTGAGACGGCCAGAGCAAGTCTGCGTGGACGTGAAAAGACGGGAGGGCCACGAGTTTTGATGTGGTGGGTGATAGAATGTTTAATGGCGGTCTCCTTGAAAGAAGGGCGTGAAATGTCTGGATATTATTTAGGAAGAAATTGATAGGGTGATGAAATAGAGGGTACAGCAAAGATTGGACTGGGTGAGGGAGTGTGAGGTGTGAGGCCCCGGATGGTGAGATTTGTATGGGTGTCAACGAGTGGCGGATATCTACTTTCAGCCCAAAGTTGACTAGAAAATCCGCACCAAGAATAGGAGAGGGCACGTCAGCAATAATGAAAATCCATGAAAGAGACCGGCAAAGACCAAGATCAAGAGTAAGGGAGCATTGACCATATGTAGTGATGGGTGATTGGTTGACGCTTGAAGAGTGAGAGGAAAAGGAGAATGGCGTTGTTGTGATGAAGGGGAAAAAACACTGACTTTCGCTCCGTTGTCGACCAGAAAGCGAGTGCCAGAGTGCTTATCCCTGATCTAAAGAAGGTAACTGCGAGTTGCTGAGCCAGACGATTGCGTCGCGTTCAATCTCTGGCCAAGTCGGTTCCCTGGGGAGGTGATAAATGAACAGGGAGATGAACATTTTTCAGCAGAAGACCCGAAGTGGAAATGGTACCTGCAAAGATCAGAGGATGTAGGAAGAGTATTATAAGAGGAAGTAGAATGTTGAGGTGAAGGGCTGGTAGATGTACGGGAAGAGCGTGGGTTGGGAGAAGCTCGAGGAACAGACGGTGATGGTTGAGATGGTTGTTAGCGGCCCCGTGACTGAATCTGAGCTGTGAAAGCCTGAATTTGGTCACGGAGTTTGGAGACATGTTTCTTTAATTGAATGGTGGCGAGAATATCAGCTGAAGTCCTGGTGATTGACGATGTAATGGTTATGAAAATGCGATGAGGAATTGTGCTGAGTGAGTGTAAATAGAAAATGTAAACAAATGTAAAGTGGATTTGATGAGAGAGAAGAACAATACTGGCAGAACAAAAGTAGTCAAGTTTCACTTGGAAATTGAAATGCCAGAAAATGTGTACTCACCAGCAGCAATAATACAGATGGTCGATGCAAGCAAGTTGAAAGACGACGGGGAAAAACAGGAACGTTGAGCCTGTCCAGCTGAATGTTGAGTTGAACGGCGAATTGTCCGAGTTGAAAATCTGGAAATCTTGAGTTCAGCGAGTAGAAACGTTGAGATCGAGAGACGTCGGGTCACCAATTATATCGTCCAGAGAAAGGAACGTCGAGGGTCACCAATTATAGGTTACGTGGTTGATGAGATGTGCATAACCTGTAAGACTTCGATACGCAATGGTAGCGGGAAGACTGTTATATCCGCGGCAGCGAAACTAGCCAAGGCAAAAATCACCACCAACAGCTTGTTAGTTGAAGTCGAAGTGAAAGTGTGTGTTAGGGATTTACAGATCTGGTATTTATGTATGTGAAATAAAAATAGAATGACATAGATGTTAAGAATAGATAGAGAGGGGGAAATCCCTATCGTGCAATCATTACATCATATTGCTGTGGATGATGTAAGATTCACGACAGTCCCATTAGGCGCATTTTACAATTTGAAGAAAATATTGAGAGATTCAACTTTTGACGCACTTACAACAAGAAATATGTCAATAATAAGTTCGCTCCAAATTATTTATTCCAAGTGATACGTCATTTCAAAAATATTTGTTTATAACGTTCTATTATGAACACATTTACCAGAAAGAAAAGTCGCCAGCGCAATGTCTTGATGCATGCCTGCACACGTCCGAACCTTTTTACAACTGGGGCGTTTTTTAAAGATTTTGGAGTTAACTTGTCTCCACAATAGAAACTTAACAATACCGAATACAGCATCTTCACGACCAGTACTTTACTTTGCAGTGACTTGCCAATTGACTAGCAAGACTAACAAAATCAGTTCTGTCCCTAATTTTCTCCGCTTTTTGTGAAGAGGAAAGAATAGATAGGAGATGTCTAAAACGACACCACCCTTTCCCCTCCCCCTCTCAGAGCGTCTAGAAACATGTAAAATTTGTTGAACTACCTTTCTCCCCATCTTTGACAGTGTCATAAATGCATCGTCTCTGATATCTTCTCCTGAGCGCCAGTGTTAACCTTACCTCGTAAGTTAGCCAAAAATCCTGCCCAAGGCTTGTTTTGTACAGTAGCAAAAGCTTTGTTGTTTTGTTTGGTCACATCAACTTGGTGAACTATTCAAAACTTTGACCACACTTGAAATTAGAAGATGGCAGGGTTTGAACTACATTTAAATTACGCTTTCTGGAGCCTTGCTGTGTGAAAGACGTTTCATTGTTTGATCACTGTGGCGGATTTTTACTCTCCCAACGGGCCTCTCCTGAACAACAAAAATATTGCCCTCAGTGACCGATTTTGCGGCATTTGGTTTGTTGCATATTTGATTACGTGCATGGCACTCTTCCTTTTTATGTTTGGGACCTCCACAGTGATTGAGTACTTTGTCAAATGTTAATGAATTCTGCTCATGGTCTAAAGGCTTTTCTTACGGCTCCACCGGGCGTACATTTAATGATATGATCGATAAGATTATCTTTGACGAGATGTGGTGAAGCAAAATGTCGTTTATTAGCTTAAACCGAGTCATGTAAACATTGATAGATTTGTCGTCCCCTTGTTGCATATATTCAAACTGAAATCTTGCCGGTCGAAAACAAGTTTCGAGCTCAAAATAGTCGCCAAAAGCTTTCCATAGCGCTTCAGGATCGTTCCTATTTTCCTCTGAAAGTGAGGACAGGTTATCAGAAATCTCGACAATTTGGGACCAATCCAGATTGAAATGTAATTGACTTTTTTCTGTCATGGTTTAATACTATCATGGTTGTAGATAATATGAGCTGACTATAATTTGAAAATTCGAAATTAGTATGGTCAATCATTCGAATGCCAATTGAATTGTGGGGGGTTAATTTCAGGCATATCACTTCTTTGAACGTAACTAACAGAGACTCCGTGACTTTCCGACGAATTTATGGTTATGCTTATGGCCATCTTGAATGATTACAGTACGGCTGTGGAACACTGTCCCTTTCGGTTTGGTGAGAAGAACTATATTTCTGACGCCACTTTCTATTTCTACTCGTTAACCAAAGGGAGATATATTCCACTAGTTACAAGACTTACCGATACTTAAGCAAACTTTCTTTTCAAGTCAACCATATTCTCTAGCTGAAAAATGGTGTGATCCTCTATTGTCTATTAAAATGCTGTGTACCTTACACGAAATAAATACAGTGAATGAATGATGACAGAACACTGCCACTCTGGGAAAAGATGTGTTTAGACTGCTGGAACCATAAGCTAGTTGAGCACAACTGGTTGGATTGTGTAGTGAAAAAGCCCAACTTCGGTATTAATTACAGTTCTGTGGGGGCTCTCGTATGTAAGAGTAATCAATAGTGTGATTTAACCTTGCGAGAAAATAGTGATGTTCTTAGAGAGAGGACATGATTCGCTAGAGAGAGATTTATATGCAAAGTTGGAAGATGAATAGTTTATGTTACAAAGGACTTGTGACAAAGTGGCTGCATTCAGGGCCAGGATTCAGAGAAGAATTCAGGATGGTGACACTACACTGTTCCTTGAAATGATACACCACCTGTGTTCTGCAACAAATTGTAAATGTAATTAAAGGAAGGTAGTAAGATTCAGTAGATTCTTTAGTGTTATTTTAAAGAAATAAAAAGGGCTTTTAGGCTTGTCTATGGGGATCATGAGGCAAAAAGGTTAAGGACCACTGATGTAGTCCACACAACTCTCTTGTGTTAAACTCTTTTTAGTGGTAACGACAGTCTCAGTGAAAGATCACCACATAATTATGTTCTGTAGAACATCTTCAATTATGGTTCAGTACTGGCTATTATCCTGTAGCAGACACATCTTGGGACACATGTGGTGTTATGCTGTTTAAATTTTCTTATGACAGACAGGCTGTAGCCTTTTTTCTTCACTTCATGGTATTAACAGACTAAGGATAAATTAAAAGGGGGAAGCAAGGTTCATATACACTACGGTTATGCAAAAACGTTTTTACTTTTTCCGTGTAATGGCTTTGTTTCCCATATCATAAGTTTGAGAGTTTTATAGAGCTCTCCATCTTCTGCTATCCCAGACAGCTTCCTTCGCCAGTCCATGAGCTCCCATGTCCTCCAGTACCGTCTTCAACTAAGTCTTCTTCTAGGAGCTTTCTATGCTAGCGCTCTTCCTAGGGTTATACAAAAACTTTACAAAAACGTGACTGGGAACAAACTAGTGTCAAATTAGTGCAGGTACTGCAATTTTTAAGTATTATCAATTGCATTGTTGTGCATACTGGGCGAGGGTCTTTAATCAGCCTTTTTGATGACATTGATATTTTATACCTTATCTCTCCATCAGAATTGCAAAATATTTCGGAGGCATCCTTGAGGAGAAACATCCGGAGTCTTAGCTTTCTGTTTTAAGCTCTTTATCGTCTTACAGGCATACGTCACAATTGGTACAACAAGTGCATTGTATAGCTGCAACTAAACTTTGGCATTAACAGTCCTGGACGACCAGATCTTTGTCATATACCCGTGCAGCTTCGCCAATACGAGCATGTATGTCTGCTTCAACATTACCACTATTTTCAAGAATGCTACCCATATATTGGGATCCTCCTACTCTCTTGAGCGTTTCCCCTGCAAAAGTGATATCTACTAACTGGGTATTTTGCTCTACTCTCAGTATCTTTGACTTTCCTTGACTAATATGTAGTCCAACCTTTGCATCTTGCTTTTCCAAATTGACTGTCATTTCCTGCAGCACAAAATCATATTCAGCCAATAAAACTATATCGTCAGCAAAATCGAGATCAGTCAACCTAATTTTTTGACATTTTATTCCATAGTTTGCATGGTTCATTGATCTGCTAATAGCAAAGTCAATGACAATAATAAATAAAAATGGCGATATGATACATCCTTGTCTTACACCTAATACAATTGGACAATACTTAGTCTGAACCGAGCTGGTTTTCACACAGGTTCCCATAGTACCGCAGGATCTTCCATAAAAATCGATCTGTGAACACTGTCAAATACCTCCTTGAAATCTATGAAATTTATTGTGTGCGCGCAAAATTGAAATTTTGTTTACTGTATGACCTGCCTTCTCGAAAACCAGGCTGTTCTTCTGTGATCTTTTTATCAATTGCTTCCTTTGAACAGGACAAAATAATAATACAGAACAACTTTCCTGGAACAGAAAGTAAAGCGACAAATCTCCAATTGTCACAAATATCTAATTTTCCTTTCTTAGGTAGTTTAAAAAACATCCCCTTTGACCGTTCAGTGGGTGTCTCGTTTACATGACAAATTACTAAGAACAACTTAATCAAATTATTCACTATAATGTTCTTTTCATATTTCAACAATCCTCATGTAATCTCGTCGACACTTGGTGCCTTGCTATTTTTCATTCTATTCATCACTTTATTTACTTCGTCTTTGGTGGCCTCCCTCATGTTTACATTTAATTACGTAAAATGTCATCTAAATGACAAACGTACGATAAAACACATCAGTGATCTATCATTGAGTTAAGAGTTAAGTTAATCGATCCTTGATATTTTGCCTTGCTTCTTCATTCTTTGGTATTGCGCATACTGCTTTTGTCAGTTATACCTTTGGCAAAAAGAATTCCTACAACAGAGGAATGGCCAGTACCAAACGATGTTTGGGCTCTCCTGGTCATATATTTTTTATTTTATGTCCATTTTGGAGTGAAGATAGGTTTCTTGGGGGAAAATCATAACGTGGGTATTCTTACTTAGCTGACGAAGGACTCTAGAGCATTTTGTAGCATCTGGAAACCATCTTGGTAGCTGTGGTTGCCAAATCTAGTTTGGAATAGGGAATAGAGAAAGAAGAACAGTTTAAAGTCGCAGGGGTTTGGGATAGAGGGAAATTTGAGATTTTTGTGGGGAAAGTGTCACATATTAGTATAAAACGCTTACGTTTCTAATAATAATGGTCCAAATTCACAATGATCATAAGATAAACTGGCCGTTGTATGTTGGCATAATTTCAGTCGCAAGATTTGGCTCATACGACGATCTTAACCCTCACGGGACCAACCAGTATGTCATACGATCAACTTTTCACCTTATCACTGCCCCGCTTTAAAAACAAACAAGCCAGCCAGTAGCAGTAGCTCAATATTGACCAAATTAAATCCTACAGTTATTCGTATAAATCAACTTGTGAAGAAAAGTGATAATATCATTAGGCATTCTGGTGGTCTGCCAAGATGTTTTAGACCAATAATAAATTAAATCGAATTCCTGAGATTCGTCGTTTTGTAAATTACCACTAGTGTTGGAGTTTAAGGGTTCATGATATACTTCTCAGCCCATGTATGAACATATATATTTAGTTCATTCCGGCAGCTTGTGTTAAGATAATTTTTCATTTCATATTTTCAGATGCATTATTCTGAATTGGCGAGAAAAACTATTTTATCAATCTTTTGATTACTTGAAAAGTTGGTCAGTGGTGCAAAATTTGAATATTGCGTTGAGTAACGGATTCATTCTGCTAAACGTTTCTGCCATACATTGATCACAGCAATCGCATGGAGTCAAATGACAAAGCTATTGCGATGAATTTTTGGAAAACGAAAAGACCAAAACACGTCTTGGAAAATAACGGTCACGAGAGCGACACGTTTTCTGCCACTCTTGTCATTGAAATACCCTTTCTGTTTTCCAAAATGAGTAGCAATGTGAGCAATTTTCCACAAACCTTAACGACTTGCATCCCGCTCTTAGGTTAACGTATGAAAAAAAAGTGAGCAAATCCTTATCTTTTGTAGACGTTCATGTTCAAAAAGACAGGTCCAGTTTTTTCACTAGTGTTTGCAGAAAACCCTCATTTACAGGACAATACACTCCATGAGACTCGTTTTTGCCCTAAAACTCGCAAAACAAATCTCATCGCTACTTTATTTCAACGTGCTCTAATCATTTGCTCAAAAAGTAAACTCGATGAGGAATTATCCAACATTAAAACTATTTTTTAAGAAATTGGCTAGCCAAAAAATATCATCAACATTGTCATTTCCAATCAAATTACCAAGTTTACTTTTGACCCAAAATTTGGCCCTGTGAAGCGATATTTGCGACTACCGTGGGTTGGGAATATTTCCTTGCGTTTTGACAAAAGGATAAAAACGGCGGTGACCGACAGTTTTTCCTCGGTACAACCGCGCGTTGTTTATTCCACCAAAAAGCTGCTGCCTGTTGCCCAAAAAGGCGCACTTCCTGTCACACATAAAAGTTCATTAGTTTATAAATTCACGTGTCACTGTGTGAGCGAATATATAGGTTATACGTCGCAGAGGTTACATGACAGAATCGCACATTATCTGCCGGATTTCATTACAAGACGCAATAACGTGTCCAAAACTTTACCGAATCGCGTAAACAAAGTCAGGTCAACAGATTCCAAAACCGACGGGACAATAGGACAGCATTTGATTGAAAATCCATAATGTGCAGACGACTATCAAGAGGGTTCGTTTAGGGTAATAGCCAAAGCCAGATCTTCTTTTCATCTTTCCGCTCTAGAAGCCGCATTTATCAAAACAAAGAAGCCGGTACTCCGTCGAAGAATTTGTTCACAATTTATACCTTTTTCAGTAACACGACTGTTACTTTCTCGTGACTCTTATTTTTAGGACGTGTTTTGGTCTTCTCGTTTCCTGTAAATTCATCGCAATAGCTTTCTCATTTCACTCTTTTGATTACCTATTAATGACGATTATTAGACCATAACACGGGGTCATGTTGAAAGTTAATAATATGGAAATACTATAGTTTGGTTGACAAGTTCAATCAGTGCACTCTTGTTCTTCTGGTTTTAAAGACACACTCCCACAAAAAGTTACAACTACCGAGGACGTGACGATTAGCTTCTTTGAAATGCTCGACTTTTTCTAGAGACTCCATTTACATATCCATTAAATATTAAATGACACACTTCTAACTTCTCGCCTAACCCATGTACCGACTCACTTGACTGACAAGTTCAATCAGTGGACTCTTGTTCTTCTGGTTTTAAAGACAGACATACTTGTTGCTGTGTGCAATGTTACTCCCGCAAAAAGTTACATCTAACCAGGACTTGACCAATAACTTCTTATGAAAATGCTCCACTTTTACATATCCATCAAATGACACATTCCTAACTTCTGGCCTAACCCGAGTACTGACAAGATATATGGTGGAACTTGCTGTCCTTTGCCTCGGTACCTTTTGCTTTAGAAAGCTACCGTGTAAGATGGTTGTCCACTACAGTTGCGACTGTTCTACCTTGTTACTGACCACTGCTTTTTGTAAAACAGACTGGACTTTAGCCCACATCTTTCTTTGAATAGGCAGGAGGCATTGCAGCTATCTCACAAGCAGTGGATCGATTGCATGATTAGCAAACACAGATTTGCAAGCGCTAAGGATTTACTGTTGTCGAACACTTTCTGCCCTTTCCTGGTCTCTGGCAAAATCTGCACCATTCTTTGAGTGCTCTTATCGTACCTTGCTCTATGGCAAAACTCTGTCCAGAGCCTACCCTATGCTGAGCACTCCATCATATGTAACAGAATTTGTTTTTTAGTAAATTGCTGGTGCTGCCATGAATACTGTTGGGGTAAATGAAGAATGGACTGTAGGTACAGTCAACTTCTTTTTGCATAATGGACATAACCTGTGACTGAAAAAGGTTTAACATTCTGGAAACTAATCAAAAGAGTAGAAAACGGTTTCATGTGCGTTTAGCCCTAATAGACGGCTCGATGACTTTAAAATATTTGATGGAGAGTATCGGAAGAGGAGCTGTGCTAATTATTTTTCAACTTCATTGTAACTGTACATAGTCTTTCCTAAACTTTTTCAAGCTCTGAAAATGACATGGGATCTTGAGGAGTGGCATTGCCTTAACCATCTGCTTCATGAAATCCCCAATACCTTAAAGACTATAATTAATAGTACTTTCTCTGAAAATGCTATGCTGTCTCGGATGGTAGGGGTCACGGCCGTGTTCCAGAAGGCCGCCAACAGACGCCACAAGGAAATTCCGGCGATAAACACGAGATGATTGCTCCAATGTGAAACAATATTTTTAGCAGAACCATGTTCTAACGGATTCTGAAGGCTGGAAACGCGTAGTATATAACCTCGAATTATCTTTCGGCATGATAACTGATAGCTGCTTCCGCGATGGTGAGAAGAATTGCATACGTGCACGTTTTTCTGTAGTGCTCACATTTATTAATGAAAGGAAAGGAAAGGCCACCTTTCATTGTCAGCCACCTCACTTTCCATAATATTGGTGTTGTATGAAGTTAATCAAGTTACAGTTTGAATTTGCAGCTGCTTATGAGCTGAAATGGCAAGCAGACTACCACATTAAATCAGCATATGTTTTTGAAGTGAAATGATAATTCAAACCGAGTTGTTTGTGGCACCATATGTCAAGGGTCCGTAGTGAGATACAGGGTAAGGCGTGATTTCGAACAAATTCTTTTCCATCCAGTGATTCCATTGGTGGTATGATAGCCATCATCCGTTTTACTTGGAAAGACTTTAAATATTAAGACTAAGATGATTTCCACTACATGGAGCGCTTCCTCATTGTCCAGAGTAGGATTTTAATGAACTACATTTTTACCCAATTGCGTAAATGCACTATGTTTCTTGTTTGATATTGGCTCTCTTATATGTTCAATTTGAATTTCTGACTGGGCTGTATTAAATTACCTCGTGGTAGATTTTTGTAAATCAAAACCTTAACAGTTCATTCCACAGCCAATGCGACACGAAAAAGCTTTCCACTTCCACTTCAAATCCCAACATGACCGGACACATTACTGTTCGGGGGCATGCAGCTTTAACAATGTCAATGTTTTGTTGGAAAAAAACTTGTGTGTTTTGTAAGTGTACCATATTTAGGTATTCCATATTAGGTTACCTCAGTTGTGTTTGATTGACCAATATACTGTGGGTGGCGATCAGTTCAGTTCTCTTTGACTCGCCAAGCAAGGAAAATGGCGTGCTCTCTTTGTGTATTCTCGTTTATGTATCCGTAAGTGGAATAGTCGCGGTATCCTCCATCAAGATTGTCGTGATGTAAACAAACGCTCACCAGTGTGATGCAATTAAATAAAACGTCACCGATATGCAAATAATCTTAATCCTGTCATTTGGACGGACAGTGTTACGAAATGCCAAGACGTCATGAAATACCAGGAATGCATTATGTC
>JAAAKM020000947.1:0-15471 GCA_010016025.2 Alatinidae sp. Z8VKAUB7J3 | reverse complement strand
ATACATACATACATATATACATACATACATACATACATACATACATACATACATACATACATACATACATACATACGAGTACCACCGATCATGCAAATAATATATCCTCGGCATGAAATGAGAATAGATTTTTAAAGGACAGCGACACTATTTCTCTTTTTTTGATTTCATAAAGACAACGCCTACATAAGTGACAGAATAACATGAATTATGGTCTGTATTTCTGGTTGAACTGTCTATTTATTGGATAAAAATAATGGCATAAAACAATATTAAAATTGTGGTACGTGTTTATTGTTTCCTTTTTATATAAAATATACATTAGAAGTAATATTTTACTGATATTTTGCCGGGTAGGGTGCAGAATAGGCTTAAATATTTTTACCCCCCACCCCCGCTCCAGCTTTGCAGGTGTTTGAAAAGACAATATATTTTAAAGTTTTTTATATATATTTTTGATTTGTTCATTGTATTGCTCCTTAATAGTATTTAACAACATTTGCTCTTCCAGATAATCATTTTTTTTCTTAATTCAATGTTTTTCTCTTAACGAGATTTTCTTAGTCCAGTGTCCAGTTTTCAGAGTAAAAATATTTTAATGATCAAAAAGCTGCACCGAATGACCTGAGACAGATTTTGAAATCTACGAACTGTAGCCCGTAGAGGTTTATGTGATTTAAGCTAGTGTACATTTATTGTTGCTCTTGTCATATATTACTTCAATTGTCTACAAACGGTGCTCTTCTCTGGAATTTCTGTTAAATTTGCCAACGACACAGCCCAACATGACATCATTTGAGTATGCACACTGTAAGCACAAATTCTGCGGACGACAAATTTCGCTGATTCAGTACAATTTCTACATCAGAAACTCTTTTGTGGATGAGATGTCGTAAAGTCGAAAGACACGTCATTTGTTTGAATTTTAGGCCTCTGTAGAAAGAGATCAGACGATGATAAGGTTTCAGTTAATCAGAAATGATTTGATTATAAATCCGGTCCAAAAAGCTGCCCAGTCTGCTATGAAAGCACTCAGTTTGAGCAGATGTGATAGAGATACCATGAGGCTGTCAGGTATAAAAAGCTATCCAGTACCGTCTCATAGAAAGTGCCGTCTGGTATCAAAAGCTGTCAAGTGTTAGCAGCTTTCCAATAACTTTAAACTGTTGCCTTATTGTTACACTCTGCGGTTACAGTATTTGTGCAATGCTACGTATTGGGTTGAAAGAAAACTTCACGGGGACATCACGTCTTTTAAAACAAAACTTGGAAAATTACAAAAGATATTGGAAGTTTGGAAGAAATGAAAAAAATTAAAATTGGAAGAAATAAAAAATTGGAAGAAATCAAAAAAATCACCCTAGGCCATACTCTTATACCATCAATTACTCTGATACTAAGTTGACAAAAGGCCATATTCAGAGAGATATTTTACATCCTGCCGTTAAACAACAAGAGGTTAAATTTGCTCCTATCAACACTTACATTGCAAAGACAATATTGTAAAGGCGAAAAAAGTGATGACGTCCACAGTTTTTTTCAAGCAAAATTTGTAAATCCGTAAAATGGAATTTTTTACTCTTAAATCCCATATCTCAACTTAAAGGAGGGAAAGTTTGCTTGGTTATGGAAATGGAGCTGGAAATACATATATTTTGCCGTATTTACTCTGCTTTTTAAAAATATTCCTGTAATTGCATTCTCTTGTATGATGCTACAATCCGCCTACATTGATCAAGAAAGCACCCAAAGTTAGTAAAGTATTTTGATTTTTCGGAAAATGATAAAAATATAATTGATTTAATGCAAAATCCTTTTACTACCTTGAAGATTCAATTTATGTAAAAACATTGCTCCCAAATCAACGTTTAACGTTTTAAGAGCATTTTGCTCCTATATTTGCAAGCTCTACATCCGTTTCTTGACTTCTTCTAGGATTGGATAATTTTGCATTTTTTGGACTGCGATGAGACCTGTGGCACTATCGGAGCAACTAAAATTTGTTTCTTCTGTGTGTTGTGAAATTTGTTAAAAATGTGATCTTTTGAAGAGACAAACGCAAAAGCAATGACATTACAAAAGTGACGAAGCAGCTTAGCCAAACCATTTCATGCGGTTCAACGTCATCGGGAGTGCTGGCCATTGGTTGAGTACTGACGTCACTTCAAGTCTATTGAAAGGCCAATTTTGTGATGCTTGGAAGGTATAATGAAGTAATATACAATTAGAACTTTCTTCATATTATCCTTCCGAACTGAAACCCGAAAAAGAGTTTATCTTGAACAGTCAAATGCAACCAGCAAACTTTGTGCACTTAGCTTTTCTGCATAAGCAGTTTTCAAGGACAGTGGGAAGTCATGTGTTCAAAATAATTGTTATTGTTTCCGTAATAGTAGCAGATAAAACGCCAAATAAGTAAACTTAATTGGCAACGTTTCGTCCTCTGAAAAAATTCTTCAGGTCATCTAAAGATTGTTACTGAAAATTGGCTAAAACAGCAGCAATCTGTAGGTGATCTGAAGACGTTGTTCAGAAAACGAAACGTTGTCAAGGACGTTTCCTTATTCGGAGTTTTATCCACTATAACTTGTTGGTGAACTATTCACCTTATTAGTCATCGTAATACTGGAGGATTGTAGAGAATTATGGGATAGGAAGATTTACGTTTTCATACATGGTAAAGTATTGTATATCGTAAGTAAACTTGGTGTCATTGATTTTAGATAGAAAAAGTTCATGATACGTTCAACAATTCAGAATAGAATCAAATTAAATCAATTGAGAACACAACATAATTCAGACTCGTATTCATAGTAGAAGTATTCGATAGAGGAGGAGAATTAGATCTAAGGACCAGCGTTGAAATCTTTGGTTTGAAAATATCATCGAGAAGAGAGAATTTGAAATGTCAATATAGAAAAGGCACTAGACAAATACAAATATCTCACCATCGGGGATGATACTTTCTAACTCTTAATGGTCTTTGGACAAATGAACTGGCCGGATTGCAGTCCTTCGTTGGTCAAGTCATATGGCGCAGAGAGGCTGGTATTCATTTGCGTAAAGCTAGATGTCGATGGCCACCGGTGGATGATTGGAAGCTAATGTGAAACTAGAGAAATAAAGTATGTCAACATCCGAGGTTACCTAGCTCGGTTTGTATAGCAAATGCGGCGATAGCGTGGGTCATGGGTTCGATCCCCGGTGTTGATTTAATATCTATTTCTCTATTGTCGTTTCTATACTGAAATATTTTTTGTTACATTCAGAAATTGTATTGTTGTCAATTATTTGAAAAATGTGCAGTTCATAAATGGATTGTTGAATTATGTCTCTAAGGAGCGTTAATGGACGATTTATTATACAAAGAAGGTTTATTTACTTACACGCATTGTAATTATTGGAGAATTTTAGACTTTAGGGGAGGTGATGGTCTTGTTACATATATTTGGGGTATAATATTTCACAGTCAAATCGTAGCATTCCATGAACTTCACAACAACTTCATTTACTGTGATGCTAAAAGGATTAGGTAAAAAAGACTTAAAAGCATGTACAATACTTTATTGCCGCCAATACGAACTGTAGACAATATAGCGATGACTTATCGGTGCTGTCGCCGTACTGCCAAAGTAACTAACTGTAGCTTTTCGATCTATCTTGAGTGCTACTATACGTAAACAAGAAAGGAAAGCATTAGAATACTATATATTTACTAGAAACGAGTAAGAAATGACTTCTTCTGTATCTTTAGAGCTCGCATTAATTGTACAGATGAATTTGTGCCACCTGAGTCTCACCGCCGGTTTTCATTGCAGTTTGGGAATGCTTCCGTGAAATGCATTTAGAATTTTAGAAAGAGGGAATGTTTCGAAAGGTGTACTATCCCCCTTGATAGACTTGTATCATTTCTCACAATACGTGGTCTAATAATGCAAGGCGAGGAACTTTCAGTCCAAGACGCACATATCGTGTGCATTCAATTTCGTTTTGGAAAATTAAAATTTTATCGCTGGAAAAAAATTAGGTCGATGTTTCCGCACAACACGACGTTCTTTCGTATCTGATGTTTTTGAAAAGCAACTGTTGCTAAAGAATGTTAACCACATTAAGATATAATGAGCAGAGTCTCTTTTAGGTTAATTTAGCAACATCATGTTCTTATTGCGTCTTCTTAAACTCATTGCCAGCGCAACTGGGAGATGGGGGATCTAGAGAACTTGTGTCCCTTTACCTCGTCGGAAAGAACGTTTTTCTCAACCAGAGAGAACAAAAAACCACTGAAACAAGAAAATAAAGAGAAAAAAAGCCTCTTGTCAAATCATAATGTCAAAAGATATGAAATCTTCTCCGAATTATTGATTGGAATGAGAAAACTAAAATTTTGATTGAATCTCATTCCCTCAATTTTGACTTCGTGACGCCGCCCTAAAACTACGTTTGCTGAGGAGAGCAGTTACATGAGTCAGCAAGAAATGGTAAGAATTTAAGTAGAAACAATTGTGAGAAACCACTAACAAGAAAGGTCGAGAAACCGAGTAAGAACTGAAACAATTTTCTGAAGTATTCGTGTCGTGTTTCAAACATAACTTAAATAACACGCTTTTGGTTGATAATATGATACTCCTCAGGAGACTCAAGTTCATCTCATAAGAAGCTGATCCTCTATTTATAATCCACAAACCATAATAATGACTTGTCTTTATCGTTTTTAAAAGTTTGCTTGTGTATATAGAGTATAAGGCAACATGCACAAGCAGGCCTCAACATAATTCATGTCCTCTCATAAGGGACCAAAAATTTGCTAATCCAAAGTAAACTTTTGAGTGGGTTGTAATGGGTTGACTTATTATGTGTAGAATCTTAGAAGGTGCAAAAAGTTTCAGAATTTCTCCGTAAAATCCTTTAGCGCTGTAAAATAGAATCGTTGATTTACTTTGAAGAGTAAGGGCTATACGCACAAGCAGGCCTCAACATAATTCATGTTCTCTCAAAAGGGACCAAAAATTTGCTAATCCAAAGTAAACTTTTGAGAAGGTTGTAATGTTTGACTTATTATGTGTAGAACATCGGAAGGTGCAAACTGTTTCAGAACTTCTCCGTAAAATCCTTTAGCGCTGTAAAATACAATCGTTGATTTATTTTGCATTCTGTAACATTTTGTACGTAGGAAAGGATTAACGGTATGGTATTAGCTATAATACGTCTCGTCTTAGACTGCTCTTATCACATCCCAGCTATCTTGTTGGACTGCAACTCAGTGGGATACGTGCCTGAAAGGTATCGATTTACATTTCCTGTAAAAAAATGGAGACATCTGTACTTTTAAATTAATAATTCTATGCCAAATCTGAAAAGATGTGAACCAGATCTGCACTACAACTTAAAAATTAGTGAAAATATCCAGGAAGTAGAAATGAGACGGAAGTGAAACGTCTCTCTACAATTGATAATGCAATTTTCCCAACAGTTCATTAAACATTGGAACGTTTAATGGCAAACCTGAATCACAGAAAGATTCTAAAAGGAAGAAGGGAAGCTGTTTGCTGTGAGCTGTTTAAAGTTCCAACTTTAATTATAAAATCTGTATTTACAAAATGGAAATAACTAAGTTATAAAAATTTTCAACTAATCAGTATTGTTTAGTACGTATATTAGCAGAAAATAAATATATATATAAATACATCTATATGTGTATTAAGATAAGTAAGATATATTTTTCTTAACTTATGTTTAACATAGCGTAATAAATACCGTTTAGCATGTTCTTGTCTTTTAAGTTAACTGAAAGGGAGGGAGTAAACTTGGGAGGGGCTTAATTGTTCCTTACCAGGACATTTGTCAGAAAAGAATATCCAAAAGGGCTCATGAGTATTTTATCACAGCATGAGACGCTTATTTCAAGAAATATCCAATTAAGGGGACGATTTCTTCATAATATTCCCATTTCCCTAACGTGTGGTAAGAGATCGTGGAAAGCATTTAAAGTAGATTTTAGAAGTATTTAGTATTCATACGTTTAAAGAAGGTAATCCAACCTTATAAATCATTCGAGATAAGAGTTCGTCAGGACGTCATTGTAAAACTGTTTGAGAAAGCGAGTAAACAAATTATTTTAAACCGTTTGTGTTTCTTCCCAGTTTTGCATTATTTAATCTGCTTACTCCAAGTTAAAGGTTATGATTAATTTAACGTGCCAGAAAGCCAAATTTGAATTTCTTAATGAATATTTAAACGATTTCCTTCACTGTCAATCATTATGAGCCCCGACCTATCCAAGGCATGTAAAAGAATTTTTTTTATCTGATCAAGCTGACAAAGTACAGCATATTTTAGTGCAACTAATGATACTAATGTAACTGACACCACTTCTTCGTGGCAACAAGAACCTTGATGTGAAAATCGAGAAAGGACGAGGCGGTGATCCATGAATCAATGGCACGGGAGAGACAACGAAGTTTGTTAAATCCTGATCGTTAACTAGTGCTTTAAAGGTTTAGCTACTTGTATAGGGTGAAGCTGCCATAAAACAGGGTACGTGGAAAGGGATTGATAAGGGGGTATAGTTCTTTTATAATTTTGAATACGATCTGCAGTATAGCCCTGGTTACTCAAACTTTCATAAAAATCAAACTTTTGGTAACTCGAACCTTCGGTAAATCAAAGCTTTGGTGGACTCGAACTTTTGGTAAATCGAACTTTCGGTAAATCCAAGCTTCGGTAGCTCGAACTTTTGGTGAATCGAACTTTCGGTAAATCCAAGCTTCAGTAGCTCGAACTTTTGGTAAATCAAACTTCCGTTAACTTGAATTTTCGGCAACTCGAATATTTGGTATCTCGAACTTGCGGTAACTGGAACTGTTTTGCATTGTTTTTGAACCTGCACCTGTACTTTGTTCAGAACTCGAAATCCAATTAACTCAAACATTTTCTTACTGTAGCTATTTTTATTGGCTCTTGCAAGGTTTTTGTAATTTGGACAGTATTGTATTTTGGGGTGTGAGCTATCAAGACTGCTAATTGCGAGGAGAAAGTGAAGAGGTACACAAGATAGGAAATCATGTCCTAGTTCTATAAACAAAGCACTACTGATGCAACATTTATTTAATCCAAGAGAAACGTAAATTAGTTGGTTATATCCCCGCCTGAAATTTTAGTCCCTCCAAGTCTAGGTAACTTACAGAGTCCCTGTAAAAGCAGTACTTTAACACTAGTAAATATGGACGTCTCATCTGCGCTATTAGTGACTCGGTAGCATTTTTTCCTTGATTATTCAACAATGTTACATTGAGTCGAATGAAACGTACTTTGCTTCTCGTAGAGTCAAAAACCAAAATTATTTAGAAGTAAATATTTACTTTCACGGTACTGACAATTGCATTTGCCATTCCCTCCAGTATCACAGAATATTATGAGCGAGCATCTTCTCAATATGGTTAACGAGAAAATATTGAAGCAAAAAGTGAATGCGCAGTAACATCCTTGGAACGGAAGGGGTAACATCCTTGGAATGGAAGGGGACAAAGGTCTCGCTTGCATTCGTGACCAAGAGACACATTATTACAAAAACATTAAAGTAAACAAAAAGTGATTTGCAGAAGCCTTTAGCATACTCTCAGTGTGCTAACGTAAACAAGAGTTATATTGTTTAAACTTTTACCTGTTACTGTAATTGCGCTAACTTCAAAAAATGGTATACCTAACAGCTATCTAATGAGGTTACGAGGACCGAACTTAAAAGTTCTATAATTTGAAGTACAGTGTGTATGCCGTTATCTCCTTTCTATTCATTTCCTATTTCATTATTTACTCAACTCTATTTCCAATATTCAATACCGACCTGGATATTATATTTAACATTTGTTGTGTTTGTGTTTAAAGTTTAGTAGCAGCTGAAATTCCAGTCAATTAATCAATACAACGGTTGGCCAAACTTTATCTGTTAAAGAAAATTTTTCCTCCTGAAAACTGTGTTTAAGTTCATCAAAAAATTCTTGAAAAGAGGCACGATCAAACAAAATCTTATACGGAGACAATATCTAGAAAATTGTTCAATTCTTTGACGTCTGTTAGACAATAATAATATTTAAAGTTACCATAAACTGCGACTCCGAAGTTATTTTACGCCAAAATCATTGTCTCCATTTAAAGGTTAAAATCATCTCCTTTTGCCTAACATAAAATATTTTTAGTAGTATGTTAGCTGTTGAGAACTGTCAATAAAGTCAAGGCTAAATGTACAAAGTTATCTCAATAACGAACAAGTTGTTTCCTGTAGCAATGGTAAAATAAGTGTTAAATACTAGATTCTGAGGTTTGTTTTCTCTCGTTATTCTTGCCTACTAATGTTTGTGTCTAAGGATAGTCTAACATCTCCTTTCCATGATGTTATCATCTCGTACGAACAGTGTGACTTAACAAGTATCGAAAATTATATACGGTGCGATTATTTTTGTTGTGCTTTCTATAACTTTATATAGCAGCTGTTTCATCACTAAGTTCCTACATTCAGTTGATAGACTCACCATGCTCAAGACTGAAGCAGACAATACAACATGTATATCAGATTTCTCGCCATTCATTACTAGCGGTGGTCTGATCTTTGAGGTATTTTCAAGAATCCATTGCACAACTTCCGACTGATGGAGAGTTGGAAGTTTAAAGTAAAGCTATTGTCTGTACAAGGCTTCGTTAAACATTCCCTCAAGTGTAGATTTTTTATAAAAACAGTTGATCCAACAATCCTTTTCTTGCATTCTGTTGATAGATGAATGAAGCTTCCATGTGGACTGAATGCAACGTCAACGTAAACACACAGGGCTGCTGTGCTACCGTAAAGTTCGTCTAAGTTTTGCAGTCATAGTAGATGGAGGACATCTTATGAGCAGTAACAAGACTGTCTCATTTTGAGCTACAGATGAGGACTCGTTGAATGGCTGTTAAAGGCTCAACAGACTGATAACGTGATTTCGTGACATTGCTACGAGTTGTAGCGCAATTCCATTTAAAGATATCCATGATGGCTCCCTCAAGTCATGCAATTACTATTGTAATCATATACGCATCATGGATGAAAGTAAGTTGCTTCTTGAATTTCTACTCTCAGAAATTGAATTTAGGTTTCATAAATATGCGTTTTACAAGCTTGATGTGTGGAAGTAACCGATGCTAGGTCTAATAACTTTCACCTTTAGCATAATTGTCCATGGTTTTGGCGACCAGTATTAGTGATTCAACCAAAACAGAAAGATCTCGTGCGCTGGTGTCGGCATCCCGTGTATCGACTAAGCGGTATCGTGCAAGGCTAACCGTCTGGGACGCGAGTCCTCAACCAAGCAAATAACGCGTGATTTTGCATGAATAAGTTTTTAAAGGCAAGATATATTGTAAGAAATAGTCAATGCAAACTGTTGCTAAAATACTTTAAACGATGCTAATTTTGCTTGCTTTAAGGCTTTGAAAGACATTGTAATGTGACAGGCCTAGAACTCCTCTAGGTTTATGAAACTGCACGAGTGATTCACTTGTTCAAGTCATAAGTCTGCTAGTGAAAAATCAAGGCTGTTGAGCCGTTGTTGTTTTTCTTTGACAATTTCTTAAAATTTCACGCTTGCAATGTTACGGTGGCAAATATACCTTTCTATGATCCTTCACTATGCATTTTGCGTTCATAAACATACAATAACATCGACATCGACACTCTCAGGCATGAATAAAATGTAGCACAATTAAACCATCTAGTTCACATAACGTTAGGGAAATTGTTTTTAATTATATCCTAGTTTATAAGTCAATGCATTATTTTATATTAACCTTCAACAATACGAGCATCCAGGAAAAGTGATAAGATATCAAATATCGATTGCGTTCTTTTTTCAAAAAGTTAGTGTAGCTACGAAACTTTTTTTTTAAAAAAATTTGCCAATGAATTATGTCGAAAAGTTATGAATTCATTTGTGCTAGTAGAAATGAATAGAGTTTGTAACAATAATAGGTATATATTAATAATGATAATGTCCAGCTTGTTGCATGCACAGACAGGTTCGTAGCCAGGGCTAGAAGCTTAGTGGGGTGATTCTGAATGTTTAGGGGCTGCTATTGCAACTGCTTAAGAAAAAACCTATAGATGTTGAAAGTTGACGGAAGTCTTTGGTGCGTGGATGTTATATTTTATTGGACTGATACCATTCGTAGTCCTCCATGGTTACAGTCCTGTATTCAGATAAAAAGATATCTAGAAACTATACAGTAGCTATACAGCAGTCATCCTGGTTACACATCCTACCTGATGATCAAGGCGTTGATTTCATTTTGCACAGGTTACTTTGTCTGCATTGGCTTTGTATTTTAGGCTTAACGATGCGTGGCATTTCTGACATATCAGGTTAAAGGACGTATGACCCAAGGCATTTTTGCCATTGGTCGTCGTATCTAAGCATTTTTATACAGTTAGAGGGAAAGAGGGAAGTGGTCGGTCATTTGATTAGGATCATGTGTATCTCATCTCATTGATGACGCATTGATGGCAGGCTCTTTCCATGGTCCGTAAGAGGCGGTCCTACAGGGCGATTGAGCCTGCGTCGTGGCTTGCTTCTCTGCCCGGTAGCCTAAATTGAGGGACGTTGCCCTTGGACGCCCTAGCTGCCCTTTTTTCATTAGTTGGATGTTTGGTGTCTTTTCTGTTTATTAAGGATAGTTTCTAAGTAGCACAGATACATTTGATTGCAAAAGAGAGTACACCGTAAATTCATAATGTCAACAGACGCTAAACCTTAGTTATTGATTAGAATAAAAAGCCAAAACCTTGCATTATATCTCAGCACCCACACTTTGGGATTGTTGGAGCCATCCCTGCTTACCTAAAAACTAAAAAGAATCGTATTTAGAAATTAGCTTAATCCCTCTTAGCACCGGGGTGGGGGAGGGGGATTACATATTTCATAGCTACTCTTGATTAAATATCTAATAACAGTACTAAATTTGATATTGTTGCCTTTTGAAGGATACCTATCGGAAACGTCTTGATCAATTGATGGTACCATCCTCATCATGGATCTTCAGAAATGTTTGCTTTCTGAAAATAGGTTAATTAAGGTCTCATTATGGTTTCTGATCTTGCGAGAGACACAAAACATGAAAAACGTTTGAAAAAAGTTAAAAAATAATTGAGCTAATCACAGTTTCGAATCACTATTAGACAATAAAAATTTGAACGTAGGTTTCTTAACGTTTTATTTTAAAAATCCCGACGAAAGTGCTGACATCAGCAAAGATATTGTATTTTTAATTTAGTGGTAGGTCCTACTTCCTATCACTTGCCATTGATCAGTGTATTGACTGATAAACCGCCAAATCATCGATTTTGGGTTTGTGTCCAGTTAGAAATACTGTAAATCTCTTGACTTACTTTTCGATACTTCATTTAATACAGAGCTACTATCCTAACACTGCCATCTTTGTTGTATATGTACTAGCCAACGTTGAAATTCTGACATTTCAGATTCTACCTACTTTTATTATAATCATTATGATTGCAATAGATTTGTATATATAAATCCACATCTTTAACGAATTTTAGATGCGTTGCAAATTTCATAAAGCGCTTGATTAGGTCCTCAATATTAACTCAGTGCCGTAGCCAGACTATCTCTGTAGCGCATGCTTATTACCTATGAACATATTTTAGAGCATGCTTCATAAATTTAAGGCAAACGGGCCAGCCTCGTTCACCAACTAACTTAATTTTTGGGTAAACCATTCTTGAAAATCGGTTAACCCTTTTAAGTTCGGTGTGACATTTGTTGATATATCTCTTTACTTCAAAATCATTTTAGAGTCATTTTGAGGGCCCTAACATGAAGGGACAAGACATGAACAGATCTAAGTGTGCAGATTTGATATCTTGAAAATGATGATATGGAAGAGGGTATTCAACAAGTCTGAGAAATGCTCTGACACATTTCAAAACTCTAGGACAGACTGCCATGAACTAGGGGATGCTATTTTATCTTGAATTCCTCTTCTCGAAGATGCTAAGCATACCAAGCACCTCCTGGCTACAGTGCTGTATTAACTATGGGGTATATTTTCAATTCACAAGGGACTTACTTAAAGAGTGAGAAAGGAATACTGCGTATATTAGACATAAAGAAATGAATGTTTCAGAGAAATTTCTCCATAAACAGAAGCTCAAATATTAAAGAAACTGGGGCGAGTAAAGTAAAATAAGAGACAGGTAACCTATCACAAGAAAAAACTTGTCAAACTTCCATTTTCTAGTATTCGTTTACACGCTACTGACCGTTTCCAAGCGTTGTATAGAATATTGAAAACGTTCTAGGTATCTCTCGTTCAATAACGGAGCTTGTTCGAGAGTGTGGTTCGACAATAAGGGTATTTTAAGGAACTCAAGAATTCATTACTACACATTAAGACTATACATTTACATGAACTCCTTTGAATAACATTAAATCGATATGACAATTGAACTCCTGCTCCTAACACCTTCGCTTTACTACTTATCAAGCAATTAATGCTAATTATATACAAACAACGCGGGCCTCGTTTCGAGTTCGAGGCATCACCAATTACGTAATTCGCCGGGGCTTCTATTTTCTAACAGAGCTCTTTAGAATACATATTGACATAGCAATAGGACCTGGCCAAGGAGGAAAAGTCCTTTAAAATCTTGGCGACATACTGCTAACATACTGCTCAATTGTTAGAGCGCACGCCACCAAAGCGTGGGTCACGTGTTCGGTCCCCGAATATTTTGTGTTTCACTAGTGTTCTTTTCAAAATTTACTATATCCGAGATTACCACCTGCCTTGTTAACGTTTGGTACTACAATCCACAAAACAACCCTGAAGGTGGTTTGAAGTCTTTTTTAATCGACAGTTATTTTACTGAAAAAAATTTATACAGAAACTTTATTTTAAGTAAAACAAATGTTGATTAATTTGGTTCAATTATTACGAGATGCTCTTTAAAATGACTACCAACAAGTGCTTGAGAGAATCAAAATCGTAACCATAAGCGATAACGCAAAGAAAATCAAAACGTGCACTCAACAACCACACCAAAAGCAAACAGGAACATGTATATGTCACAGGTGTGTTGCACATCTGTAAATACAGTTCACTTGTACTGACCTCTCTTCCACGAGACACCGGGTCGAGGGCACGAAGACGCCTATAACCCAGCGATGTATAATTATTGTTCAGTTATATTTATATTGTTCAGTTATACCGTTAAAGGAAGGTGTCCTACGAAGGAGGAACTCTCAAACTAAAGGAAGTGTTTGTTCTACGTCTCTTAATGTATAGTGTCTTCCCGTAAATCATATCAGCATCACGAAACGGGCAGATGTTGACAGATATGCGATTGTTCTCTAACCACACACAAAAGTTTCTGAACAGAACACTAGAGAAATAGAAAATATGACACCACCGGGGATCGAACCCGTGACAACCATTAAAAACATTTAAAATCCTCTCTTCTCGATGACAAAAATATTTCTGTTTCTCATCCTAGATAATATCCGGCATGGTGGACATCGAGTTTAAATTTAATAGATTCAATATTCCAGACGGTAAGATGTCTAGTGGGTCCAGTTGTGATTATTGGTCTCCTTGTGATCCATACTTTACCTTCTGTGCCTCCTTAAGCAGAGGGCGTCAATGTGCAGTGGCATCTTTCACGTCTTCTACCTGGGATGACAGCAATTCAGTGGACCTATTGCGGAAAATGAAAAATAATCCACGTACTTTCAAATCAGTAGCTTGGGAGGTATGTATAACCATTCAAGATATTTATTAGAGACTGCTTCCATGATTAATGTAAATACTATGGTGACAACTATACCGACAAACTATAGGGAGAACGCCAAGAAGGAAACTACAATTATAATCATAAACAGTCATAATTGTAGTTTCCTTCGTAGCGTTCTCCATGATCAATATCCGAAACCTCTTTATATGACTTAAACGTCTATTGGTGGTAAAGTTTATAAGAACACAGCAAAGTTTGGGGGTCTTTTTCAGAAGAACGTAAGAGGTTAGTCAAGCTTTACCTTCAATTAATTGTTTACAACCTGGGCAGAACTGATTACAAAACAAACCGTAACAAAGGAGTTACAACTAACAGTTGGCTCTGACTTTAGAATTCTTAAAATATCCCTTTATAATTGCAAATGGGGTTCGTACCAAGATGATACTAACTATGAGCAATGAATCACAGAAATAGAGTACTGAAGTGATGACGTCACGAAAAAACGTTTTTCGAGAAATCGCAATTATAACTATATCATAGTGTTAACCATGGCACCAAATGCCCGTATGCAAAATATTGCGTTCAAATCGCTTCCCAACTGCGAGAAACGGCTGAATTTGGAAAAGGCCTTAAGGAAACACTGTTAATTTCGCCTAGTTCATAAAATTATGAACTGGGTTCATTTAACAAGGTTTTGATAGGCATGATTTAAAGTTTGGAAGGGCGTATCTCATCGATTGCTCAAGATATGGTTCTCAAATTTGGACAGGCTGTCTACGTCAACAAGAAGGAAGCAATGAGTCCAAAAATTTATCACATTTCTTATATTCATTAAATCGTAACGTCACGCTTTAGTACTCTATTGCAACTCTCCAGTAAATCATTTACTTCCATGTGCCTCTGCACATATTTTGGGAAGAGAACCTTGCCTACTCTCTCCTGTCATGTATATGTTACAGACATTTAGTGAAATCAAGCATTGTGCAAAATGCCCATAGATTTCAGATTACGCGTAATGACTGAGTTAATAAGTATTACGTGTGATGCCTGACAATTGCAGTCATTACGCATAATGACTAACTCACTTGGTAATTTCAGTAAAGGCCATTTCGCGTAAAGACTTCAATTTACTATCAGGAGCTTCATGTAAGGCCTTTGTACTACGAAAATGAGGCATTATCAAACGAGTCAGGCAAAATTGGACTTTGTTGCACCAGTAGCAAGCCACGAAGCCAGTCGAATTTTGATTGGGGGGGGGGGGCGCAGATTGTTAAGAAACCTCTCCTTGCCCTCCTTCCTTCTATGCCAGTCCATCTCGCGTTTGTTGGCTAGAGAATATTTTATAGTCCCCTTAAGGTTTAAAATTGCATTTGAAAGACTTATACTTCTCGTCTTTCTCGTCTATTGAATGGAAATACAGAAGTTCAATGTGGTAGCCTACAGAAGCCTTGTCCACAGCGCAGATGCAGTGAGGAGCAGCTCAAAACCTTACATATTTCTTCAAGGTACATTTTACTATATCAGCTACTGGCAGGCACAGCCCCCCGCACCCACCCCTGGCTCCGTGCCCTCCTTCCTTCTATGCCAGTCCATCTCGCGTTTGTTGGCTAGAGAATATTTTACAGTCCCCTTAAGGTTTAAAATTGCATTTGAAAGACTTATACTTCTCGTCTTTCTCGTCTATTGAATGGAAATACAGA
>JAAAKM020000944.1:0-13080 GCA_010016025.2 Alatinidae sp. Z8VKAUB7J3 | reverse complement strand
TTACATGCAAATTAACGATGAATGACCGATAATTGTACACACCACATTCATAATTTGTAAAACTGAATAGAACCTAGGCTTTCTACTTAAAATCTAGTATTAGCGACTGTTGGGGCTAGCATTCTCTCGCATTTCAATTTAAGACTGAGTGTCTCTTTGCTCACGTTTTATCAATAAAAGGTTTGCCCCACTTGGATAATTCAATTGCTGCTCCATAACCTGTGAAAAAACCTTGCAAGGTAGCAATGACGTACAACAAGTATTATAAATATTGTAGGAAAAGAAGATTTTTGCAGCAACTTAGTACAGAAAACTTTTCAAAAGCTTTCTTGTGCTAAAGTTCCATCTCTTGCTACAAAATCTAACTTTACACCACTTAAGAGAGAAAGTATTATAAAAAGAAATGTACTATGACAAGAGTAATAGTTTCTAACAGTATCTAGCTTTTCTGTACATATTTTAATGCAGTGGCAGCACCATCTCTAAAAAGTGGGAGGGGGAGGGGGGACAACTTCTAATGTTTGATTAACAGTCTTAACCCAGTGACGTCAGTTATGTATCACAGGAGTAATTACATCAAATGAATAAAAGCACGCGTGTTAAAAAGGCTTGAGAATATTTTAAAAGACAGAACTTCTCCCGCTACTCAAGTCTCCAGATCTCATCTAAGGTTTGGGTAGATTGAAACTTTGATCTCCGGGAGAAATGTGGGAACAAGTCCCCCCCCCCCCACGTGGTGCTGCTATTGCATTGATGTTAAGTTGTTGAGAATGAAAAATACATCACAGTTAATTAGTTTCATTCTGTAAAGTGTTGATGCCTTACACATGCACCTCGATGTGTCCTATTAATTTTGTTGTACCTCTGCTTCGCACTTGTGCTCATAAATATTATGATGAAGACACATTAAACATAATAAAGCTATTCCAGAGTAAATACAGTGACTAACGTCTTTCAGGACTACAGAGGATGAATTTGTACATCTCATACTCGAGTTTATAATTCAAAAGTATAAAAAGCTGCATAAGACTAAATAACTGGGAATTGGAAAAAATGGGAACAGAGTATAGTACCGACAATTTTAAGAAAGGAAATTTCCGTAAATGAGTCTATTAACGTCTCCTGAGACTTAAACGTCCTGTCAAGCATGCGCCTATGATAACACCTGAAATTTTCTATTATTTCTGGTGACATAAGAATCCTCATTTTACTCAAGTGGAGGTCTTTAACATCTATTCTTCATTAAGAGTACCTCATGAAGCGAAGTATAAAACGCGACTCGTATTCGGGATATCCAAATCCCATCAAAGGCAAGGGGCCAGTCTTTATGATACCCGGCTCTTCTGAATTATCCCCTCCACATTTTTAATATAAATTATACACCGTTGTGAACTGTAGTAAACATACGTAACATACCAACTGAATATGTTAAAGTGGAGAAACAGATAAGCAACTGACTTAAAATCATGCCATAAAATTTGTGGACTAGGAACGCATATGGGCAACATTGAAATGCAAGCAAAAATGGGAGAAAAAAGACATCGTGGTATTCTTTTATTTGTGTTGGATAAATATCTGCGTGCATATATGTGGATAAGAAGTTTGCCTTATCCAGTACTTTTCAGCAAATTGGAAATTATAATCGAATTATTATTAAAAAATTATTGTTATTATTATTATTATCATTATTTACCAAGTGGGTTTTAAAAAGTTATTTGACGCAAATTTAATATTTCTTGGCCACTTAACTAACATAAATGGAATAGCATAACAAAAAGATTGCTTACGACAGTGGCATCGGAATTGGGCACTGGGTTTATACCCCTTCCCAAGTTCATTAAACTTAATGTAAATAGTTGTTGATTTATTACTTGATGTTAATCCGGTTGTTGCTCTTTAGTAGTACAGTCTGTCCGTTTTTATACATTTCGCTCACTTTTTAATTGTGCTAATGTAATTATGCTGCTTGCTTTTGCACCTCGGTATCAATTTATATTGACGGCTTGCACCCACCCCCCTTTTTAGAACCCTTAGAAGTCCCTTTCGTGACTTAACAGAACATGCGATGACGTAAACTAATAGGAAACGTGACCTGGGATTAGACCGTCTTAGAGGCGTTATGATGGTTTGTGGATTAAAGAAGAATGATGCTACGAACTCTAACACTTTATCATAACTCGGATGTTTACTTGCTAAAATTTACATATCCTTTGCTCATTTTAGTGTTCGTACAAAATAAGGGCTCCGGGCGTATGATCTTAATTCCTGATGGGCAGCTAAGGCGTCTTCTTAATCATTTACGAAACGGAATACTCGATGTTGAGAAAGAATCGCACCATCTTACACTCCATTATCTAATTGTACAAAACAAAGAGGGGTGGGGGGTCGGATGGGGGGGGGGGGTTATTTCGGTTAATTTTATTATAAATTTAAGATTTCTAATGGACCTAATAGGTTGAAAGAGGAGACGTAGGTTACGTAAATGGAAGTGCAACGGGGAAAACGTACATTATTCCCCTAAAATTAGATAACGAAATATAACTAATTCACTCGTACGTTAACCAGACCACTAAAACGTAATCGCTTCCAGAAATAGTAAAATAATTAGACCTTTAGACTGTTTTTACCGCTCAACAAATCATGTGCGACTAGGTTCAATAATCGAACTACTTCAAAACTCCTTTCCATGTTGTAAAGTTACTAACTGTTCCGATATGTCCAGAATTTTCTTCCTCAGCTCTCCAGTTTCCTTGGTGAGTTTTTCCTCTTTCAATATATCTGATTCTTGAATACGCTTTGCAGTGGAAACCCGATATTTTGAATGCCACGTCTCTTCTTGTTTATCTCCTGCGGGAAATCGGGGGTCTCTTCTTTTCGTTAGCTTCATTTCTCGTGCCCAGTCTTGACGAAGTGTTTCGAACTTAGTCTCCATGACAGCTTTTTCACTTTCCAGTAAACGTGTATATTCTGACTGAAGCTTTTTCTTTAGTTGTAGTAGTTCATCCCTCTTTTTCTTTTCTAAATGGTTTTTCTCATTCTCGATGTCTTCTTCCAGTTTCTCTATTTCAGCCCTATGTTTCCCTTTGAGCTTTATTCTCTCGTCCCTATACTTAATTAAACCCTTTAACAATTCCTTCACTGTACTTTCAAGAGCACTTCGTTCTGCGTTAAACTTCTGTTGCAGTCGTTCCTTTGCCTCTTCATATTCTTCAGTCAAGCCTCTCTTTTCGTGTTCCAACACAGTGATTTTATTGGAGAGTTCCTCGATGCTCTCTTTGCTTTCCTTCAATAATTCAAATAAAGCATCTTGAAATTCTTTATCCATATCATGCTGCTGCTCTGCAAGCTTCTTATTACATTCTTCATTCATTCGTTGTTTTACATTTCTAATCTCTTCTTCAAACTTCTCTTGGTCATCCCTCACTGTTTGAGTAAGTTTCTCCCTTTCTTTAAAATTCTCTCTTATTATCTCTTCCATTTTGCGTTTGAATTCGTTCTCAAGGTTCTCAACCAGCATTTTCTCCTCTTGCTTTAATTCTACTTCTCTTAGCTGTGAGGAATCTTTTGCCTTGCGAAGCTCTCGTCTAAGAGACTCTGCTTTCTGTTCACTGTCTCTTAAGGCTTGTGTTAGCCTTTCTTTTTCTTGATTCCAAATTGTTCTCTTTTTCTCTACTTGTTGAGCAAATTTCGCATCATTTTCTGCTCGAATAGCTTCTTGTGTTTTCTCAAAGTACTTTTTCATTTCGTCCTCTAATTGCGCCTTCTGTTTGTTGACAGTTCTCCGTAATTCTTCAAGCTCTGCTTTTCTTTCCACCATATTAGCCTCATATTCCTCGTAGCTTTTCTGCTCCTGGATTTGTGACTTCAAGTTCTTATTCCTGTCAAGTAAATCTCTGTTTTCAATTCTTACACTATCCATATCGGTCTGCAGAGAAATAAGGCTGGCTTTCTGCTCAAGTAACTCATGTTGAAATTTCTCCTTTGCACGATCAAAATCTGATTGCAACTCACTAAGTCTCTTCTTTAACTGGCGAATTTTGTCATCCTTAACCTCGCTGAGCTTTTTCTCCTGGTCACAGTTTAATCTAAACCTGTCTAATTCCCTCACCTTCAGAGCAATATCCGAATTCTTGCTCTCTATGATATTTTCGAGATCTGTAATTTTTGTTTGCAAGGCATTTATCTGTTTTCTTTGTTCATCCTTTCTGTCACTTAAGATGTTAACTTTGGATTCGTTTTCTGCCTTCAGATTTTTAACAGAATTTTTCAGGCTGATAATAACATCGTCCTTGTCATCGAGCTTCATCTCCATTTCCTTTATAATTCGTTGCAAAGATGAGATCTGATCATTTGTTGATAGCTCTCGATCCTCAATTTGTTTATCAAAATGTAAACGTTGAGACTTAACTTTCTCTTCGAGCTCCTCTTCGTTGTCCTTCATAAGTCTTACCAAGTCCTCCTTCGAAGATAACAAGTCTTTCAATCTCTTTCTCTCTGCCTCAAACTGTATAGAATCTGTATCAACCTGTTCTTTCAGTTCCATAATCGTTGCCTTTTGATCTTTCAGAACATTTCTCTGTATGTTGTTTTCATTTTTAAGGGACTTGTTTTGTTTCTGAAGAGACTCTTTGTCTTGATACAATTCATCTTTCTTCTTCTCAAGCATCTTAACTTCTCCATGCAGAGATTTCAATGCGCTATCAAGCTCCTTATTCAACTGCGATTGCGTCCTGATTGATTCCTCGTACTCTTTCAATTGTAGACTGATCATCACGTTGTCGCGTTTTAACTGTTCACGCTCTTTTTGCAAATCTTCGTATTTCCTTTCTATCTTGTCTTTCTGTTTCCTGAGAATATCCATCTGACTTTGTTCTGTTGAAAGCTGGTTGTTGATGCAATCAATTTCCTTGTTTAGCTCCGTAATCTTTTCGTTACTCTTCCTCAAATCCTCTGTGAACTCTTCTCTCGTAAAATTTAGACTTTCAGAAAGTTCCTCTCTAAATTTTTGAAGAGATTTTTCTTTTTCATCAAGTTCGTTTTCATGATAAATTTTCAACTCATCAATTTCTTTCTTGTGTCTTAATCTCATGTGCTCTTCGGAAGCTTTGATTTCTCTTTTGTGCTCCTCTTTAATCTTCTTAATGCTGCTCTCTTTATCCAAAATCATTTCTTTCTTAAGTTTTTCTCTTGCTTTGGACTCCATTTCTAATTTGTCCTTTAAATCCTTTAACTGTTTCATGTATTCTCGTTTCAATTCATTTGAAATCTCGACCCTTTCCTCCATTTTAAGTTGTATTTCTGATAGCTTGCTCTTATGGTCTGCTTTAAGGCGCTCCATCAAGTCTGTTAACTCGTTTGTAGTTTCAGAATGTATTCTCTCCTTGTCCATTAGCTTTTGTTTATACCCTTGTTCTACGCTGGCAATCTCCGTCTCTTTCTCTTTTAAAATTTCCTCCAAGTTTTCACATTTTCCATGAAGCGCTTTAGTTTCCTTTGCATGAGAATCTTCCCTATCAAGCATGTCTTGTTCCAGCTCCTCTTTTGCAGCTAAAATATCCATATGGTTTTCTTTAATATTCCGAAGGTCAGCTTCTACTTGCTTTAAATTATTTTCTTTAGTATTTGCTATGGATTCCATATCCTCAAACTTCCTTTCCAGACTTCTCATGGACTCGCGAAAGAAATGTTCCTTTTCTTGCAACTGATGATTTTCTGTAATCTTCTTATCCAGCTCATGTTGAAGGTCGCTAATATTTTTTTGAAAATTTAGTGTCTCCTCTTCTTTTTCTTTTAGTCGCTTTTGTGCTTTCTCAACGTTAGTATTTAGTTTCTGGCTATTGAGAACCTCTTCGTCTACTTTCTCCTTTAAAGAGGCCAACAGCTTCTCGGATTCACTTAAATTGTCTTTTAATTCTTCTATTTGCACAGATTTTCTCTTATTTTCCTCATCCATCATTTCAAAAATCTGAAGCATCTCAGCACCACGTTCTGTTAGATATTTATGACCTTCTGAAAGTGACCGCAACTCTTCCTCTGTTTGCTTCAGCTGATTTGTCACGTCTTCTAAGTTTGCTTGCATATCTGTTTTCTCTGCATTTAATTCCTCAATTTGTTTCTCATTTTCGTGTAATTTTGTTTCCAGCAAATCCTTCAAATCCTCTGCTGCATGCTGCTGAAGCAGCTCTTTCTCCCTTTCATGAAGTTTGAATTCTCGATCCTGTAATTCGTTTACAATATCTTTGTATTTATGAATCAAATAATGCAGACCTTCATTGGGTTGTCCAATTACATCCCCGATGCTCTCTTCACTGAAAGTAGTGTCTTTCTTTAGAGTATAAATATCATCTCTTTTGTTCAGCGTTTCTATCTCCTGTGATACAATACCTCCTAACTCTTTCACTCGATCATCAAGAATTTCCTTGCTATTATGCAGTTCTTCCAATTTGCCTTGAAGTTCTTTCTTTTCATCTAAATACACAACTTTTTCATCCATTAATACATTTATTTCTTCAATTCTAGAATTAAGTTTCCCCCTTAACTCGTCGTTTTCCTTGCTCACATTCTCCATTGAGGTGTTGAGAGATTGGATTTCGCTTACCCTCTCTTCCAGTAAAGCTTTCAGTCTGTTCAATTCTTCCGTGTCTGTATTACTCGAAGAAGGAATTTCACTCGATAAATCCTCGTCAGATACCAAAGTTGGAACATCATCATTGTCAAATGTTTCCTCAAGATACATCGATTCCATTGATTGCTTGGCTTCACTTATTTCTTGCTCCAAATCTTCTTTTGCCTTTCTCAAATCATTAATAATTTTTTCTCTGTTACTTACTTCTTCATTCATGGAATTCACTTCCTCCAGAGTATCTTTTAACTTTTCCTTCGTATCCTGAAATTCCTCTAGACGCATCTCACTTTCCTTCAGCAAGCCTTTTTCACTCTCCAGTTCTTCTCTTACACTGCCGATTGCTATTTCCAGTCCTTCAATTTCCTTTTTAAGTTCTTCATTCTCTAATGTGAGCCGTTCCTGTTCCTCTTCATATTTCTGTACAGTTTCACTCGTGTATGAATTGTCTTCTGCTTCTTCTTCGTACTTTTTAAGAACATCTTCTAAACTGATGTGCTGTTCTTTCATTATTTCTAATGCCTTTATTCCAGAGGCGTTTACCATTGTGTTTTCCTTTCCACGTGAGTCGAGGTCTCCAAAAAGTTTAAATCCTATCATATCTCTAAGAACATCAATTGTTCTTTCATCTTCAAGCACCTTCTCAGTAACGTTCTGAAATTCCTCCCCCAGATCCTGGAGTTTATTTTTCAAGTTTTGATTGACGGAATTAATTCTAGTCACTTCATTTTGCAAGTTATCTATCTCCTCTTCAGACTCAGTCTTCTCCGTTTCCAACTTCTTTAAAACACTTTCAATGCAGCCCTCTTTGTCTCGTTCCATGACTATTAACTGCAGATGAGCATATTCTGTCTTATCTTCAGATTCTTCACTAATGCTAGCGCTTTCTGAAGTGAGAATAATTCTAACCAAATTGTCACCAAGCGCTTTACACAAGGTTTCGTAATCGTTTTCTACAGTGTTACTTTTGTTAATGTCCAACGGTGCTTGTGTTTCAACCTCAGAGAGGGTATTTTGCAACTTACTCAACTTTACATTATTATATTTTTGGATTTTTTCCAGGTCTCTCTGCTTATTTTTCAAACCTTTTAATTCCTCTCTCAAATCCTTCTGTTTCGTTTGCATACTTTTCAACTCATCCTTATCAGGTAATTGTTGAACAGCAGACATCAGATCTCTTCTCCTCTGCAGTAACATTTTCATTTCAGGGCTCGCTGCACAGTCCTTCAACTCCTCTCGTATCCCATCAAGCCGACTTTCCAAAAGTAATTTATCGTTCTCAAGTTCATCGAGTTCTGTTCCAATTGTAGATGACAAGGCTTGCATGATCTCTGGGTGCTGTAAAGAATGCTCATTTTCTAAATCTGTACTACACTGGTTTAATTCATTCAGTTTCTTCTCTAGAGTGAATGTATATGTGCCTAATTTATCGTCAACTACTGCTAAAATTTTATTCTGCTCCAAAAGTTTTTCTTGTAACTTTCCTTTGTGAATCTCGTCGGCTAAGGAGTCACGCGGGGTGCTCACATCACTTCCTTCTTCCTTTGACATCAGCGATGGTTTTTCCACATCGTTTTGTAATGGTAAAGTTTCGTTGAAACAGCTCTGTGTCTTGGCTTCATTTCTGATTCGCTCTTCTAAATTTTTCCTTCGCTTGATTATCTCAACACGATCGTCTACCTCTTTGATCATATCAACCAAATCCTCTCTATCTTGAACAAAGGAAAGTTTTCTCTTCTTTCCATCATACAGACTATCCTGTGACTTTTGAAGTTGATCAATTATCATGTCCTCAATATTTCCCTTCTGTGCCTCTTCTTTAAGCTTCTGGTCAATCTCATTCAACTCACTGTCGACTTCCATTAGTGTGGCATTATCAAAGTTTGTTGATAGATTCTTAGCAAAAGCTGGAGGATCCAGGTGGACATATATTAAGTTGCACTGGCTTTCTTCTGCTGCAGACTTTGCCTCTGATATGACCATGGAAGCCATGCTGATAAGAAGAGAATTTGGCAATCCAGACTCTGTTGCTTCAAGTAGATGTTCCTCTTTGATACCAATAATCTTTTCATCAATATCATTAATTGATTCTCTCAAAGTTGTTGTGTTATCAGACGAAGAGAATTCATTCAAGTCATAGAGCGCTAATTCTTTGAAGATACGGTCTCTTTCTTGAAGAAGTGCTGACAACTCATTCCTATCAGATGTTGTCCTGGGGGAGAAGTAGTCAAGACTATCGGAAGGTACGTCTTCCGACTGACCTTGGTTCTTGGAAAAATCAAAGAGCTTGTCTTCAAGGAACTGCATCCTAGTAAGCACACTTCCTTCACTGTCACCATACTCTTTTTCACCTTCATCATGCTCTGTTTTCGAAGCATGTCCGAGCTCTTTAATTAAACTCTCTCTTTCACTGAGTAGCAACTGAATCATTGACTTTACAACTTCACTACTTAGCTTACCAGATGCTCCTTTAATAATACTTGATTCCTTTTCCTCGTTACCATCATCATTCTCTTCCAAATGATAACTTGTTTGAAACATTTTCTGGGTATCGAGTAAAAGCTTCCCAGGATGATTGCTTTCTCCAACGTATGACACACTCATCATATCTCCTATAGAATCAAAAAGTGTATCATATTTAACCAAACTAGTATCTCCTTCCTCAGATTTCCTTTCGCTGTTTAAAGCATCTTCATTCTCCAACATCTTTATATCATCTTCAAGCAATTCAGTTTTGTTCTGAAGATTTTGAAGTTTCTTTGAAAATATTTGAGAGGAGTCCTTCAGTAACCTAATGTCACCACTTTGTACTTTCTGTGAAATTTTGTCAGCAGCTGGCTGAGTTTTGTTAAAGTTTCCTTCAATTTGTACAGTATTAGATCTTTTACTTTCCAGGAAATGTTTGGCCTCTTTAAGTTCTTTCAGGTTTAACTTCAAATTCATGACCTCCTCCTTGTCAAGCTCAGTCCAGACATTTTTTCTAGAGTTAGGAAGTAGAAAACTCTCTATACGGTCATGAATTTCAAAATCTAAATCCTTCAGGTCTTCTGAGTTTGTTTCATCAGCTTCAGTTATGTCCTTTACAAGTTCGTATCTACAAGTGAGCATTGCTTTTAGATCAATTTCTGTCTCATTCTCAGAGCGAATTTCCTCATCAGAAACGTCAAGTGAATTGTACTCGTTGACAAGATCTTTCAAAGAATGAAAAATCTCTGGATCCGGATATATATCCTCAATTGTTTCTTCGTCTTTCTGATTCCAGAGAATGCTCTCTTGGTTTTCAAGTGCTTCAATTATTCCTTCGACAGCTTCTTTTTTATCAATTAATCTAAGTTTAGAGTGGTCTAACTTATCCTGGATTTGCAATTTCTTTCTTACAAAAATGTCAAGAAGTTGAGGATCCCCATTTTGATTCATGTGGTGAGTTATATTCGTATTTATTGACTGTAGGTTTATGTTAAGGTTGTTTCTCATTTTTACAACACCTTGAATAGGATTGTCAAGGCTGGATGGCACAACTCCACGTTCTATGTAGTCATTTATTTCCTGCAGGTAAACCTCATTTCTTTTCTTATCGTCTATCACCTTTTGAAGGGAGCTTTCTCGGTGGCTTGAGTCATACTGTCTTTGTCCTACAAACGCCCTTTGAATATCGGTAACCAAGTTGTCAATAAAGGCACTATTTTGGTTGTAGGCTTTCAGTAGAAGTTTTTCAATTTCCATGTCATCACTGCTAACACCATCAGAGCTCTTTTTCTGTTCTTTGTCAAGATAAGGCATTAGAGTTTCCTCTAAAATTTGTGAGGCAAGCAAATACTGCATTGTTCGCTTTTCCTCTGAAGCAAGAAGCTCACGCGTTTGGTTCAGAGCTGAGATGCCGTCATCCTTTGATTGAATAGAGGACGAAAGACTTTTTTCCTGTCTTTTGTGTTGCAAGTAACGTTTATCTCGTTCCAAAGAATCAATAAGGGAAATATTAGGGAAGTGATCAGTTATTCCCTGTGTATCAAGACTTGTTGCAGAGCTCTCAATTTGACTCGTCAGATTAGACAAAGTAACAAGCTTGCTATCTGCCATCTCATTCTTCTTTAATTCTTCTTCTCTTGCTTTTATTTGGGACGTTATTTTTCTCTGTATCTCCTTATCAGATTCAATTAACGAGTTTCTCAATCTCTTAGATATTGCCTCTAGATCATCTTGTTCCTTTTTTGAAATGTTCAGCTGCTTCATTTTTGCATTTATTTCCTTCACTTCGGCTTGCATGATTTGGTTGGGTACCAATATTTCTGGAATCTGATCTTCCTCCTCGGTTTTATCGTCATCTGTTGGAGCCGACTTTTCCAACTGGAACTTTAGCTTTCGCACAGTATCATCAAGTTCCATGTCTTGAAGTTCCCAGTCTATATCATTTATTGTACTCAGACAATCTGTTTTTTCTATCAGGGCATTTTCAATCTCCTTAAACGATGGGATTGGTGGATTTGGGTCTTTCTCAAGCTTTTCGTTTTCTACTTTCGCTGTTGTACCATTTCTAAACCCTTGATTAATGATATCTATCTTTTTTTGAATGATTTCCTTTTCTTTAAGTAATGATAAGTCTTCCTCATTTGCCTCAACTGTGTTTACAAAACCATCTTGCGATATTCCCTTGATCAGTTGACTCTTCTTTAAAATTTGATCAGTAATGGCATTCATTTCAGCCAATGTTTCCTTCTCAGCCTCCTCGTAATCTTCAAAAGTAAATTTTGTAGCAATGTCATTGTTTGCTTCAGCCAATGATTTGTATGTTTCCTCCTTTATTTGAACAAAATTTGCTATTGCTGCATCTACATCCTTTTTATTTTCTACAACATGCTGAGCGTTAGATTCCAAAAGTGCTAACTCCTTTACTGTTATTTCTATTTTGCCTGCCGTTTCCTGAATTTCATTTTCCAGGTTTTCCTTAACCTCGTCCTTGTCTTCATTAACGACAAATACCAAACTGTTGACTTCGTTTTGAGCATGACTTCTTATTGCTTCATCAGATAGCTGATCTCTCTCCATTTCATAATTAAATAATACATTTTGGATTGGCAGATCATCAATGTTGACGTTGCATGTTCGTTTCAAATCTTCATCAAAAGTCTCTGAAGGAACATCACTTTGTTTCTTTGATAACAAAGATCCAAAACTTGGTCCAAGGATGTTTTCTATATTTTGAGAGGGAATGTGCACATATTCATCTTTTTGTTGTGCTTCAAATTTAGCAAAGATTTCTGAAGAATTGAGAATATTGTCATGCTCGTATTTTGTTGCCAACTTTTCCTCTAAATCTTTTTTTTCTTGAAGCAGCTCCTGAATCTTTCCCGATGCTTTATGAAGGTCATTTATTAGTGAGCTGACATTTTTGCCATTTTCACCTAAATCAAGATTTACTTGGTCATTATTAGCTTCTTCTTGGTCTTCATTTTTAGGAAACCCACCTTCCTCCGTATCACAGACGCCTTCAGAATCTTTCCCCTCTGCAAAGATTTTCTGTTTCTCTTTAAAAAATTGCTTCTCAAGTTCGGTTTTCAAAGCATCCAACTCTAGTTCTCTTCTCTTTTTATCTAGAGCATTAGCCTGTTTTAACTTATCAACCAGGTTGTCTTTTATTGCTTCAACTATTTCTTCAATATCTTCCAACTGATCTTGACGTAGTGTATGTTTTGGATCCGTCTGTATGGCAATTGCAACTTTCATTTCACCTTCATGAAGACTTGCAGCTGAGGTATCAGTACCCTGTCTCGAAACTGTGTCGTCCTCCGCCATTTTATGACCCACATCAAAAAGCTGATTTACAGGGTCCTGGTCGTGTATTTGTTCACTTTCTGTCTGAGTCATTGCAACAGCTCTTGCTACAATATCCTCAGTCTGTACTTCGCTGGTGGCCGTTGTCTTTGGGTGTCCATCAGTTGGCTCTTCCGTAACGGACTTGCCATCTCGTTCAGGTAGACTCTCTAGCTTCTTCATTCCCTCATCCAAACGTTTCATAATATCATCTGCTTTGCTTTTGTATGCTTCCTCCTCTTTCTCACGCTCTTGAATAAATTTCCTGAAGGAACTTTGGCTCTCCTCTATTTGTTCAAACGATAAGTCCATTTGCCCTCCAATCTCATTTAATAAACGCTTGGCATCTAGAATTGCACTCTCAGGATCGTCCAACTCCTGGCTTAATCTCAGTATCTCAGCATCCAAGTTTTGAGTAATATCAGAAAATGGAGTTAACCTTGACGTATCGCTAGGGTTTGCCACGCTGCTTTCATCTCCTTCCTGCTCGACGATCTTGGCTGCTCCCTGATCTCCACTTGTTTCTTCATGGCTCTCCGACTGTACTTCTTCATTGTTGCGATTTTCATTATGCTCATCATCGTCATCCTTTCTTTCTGAATCATCTACTACTATTTGTGTGTCCGGATCGGCGTCCATACACAACGTCG
>JAAAKM020000942.1:0-14242 GCA_010016025.2 Alatinidae sp. Z8VKAUB7J3 | reverse complement strand
ATTTAACTTGGATCATATTGCAACAAGGAAGATGAACATCAAATCGTAATATATTAAAGGCGCTTTGCTTTAGACTGAAAACAATGCTCTTTTGCTAGGATCAAAATAAATTGACTTATTTTCCCCCACTTACTGTTCCCTTTTTTACCATTTACCATGTTTTCGCTATTTCGTGCAGCGTTCTTATTTTGTACCTCAAACAAACCATTCTTTATTGATAGCACTCTTGTAAAAATGAATAGTTTCTGCCGGAGGACTGATATTTCTTGTAATACCTACATCAAAGTTGCCGTAGTAGCAATTGAGGAAAGTCTAGGTTATTATTCCCCTGATACCCTACCCATCACGAGAAATATAATTTAATATGCCCCTCATTAGATAAGTTAAGACATTTTGCATGTCTCTGTTATGGTTTCTCACAGTCCAAGGCTTATCTGGCTCTCACTGTCAATTATTTTGCTCCCATGTTTTTCAGATATTAATTAGCTTGTTTATTCTCTTGTTTGTTAACTTGTTTAAAAATAAATGAAATAGTATGCTTTCGCTTCTGATGAAAACCTGCATTGCTGTTGGCATAATCACAACGCGAATAGTAGCAACTAAAGTATCAAACCAATAAAAAAGAAGTCTTAGAAACCGCCCACTTACCTGAACTAGCCAATTCTTTTTCTATTTTGTCTTCTCCTACAGTAAAAAATTGCTCTTTGTTATCCTAATATACTTAGACCGGCTTGTCTGATTTCTATTCCATTAGGACAGACAGATTCCTCAAGGCAACAAAAAATTGTATATGAACCTACTTACCGGATGGTCCCCAAGGAGGAGAGGAAGTTCAACCGATACGAGGTGGAGAAAATCATTCATACCATCCTCACAGAGACATTCAACAAGCCTCTGGATAAAACTCAGTCAAAAACTGACATGGTTCAACTTTTAAGTAATAAGATCAAGGAACGAGTACTGGCTCTTAATTTGGAGAGGTATAAAATCGTAGTCCTTGTCAGTATGGGGTTGCGTAAAGGACAAGGTATGAGAATGGTAAGCAGATGCATTTGGGATTCACAAACAGACGACTTTGCTTCATCAGTTTACGAAGATCGAGATCAGTATGCAGTGGCATCTGTTTATGGAATGTATCACGAATGAACAATCATTAGGTGGTGATAGTGGAATCACGACTGCTTATTTATTAAAGTGGCTAAACGTATTGTGGGCCATGTAGCAGAATTTTACAAAGGGACGGATTTAAGAAATAGCTTATAAAACTTGGGATTAAAACTCAAATTTTTCTATCAGATGTGTATAATAATTAAAAAATTCTTCAATTGCAAGCTTCACACCTTACATCATTCTTCTGCAGGGACATTTTATTAGTTACCTGTTACACACGTGGTCTACCAAAGGGAACAACCTGTCATTTGATGACCGTAGGGCCTTGCAATACCCTTGTTAAGTAATTATTTGTTAACAGGATGGGCAACTCCTGATATTAGTCAGTAAAATACTGCGAATGTTTGTTCGAGTAAGCAACTTTTCCCCAGACAATGCATACATACATTCACACTCTTTTATCAAATTTAGGATCATAACTCCAGACTAGTCATGGCATTGGCTGTCACTCTAAAGAAGGAGATGTGGGCACTTCCTCGGTCTTGGCAAGAACTTACTTCAGAGGGCCCTAAAAATTCGGAGCTGCGGAATACGTCAAATTCATCTATCAAAGCTAAGCCAAAAAATGGTAACCAATGTCTACAACTTTAGATTTACTTGTGTTGATAAGGATAACAAAGACAGATGTTAAAGGTAATATTAGCGGCAACGGATTGTCCAAAAATTTAACTTCTACAGTTGTTAGCTGTTTATGCCTGATCTTTGAAATGTCGCAAGGGTTTTATCTGCGATAAAACCAACGCTGCTGTTTATTAACCCTTTTTAGATGTGTTGAAGGTTTAACTTGAAATCGTTGGAAATGTCATTAAGAAAGCATTGTTTGTTTAAAACTTTACAATCAATAAGACAGTTAATTGTTACGCTAAACTATGTTTCTGCAGTGTAACTTTTCTTCCTGAATATATGTGCTTTTCAGTTAAAATTTCTCCCACAACTTTTATTTCAGCCGATTCGGCAATTGCTTTGCGGAATATATCCGCTGCGGACCATTTCCGAGTAAACGAGAGACTTCTGTGAAAAACAAACCCCACCAACAAAACATACGAGAAACAGGGCACCTCATTTGAGTTACTTTAATGAAAGTACGAATTGTAAAACTGTCTACCGAAATTTAGTCGTCTATGCTCTGTCTATACCCCAATTCACATATTCATGATTTGGAGATATTACTAAAGCGATCATACGGTGCATGGAAACAAAGAAGGGAGCAAAATTTTATCGTGTGGCAATCGAATTTTTACTAAGTGAAGCAAACGAGAAGTACCCATATTGACATTCAGTTATGTTATACAATGATTCGAAGCATACGCCTTAATTACACACACATATATATATATAACAATACATTCAAATGAAAAGACACACGCAGATAAAACCCCTTTGAAGTAATCTATCCATCGGTCTGTTACGTAATAACTCTAAAAAGACGCCATTGAATTTAATTGAATCTTTCACTGAATTTAATGGCTAAATCGTGATGCTCAACAATCCGGCAGGAGTGACAATAATATCCCACACCCATGAGGATAAAAACGTACTTTTTTATAGGGCTCATAAACATTTGTGAACGGCATTCGCAAAAATCACTTTAAAGAGTAACGCCCAAAAAAATGTAAGCAGACAAAGAATTAGTGACGTCTTACTAGCGTTTTTCTTAGTCTTGGCAAGCTATGCAATACATAAAATACCCTTAAACAGGTACAACCACGTTAAATAGACAATGGGCCAAAACACAGAAGGGTCATTGCCACAAATTTCAATCGGGAAATCGAGGTCAGACTCCATTGAGAAAATGGGATCTATGCAGCAGAAACCCTCAGACAAGTTTCAAACCAGACGTTTCAGAGAGCTACATCCCCGAGCCCCATTATACCCCAAGGAGAGGGGCAGGCGCAAAGAAAGTAAAGCAGTAAAAGCATCTGCTACGAAGCAACTGTTGCGATACATTTTGCACTCTTTTACTCCAAATTTACCTACAAATTATCAATCCTTGTGGCGATGGCTGTAGCCTTCAAACCGAGTTTGCGATGCAATTCAACTAAATCAAACTTTCACCACATATTTAACCTCCACATATACAGTAGTCTTGCCAGGTATTCTCTTCGGATGATGATACAGATATCGAGAAAACTAAAACCTCTGACGGTGAACATAAGTGGTTAAGAACGAAATGTTATGAAACTCTTTTCTTACTATCAAATAATGGCTGGCCAGTTTGCAACTTGGAGCAAAAAATAGAGCAGCCAAAGATATCTTGGAAATAAGTTGAACCACTTCAACTAAAAAAGATTTGCTGTTACAGTACGGAGGCAAGTTGTCCAAGAACACCTTACTTTTACTAGATTACTAACAATCGCAATTTCACCTGACATAAGAAGACACCACAAATGATTATGTGCCGTAAAGAAAGTTCATAATAGCAGCGATTTCTGCCAAAGCGCTTTCCAAACAGTCTGACATATCGGATTTAAAAATAAAGCACCAAACAACTCAATGACACATCAAATTACAATGCGACTTCAAAAACTAGGTAAGCAGCTGGGTTTTGATGGATTGGAAAAGTAAACCCTTTATGGGAAATTAATGATAGAGATTTCGGTCAGGTTTTTATGCTTATTCAGCTGCTTCACCTAACATTTATATTTGTTATGTCTCATGGCATTAAAATATATTTCTGTACATCGATTTACATAAATACATATGTTTTGAAGAGGAAATAAAAGTATACATGGCATTTGGATTTAAAATATCATGTAAAAAGGATACAGAAAATATGTTCTTTAGTGTCTATTCTCATTTCAATTATATTTACATAAAATCGCTATTGCTAATTGGAAATGGTATAATGATAGGATACTGGTAGATTTTGCGACATAAATGTGAACAGTCCGTGATATATCTAAAGGAGTAAAAGGGCATTCCGGACTGTTTACCTATTATTTCTTTTTCAATTTCAACATCTTCACAAAACAAAAATCTAAAATCAAGCTAAAAAAGAATTATTGCGCAACTCATTTGTAAAATGTAAGCGAGTGTAACAATCTCTCTGACATTCAAAGAGTTTGTACACTTGCATTTTGAATTCATGTTCGAATATAAAGGAAAACAAATTGAATGGAATTGAATTTAAATGAACGGTTACAGAATATAAGAGCACTCCCTTCCGATTTATTTGACAGACAAGCACAGACTACAGATCAACAATCTTTATTACTTGCTGATATGCATTCCAACTGGTATCTGTCGTAAACTCTCTTCGTATTCCATCTGTTGATAATACGACTTCAGTTTCAAATTTTCAAATCTATCTGTTGGTGACGGGACCGCTGCTGTGCTTACAACCGTCTGTGAAATGGATCGCACTTTACCTACCATTGATCCATCGTTTATAGTGGGTACCAGGGTGGACACTCTTACTGGTACTTCTGAATTACTGGTATATCCTCGAACTCCAGGTGGCAATCTTTGTAACCTAAGAGCCGGTGCTGATCGACTTCTAGCAACATACGTAGGTAGAGATGTTCTAGTGTTTACGGCATTATCACATTTTGAATAAAGTGGAGTGTTTGGTGTTGTAGTTTCATTTATAATTTCCCCGTTGCTTGGCAATGATCGCTGGCAGCTGTGTTTCCTAACTAAGTGCCTCTCCGTTGGTCTTTCAGGTATAACATCAGTTTGACTACGGTTAACTTGGGCGCTTTTGATTCTTTGAACATGAGACGAAATGCTGTTCCTTGTTCCTATGGATGGGGCACTTTTGGCCCTCTCTATTGTTTCAATTGGAATTCTATTGGAAGTCCTTGAATCACATACATCGGCTGTTTCCTTTTTAAATGCTGCTAATGCGTGCCGCTGAACGTCAACATCTTTATGTGCACCATCTTTGGTATGAAGAGTAGAGCCTTTATGGCGCATGCGCATAGCTCGTGAGTAAGAGCGAGCTGATTTGATCTGACGTGTGGATGGTAGTCGACCACGTCCATCATTCCCTCCGAGTTCTGACGGTCCGCGGTAATCCCATAACGTCTGTTCGAACTTGTACAGTAGTAAATTACTTCGTGTATTGACAAGCATCCTGTGGGACGACAACAGTATAGGAAAAAGACACGTATTCATTAAGCCTACAATATGAAACTCTACATAAAAGACCAGTTCAAATCAGAGAATTTATTTACATTTGTATTACTACCCAAGAAAAATGCAAGGGATTGAATAACGTTTGTCCAAAAAGTACGTTTTAAGGCAAAAGGTACTATATTAGCTTCAAAACACCATATATTTGACATATAACACCACTTTTATGATAGTTAATTTACTAACAGGAAAGCCCAAGCGAGTACCACATTCTACAGCACCGTTATCGTCCGCATCAGGTCCATACTACTTTCCCAATACTTTCCAATACTTTCCAATACTTACCTATCGCCCATTGCAAATACAGCAACGATGGGATCGTTTTTACTATTGCCACGTAGTACTCGTAGGCATTCCCCTGTCAATATGTTCCATATGCGTATCTGAAAAATACGGAAAATTGAAAGGAAACTAAGTAATACACGCATTTTCCTTGATCACACTTGTAAAAAGATAATGCTTTCTCAAAACGTCATTAATAATGCACTGAAACCTAAGAGAATGTCCTGTGGTTATCATCCTTACATATCGTACCAAATTCAGTACATTTGGGGTGCGCGTTATAAAGGTAACGCCATGCAGTAAGGGAAGCTTAGGCTCGCATGTTCTTTATGAATTTCTTGCTTAAAATGTTTTCTATGTCAAGCCTTTTCTTTATCGACAACTTATCAAAACTCCTTTTTAAGTTTTGCACAACGTTTTCAGAGCACGGAGTACACATTTTGAATACAAGTGCTCATAGCTCTAGTAAAAACAAGAGACACAATGACTTAAGTTGAGTGAATGTGACAAAAGAAGAACCAACGACTGCCTTACCGTGAGAACAGAATATCACTTCTTAATTCCCTTATATTATTGCTTGTGTACACAAAAACCGCGCTGTTAGGTTTCAATAATAATTTTTCTTCTTGGGAAAGTATAAATCATTAATAGGAGACTTGTGCTGAACAACATGTCTTAGCGCTGGACACTGTAAAATATTTCCATAAAACATCTTAGTCAGGGCTTACGCTGCGTGCCGTAAATTTCTGTTAAACGTGGTAAGGTATTGTGTTTATAAAGTAAACGGAGAGAAAGGAAAAATATCTCTAAACTACGTTATTCTTTTCAAATAGAAGAGCAGAGCTGTGCAACTAACCAGCGTTTAAAACTAGCATTCGAAGGCATCCATCAGGGAATATATGAGCGACAAATTCTTTCAAATAATCATCAAATGTAAATAAACCTCGACTAAACTACTCATTCATTCTGTCCCGTAATGCAGTTTAAATTTCCTAGCGAAATCCTGCCCGATGTGATACTTGTATTATAGCAGAGTGTATGTGTAACTGCGATAGTGTCCCAGTTTTATTTCGGGATAAAACAGATTGAACTAATCATACATTTACATCAACCTTCGGCTTCGAGCAATTAGTTTAAAACAATATCTATGGTCTGGTCGAGCATTAGGCCAGAGACTAATCATCACAAATTGTTTTTAGTTGAAGAGATGAAAGCTAAGAAATATTTATGGGATGCAGCAGGGAATAGATTTATGAAGCAAGACTAGGGACTTACTTCCATACCAATCGAAATTACATGCACATTCTGGCTTACGGCGGAACAAAACAGGATCGTCAGTATAACAATATGATGGGCCAATATATAGGAGTAAAGGTGAGACCAAGAAGTTCCAATTTTCCAATGCGAGAAGCGGCTTATGATAGCTTAACTTTGCAGTGAAAACTTGTACCCACGTGATAGGCGTATTATTTCAACATCATACTGGCATCAGTGCTTTTCTTTTGATAAAAGAGTGACAATTTTTTCTGATATACTTTTACAGCACAAAATGCACTGATGGAAGTGACTCTTTGATTAGCTTGGAATTAGCTTGACTGATTAGTTGCTGGTTTGTGTTTTGTTACAGAAATACGGAGACAAATGATCTGATGAGATGATCATTATTAAGTCCCTTTTTTACAACAAATGTAGCAAAAGGCTACTATGTGTTCAAAACTAAGAGGAAATGCATCGCCGAACAAAACCACTTAAGCAGTGGATGGGTGCTCTGTTAAGACCTTCTTCATTCAAAGAATGTGATAAACAGACTCCTGAGGTGCGAAGCGATGTTATATGAAAGAGAAGTCGCCTGTTCTTCTCCGTACAAGAGGTACTAGGCTACGAGAAATATGTCCCTGTTAATGGAGTCTTTTAAAATATGCTTTGACAAACCCGTTTTACATGGGAGATTACGGCCTAGTCTGTCTACGAGAACATCACACACTCTGCTCAAGATTGGCACCCATTTATAAAAAGCAATATAAATGCAAACCAAGAGCCATTCCGTGTAAAATATCCAAGTACAAGTAAAGTACTTAAAATAGTAACTTTTACATTAGGTTAAAAACCTGTAAGATACTGCTTTAATTGTAACTCTTTGCATGGCAATTTCGAATAGGCAGAATCAATCAAGTTATATATCGACTACTACGTTTATCGACCATCAACACCGTTAGACATGACTGTGTGTCAAAGGTCCTACCAGCACTGGATCGATAATAGTTACTGTCGTTGTAAAAACTGCTAAATATAATGGCATAGCATCAAACCACTGATTAGAGTCTACGTAAAAGCTATAGCTCCCATCAACGAAGAGACCCTAACGGATATCGTACTCGCCTTCAAAATCCATGGATTTTAACGGCCATTTTCTGTCTCCGTGCTTATCGCTGTACTTCTAAATACTGTTTCGTTGTTAAGAGACAGAAAGCAGCAACATTTTCCCCATCCAGTTTATAAAGAGTACAAAGGTAACTGGTACAATAACAAGGCATTCAACTGGACAAAAGATGTACACTAGTCACAATGTAAGGTTATTCAAATGTTCTGTGAGCAATGAAACTGCAGCAGAGTTGCCACACTGTGCGTGCCTGCTGCATTGTTTTCACTGAAACATATGATTGTGTTGCGTTTGAGGGAACACCATAGTGGGCAAAACAACTTGATAACGTTCAGTATGCCCATATGAATTACTTCGTATGGGCAAATCGTTGGGGCGCACTCAGACCTCTTTGTACTTAACTCAGTATGTAGTCTATTATAGTAGAGGTGTAGATCGAGCGTGCGAAAGGAAGCGTATACTCGTGTTCGAAAATAAAAACTTTGGTTTACACATGTTTCTCACTCGTGAAGAAATGTTTTACTCGATGTGTTTACTGGCAGTTTATTGGAAGAAGGACGAGAAACGATGTTTGCACAGGAGAAGGGCAGTCGAAGCCTTGTTACGTTTGCTTTGATGATCCCAGCCATTTCTTGGACGCGCCGTGCACCGTAGGAAATAGTGACAAAAGTCATCCAGAGCAAGAGCATTTACTATACCAAATCAAAGACGAAAAATACATTTTGGTCGATCGAAGATTAGCTACGCCAAAAATGAGTATTAAGAAAACGGATGCTATTCTTGAAACTCATCCATTGCTATACAATGCTTTCTGCACATGCTCCCATGATACTGCTTGCAGTATTAGGTTATTTCCGATAACTGGGCCACCCCTTGTTTGACTACCATATCTCCTTAGTGTAAATGTACCTACAGATTTGGTGACACTTATTACGAGAATGGATAAGTTTTCTGCCACTCTCGCTGAGTAGAACCTCGATAAGGTGCTCTTTCGGATAATTTTTTTGACTGTGTGAAATAATTCTGAACTTTGGGCTACCAACACCAATATCATTTTATCAATACCAATACCAATATCATTCTATTAAAGGATTTGGTGGGAATCTTTATGGGGAAGGCTTCTCTTTAGTGTCCGCAACATTCCCTAGGAAAGCACTCGATAAAGAGATAACGTCATGACGTGACATGGCAATTAAGTACCCTTTCTTGAGAGTACAGTTTCTGTGGAACCATATCTTGAATAGGCTTGTTTGTGACAAAATTTTATGAACAGAATAATAAACTGCGGCTATCTGATACTTTACCGTCGTGATAATGTGCAAGTATAGTCTCGTTCTGAAATCGGTCGAAAACGAAAACGGTTTATTCTCGGGAAGGAGAATTTAAGCTCCTCTTGGGACAGTCGATTTCGGAAGCTCACAACACAAGCAATGGGTTTAATAGGCAATATTTTTATAAATGGCAAGAATAGTATTCAATATACGACTATTTCAGTCGAGACGACGACTATCATATTCTCAACAATTCGTATCATAATGGCTAGTCGAAGTTTACTGAGATGGTAAGTGCTAGAAGCAGTTTTCTTAGATTTAAACAACTGCAGCAAAAAGAATAAGGGAATAAATAGGAGGCAATTAGTGGGAGCTGACTTGTCTGAGAACGAAACAAAGCAAATAAAATTAAAAAACAAGGGCCCTGTGGACGTGTTAGCAAGGGCGTTATCCTTTGCTAAGGGCATGAAGACTCAAAACCAATTAGGATTAGTCGACGGCGGCCTGTGTATGGTCCTCATAAATAAAGTCGAATTGATCCACTTTATGCGATCTCAAGTTTGAAATACTACCTGGCAGTACCAACCCAGCAAACCAACCAACATAGCAGAGACATCTCCCATCTGTCATTCTTCATTTCAAAAAAAACGTCATAAAAGAAGACCTCACCTTTCCATCTGCAGCCCCAGATATAATTCTGCGGTACATCATCTCGAGGCAGAGGACTTCCCTACAAGCCAAGCATTGCAAAGTCACAATTTATCAAATTAAACAAAAGTTTAAGTGTACACAACCCTGGATTGTCCTATAAAATTTAAAGGCAATATTCTCACACTAAGTAGAAATAAAAATTCAGTTTTTCGTTACCTTATTGCACTTCAGTCTTTCACTAGTTGATTGGAGCATTTATCGATCTATTGATTCCTTTATGAGATTGATCGATAAATATATTCATACAGTAAATGAAAAATATTGTAAGATTGCATAATTTTTGCTTGATACATGGAAAGGCACTCACGAAACGTTATAGGCAGCAAAAACTGTTTGTGGGGTGATTAGATTGGCCTCCTTGAAGCATCGACACAACCATTACACCGATGAGTGCAAGTTGTTGGGTTGACAGATTTATTGGTCCTAGGATAGATCCTTGCCTATATCAAAGCTTATCATATTTCTTTTGAGAACACCTGTACATATATTTATACATTCCTGTATTTTCTTATATCTTCACTCGTGCACCTCTTGTATGTACGTATGCCAAAGACTGATACTTGCATACTTGTTTATCGCCGTAACTATGTTATGGAATGTGGGGACGTGGTGAATTATCTATGAATTGTTTACCTAAAAATTGCCCCGTATACCTCAAAACTGCCATAGCCTGGGAACGTTGCACCTATATTTGAAAACCAGATAAAGAGGTCAGGCTATAGAGGCGTGTGTAACCTATATATTATACCACAAGAAAGTATTCACAGATAATTGCAAAAATCGTACATTCCAAATTTTGCCGTTCTACAGTATACCAATTCTTCTCTGTGTGTGTAACTGTATGTATTGGCAGACGACTTTGACATTAGCTGACGCAAATAAGCAGAATGCTTCATACGATGAAGGAGGTAGACGCCTCGGGTTTCACAAAAACAAACCATTTGTAAATAATGTTACTCTACCATTAGCGCAATACTTGCCTGATTACACAGAGTGTGCTAAAATGTATACGGATGATTGCTTCAATGTCGAAGGTAGAGCTGGGGCCTATCTCATTGCATTTTACGGCTCTTATACAAGTTACCAAGATAAGAAAATCTTTGCAATGCTAACTACAATAATTTGTCGTTTCGCTGAGCCTTTTCGGTAAAATCACAAAACTTTAGCCGATATTGGTTGGTCCAAACAGCACAGTGCCAATCAGATACTCCAAATCCGATTTCGGAAATACAGCTGAGCATTAAGTTTTATCCTTTCCTTTTCGACTACATTGTGACGATCTGCAGTCTGAAGAGTGTCAGTTTCAAATAATCTTTAAAGTGTATAACCATTTAGATACTTCGCACAACGTCAATGGATACTATGCTTTGACGCAATTCCTACATCCTTGCTCGTGCTTCATAATGTAATAGCTCCTGTGACAATTTACCAAAAATGCGACAAAAATGTATTAATCACCGCGTCAACTGTAAAACCAACTACCAACCTTCCATCCGCTGGATCAATTAGGTCTAGACTTATCTGCTGAATCTCCGACGTGGCAGCATATACGAGTTAATAATGTTTAGATTACCATTGCGTTATTAAAGCACACAGAAAAGATCATTACTTATCGAGCGAGAGCTCAAATAAATAGCAAGGCAACAACATGCAAAGAGTTGAAAGTGCAAATAGCCCAATCTGAAAACAAATTTTCATCAAATATAACTGCATTTCGCTTGGTGTTGTTATACTTTCTGGTATTATGTGACTGTTCTCTAGAAAGGCGTAGAAGATGACCCAGCAGCGGCAAGGGAAGCGTTTGCAATCACTAACGCTTTTCATATTGGCAACTGATTTGATCTTAAGTACTGCAGAGCTTAGCGACACTTACGCCTTATACCGCAATCTTTTCACTGTAATAGATAAGAAACTTTATCTAGATCTACTCACTTTGGATGCCTGAATGACTGCAAGCATTTCTTAAATGTCGTTCTTTTGCTCCACACCATAACATAACAATCCAATCCCCCGGTTACTATATGATATGGATCGAATTTGACAGTCGTCAAGGCGTCAAAGTGTCCTGAAAGAACCTACGACAAGGTCAGTGAAAATTCCGAAATTATGATATTATGTTGTTTATCCTTTAAATGATAGGTCAACATTAGATATTTTGGTAGTATTATGAAAGTGCAGTTAGACAAATACAAAACCAGTGTAACAAGAGGAATCACAATTGCAGTAATTGAAAAGCCAATATATAGACGATTATTGCACTAAAGTATCTTTGTACTAGATATCATAAACTTTACTTATTTTGTCATAAGAAATCATCATTCCTATACACACATTCCTATTAGATACCAAGAAAATATAGTACTTTAAGATCTAAGTTGTCATTTATTTGGATTCTACAAGAAGCAAGACAATCGAGTAAGTAGCGAGGTAAACCTGGGCCGTTTGAAATGTCCGTCACCTGTGACAAATTGGGGGCGAGCAATCAAGAATTTTCAATTCTATTTGAGTGGCCACTCAGAAATTTCACGCAAAATAAAGAAATTTGTTGATTTCACTCCAAAAATTGGCGCCATGCAGTCATTATATTTCCCCCTGAATTGAGTACCAAAATAAAGTTACTATTTCTATTTGCTACAAGTAGGTGTCATAAGGAATGACGACAAGAGTACAGAGGCGTGACAAGGCATTGATTACCAAGGAGATGAAACGACTTGTGACATCAACCTCAGCGGAGATGAAAGAGGAATTATGACTTTTCTAGTCTTCCGTGTGGTTCTCTACAGGAGATTTGAATCATTGTTCTTTAAAGCTTTCTTGCTGAGCAAAAATTAAATTGTCAGTTTTGAAAAGACACTAGAAAAATAAAATTATGCAACTAACGAAACACGAACGTGGTGAAATAAGTACAGTAAATAAATAAACAAATAAGTTAAAAATTGAGAAAATTTTCAATTTATCGAAATTTAAAATATTTCAGAATATCAAAACATCAATAAAATGTGATTCCTTCCAACTGACATTTAAATATAAACACCATTCAAGTCATTTGCTTAATAACTAAAACTTGGTTGGGAAACAAACGGGGCTCTTGGTATTTTGGAGAAAAGGACAATTCTATTCTGATACGGTTTTTTATGATATCGATTGATGCAGATACGTTTCCACTGGTAATTAGACAACAACTCTTTCTAATAAACCTGTGCAGTTTTTAAAGAAACTGTCTTATACGTACTTTTACTATGGTCCCTGCCTCAAAATCCCAAAGTCTTGCTTTTCCATCCCAACAACCAGTCACTAGAAATTGTTCATCAATCTATGAAAGTAAGAATTGGCGTTAAAACTGGAATGGGACATTATTTTAGCAACACATTTGGAAGAAACAGAATGAACAGAAGACTTCTATAACCAAGACATACATGGAACACGACAAAACTCAAAAAAAATATAAATTATAATTTTCGTAACGCAAAAACGTATGAGAGCTCATCCAAGAGCGGTTTGGGGGGTATACAGGGTCTTAGTCAAGTTCTGTTTGCGGGACCCTCGTAAAATAGATGTTCTACCAAAAGTTACAGGTTTTTCATAGCCTGTGACTGCGAAGTACGCCCTAGGAAAAAAAATTAAAATTGGCTTATGTCAAACCCATTCTGAAGTCCATGTTACACGTTCCTGGACATTGTACTAGCAAGGGAAGCAAAGATCTTTCACGGGGGCGGAGCTTCAAGCACTTTTCTGGTTTACTTCTCTCCACATAAAAGCACCACTGCGGTCACCTGCAACGTGCCAAGAACGGTAGTAGTGTGTCGCAAGGTAAATGTACCCGGCATTCTAACTTTTTCCTTACTTGATGCCTGTGGATGATATAGGGAGGATAGCAAGGCCTTATAGAGAGAAACTAAAAACAGCTAAATAAGTTGGGTTCCAAAACGGTTAAACATGCCTTTGCGGTTTAAAATCACAATATTGTGCAATATTTTCCACAATTTGCGACGGTACTCATCCAAATTTCACTATGAGTTACACAAGCTGATGTTAGGAAGATGGTAACCCCCGTTTTTCATTCCAATCAATTTCAATACATAAAAAATAGCATAACCTATGTCTAGAGGCGGGTTTTATCGGTTCCATCATAATGCTTTAAAGTCAGAAATGCCGAGAAATTTTCCGAGCATTATCATGGCTCCTAGAAGAAATCGGAAAGCAAGTGCCATGAAAGAGTAAATTTTGCAATGAAAGTGTAATCGATAAATACTTAAAGTTATAAAATCCTAGGACCAAGCATAAAGAGGGTTGT
>JAAAKM020000940.1:2584-13820 GCA_010016025.2 Alatinidae sp. Z8VKAUB7J3 | reverse complement strand
CATTTCATTTACAGCATGCTGCCGTAAGAAAAGGTTTCCAAGGTTTCTATCCCAAGAGAGGGGTTAGTTTACTGTTTGCGAGCGCCAAGACGTTCTAAGCTAGTGGTTGCTAACCCAAGAGAAGTGATTTTAGTTACTGGTTGCCTCCACAAGGAAAGGGTTCCAAGTTTTGGGTTTCTATCGCATGGGAGGGGTTAGTTTACTCTTTGCGAGCGCCAAGACGTTCTAAGCTAGTGGTTGCTACTCAAAGAGAAGTGATTTTAGTTACTGGTTGCCTCCACAAGGACAGGGTTCCAAGTTCAAAACAGGTTCTAGTCTAATTGAAGCGAAGTTCAACGAATGCTTGCAGATTAGCTGTCCGCTATCCAGGAAGGCCCTTCCTGGATTATTTGTTACCGACCGAACACCGGGCTGATGATATACTAGTGGCCACAACAGTTGACAAAACTTATCCGCGTATTTTGAATGTGTTATGAAGTCTAGCAAACAGATGACACTATGAGCTTCCGACGTTAGACGTTAGGCTGGTCAAAGCCCTTGTTAAAAGTGATCAAACAAATCAAGTTATAAACGCCGCGTATCTATCATAATAATCGAAGTTCATTTGATCTCATTTACAGATTTTTAAACAACGAAGAATCCCGAGCAAGGCTGGTTTTCATTCTTAGTCCTGATCTAATAGGGAAAACACTCAAACGCCTCCCACTCGCAAAGCTTCAAGAAGACATGCGTGGAAGCTGCTCAATCCTTGTCATAAAGATACGAAGTTGCGAAACTCCAGAGATGTTGAAATTCACCAATTACATGGACCTTAGTTTTAGTAAAATGGACGATTTGACACTTCAGTGTCGATTGCTACCCAAACTTGTTACGACACTTCAGCTGCCCAAGTCAGTTTGCTCCTAAAAGCGCCCTTCGTGTGCCTTATTACAATCGAAAGCTCTTTTATACATTTTACAATGAATCTTATTGGTACTCTCTGTATATGACATTTGTCTAAGGAGCGCAAGAGCCTTTAGTTCTCTTGTTTCCCTAACAGACTATGCCAATCGAATTTACTCTCTCGTTAGAAACATTTCGTCAAATAAACTTTTGTATTATTTTCTCTGGTTTCGATTTTGCTGTATTTTCTGCCTTTGCTCACCTTTTGCACTTCGCGCTGCATGTGATATCTTATTGTACCACTAGGCCAGGGGTGCCAATTTTTCTACGTCGCGCCCAAATTTAATAACATAACAGCACCAAACCCGACGAGAAATGTAAATTCGAGCTTACGACGTCAGTAAACAAATCTAGTAAAGTGAGCCATTGATATTTATGAATAAGGTCGAATTCTTTTCGGGTTAATCTCAAAACGTGGCTATTATACTCTCTTCTTATCATCACTCAAAGCGAGACAACACAATCATTACGTAGCTAGAAAATATTGATGCTTTCACCCACGAGTTGAAACTTGCAACTGGACTATTGCATTATTTGTTATCATAATTATTATGTTAACGCTATCAACGAATGGTTTCTACTCAGCAAATGATATAATTCTTTCTACCTATTAGTTTTTTAAGATTTAAACATAAACCCGCAACGAAATTTGCTCATATTTCCTGGCTGTTTTGTAGACGTTCCACATTCAAAGATAGAAAATCCTTGTTTTGAGTAACCGACTTGTGCTTTTTCGTTGCACTTTTTAAATAATGTACTTAATATAGAAATATACTTTCATTATAACAAAAAAGTGGTTATGAAGACCTTGTATTTCTATTTTACGAGAGAATATAGTATGTTTACCAAGAAAGAAGCTCTTGCAGTAATTTGCCAATATTGTCAAACTGCAACAATGGGAAATTATATTATGGCACCAAGAAAGAAATTAGTCCCAGTTATTAATGCCCACTACCAGGCAGTTCCAGCACAGGCAAGGATTAGCTTTCTGTCATGTGCAGAAAAGATAAAAATAGCATTAAAATAAACCAAGAAAATGTTTCTCTCAAATGTGCTAAATATGCAGCCTTCGGTTTTGAGGGGCGCTGGAAGCCGGGAGCTACTCTTGGGTGCCTAATAGACGGGGGCGGGGTTAAAAAATTCCAAAAATTTAATAAACGGGGGTGTGTGGAAAATTACTAAAATTTTAATACACGGGGGCCTGGGCAAAAAGTGTAAAAAAATTAAGTCAAGAATCAATGTTTAGAATCAACTGCAACTTCTACGTAGGGTAATACAACACAAACAAGAGTAAGTTCTCCGGAGTCATGGCAGTCTCCTACATGCCTTCCAGGACTTCTAAAATGTTCCCCTCATCCGCCTTTTCAAGGCAATTGTTATTGCTTTTATCTGTAATGTGCATCTTCACATATCTTCGAGCCTCGTAAAAGGCTGCCTGATAAAGACATTGTTTTACTTGCCCGCCAAAGAACCTCCTCAAAAAATTGTCATGGATGGGCTATTACTTAAAAATTAATAGGCGGGGGGGGCGGAATAAGAATGTCCTGGGTGGAAAATTTTTGAAAAATTAATTAGCGGAGGGGGGGACGTCTATTAGGCACCCAAGAGTAATTTTTTGTAAAATTATGAGAATCCAAGTGGATGGACTAATTTTAAACAATCTACAAAGCTATGTATTCAGTGTCATTTAAAGTTGAGCCTTCATTATGAATGGAATCAGGACTTTTTGCCAGGCCTTCAGTTATCAAGTTTGTTCAGCATGATGCGGAAGAAACTTTCAGTAGGCTTTTCATTGCTTCGCAGTCAAGGCCAAAACGGCTACAGGTAATTCTCTTGGCAACGTTTAAACACCATAAAACGAGGGTGGGTATGTCCTTACATTAGTAACATTGGGAATAAGGGAATGCACAGAAGATTTTCCTAAAAGTGAGGCGATACCCGTAAATGAACAATTTTCGCAAACCTGAGATACAGAAAGCGCAACAGGACATGACCAGCGTCCTCACAAGATGACGTGTTTTATCCAGATTGCTATCAGTGAAAGATAAAGAGCAGTAGGAATTTGATTTTTGTTGTCTTTCAGCAACTACATGAAGTTTACATACATTTGCGTCACAATGACATTTACTTAGAAAACACAAAAGCCATAACCAAAAATTTTAGTAACAAAATTCTCGGCAAAGATATGTTCCGGACATAAAAACAATTAGACCAATGCGAAGTTGGCACTGTGAATATTGTATCAGTTATCAAAAGTAGAGTTTCTTTCCCACTTTCTTAATGCTCTCGAAGATAATTTTGTTCTACTGAGATAGCAGTCTACTCGAAATAAATTCAAAGAAAATTTAAAGAAAATAAGACTTAAGCCGATTTATTGTCACTTCCATAATGTAATCAATATGAGAACAGTAAAGCCTTGAATGGATACTTCCTATTTATAATCATAGTTATAGGCTATTTTGTGTAACGTTATGAATGTCACATGTCATATGATATCTTGTAATCCCAACTTTTTCTTCAATAAGTGAAGGAATCTAGACTTTTACGAAGTCCTCAGTGCCAACGAGGTTGAAATTTTCTTTCCGGTAATTTAGGAGATCGTGATTTCTCTGGTACAGAACGTGCTCATAGAGTCGCTTCATATATGGTGGATACTTTGCGATACCTGCTAAATCGGACAGACTATCAAAGTACTCCCATTGCTTCGGTCCAAAGTTGTGATACTGGTCTTTGCGACCAAGTGATGTCTCTGTGTCGTGTATATCCTTCGATGTTTCCTTAAACATGTCTTCGATTGATGGCAGCTGTTTCTCTCTGGACAAGATCTTATATATACATTTTGCTTGATAGTCAAATAGAGTAAATGGGCAGATATTACTCCCTAGGCCAATAAACGCCATACTCGGAAATAAAATATGGAACAAATGCCTGTATAAGGGTGAAACGGTCATATTCTGGATCTCTACACGACAGTTTTTCGTGAGGAACGGAAAGTCGTAAATGTAACCAGTACAGAGCATAAGAACGTCGGCTTTCTTCGATGTACCGTCAGAAAACACTACGTGCCCGTTGTCCGAAATTTCTTGGATTGCAGGCTTTTCCTCGACAAGTCGCGGTAACTCAGTCGGTAGTGGAATTGTTTTGTGACTCAACACTACAGATTTTGCGCTAGATGTTAGGTCGACAGCAATGTCCCTGCCCGATGCTCCAGCACCAAGGATGACCACTGAAAGTCCGTCGAAAGGCTCCGGTGTTTTATACATACGGCTGTGTAAGAGATGACCTTTAAATCTTGAGAAATTCTTGATATCTGGTATCTTGGGTACTGAAAAATGACTAAGAAAATATTAAAACAATCATTAACAATGTTTCCTGGTAGCATTTCTCTCGGTGAGTGGCGTTGACTACGTGAACAATATAACAGCGATGGAAGACGGTATAGATAATGACAGTTTGTCGATTTTCTGATCAAAGCTTATTTTACTGAGTGAAGTATAACACTATCTTTTAGTGTGGTGATTTGTAACGATTGGTATGACCCAATACAGATGCTAAATATCGCCATTCCTTTACATCCACCAAATTACGGAATATAGTCATGACTGATCCAAAGCAACATAAAAAAACCCAGTTTTAACCTACTCATCATTTGAAATGCATTGAGACCATCTAAAACCCCAAATAAGAAAAATAAGTCGATTTGCAGCACAACTTTCTTCTGTACAAATCTGTCGCTATTTTCGACTGTTTCAATTGATAGGACAATGTTGTAGTTTTCGATCAACTGATTCATGAGTCTTCAAAGTCAATATCCTTGCCTGAAACTCGAAACCCTAGGACTATAAAAGAGAGCCCTGCGAAGGGCTGATGCGCATTATTCATATAAAACATGCAGACATGGCTTTCGATCCTTTGGAAGTTCTTCCTGAGGGAGACCTCGGGCACCAAATGATTGCCGAAACCTACGAATACAATTCTTCCATTTTTGGCAGTGTCGTTGTAACTAGAGACAAATTATTCCCTACTTTTAGCGGAAAATTGTTGTAAATCTGTCTTCCAGTGGACGTTAACATCAAACAAGGTAAGAATTAATATTTTGAATGGGTGCGAAAATTGCTCATGAGGTCTGTTTATACAAATAAAACTTCTAGTCGTAGGTAATCCCATGAATTTGTTACCAATTTGAAAAAAAATACTTAGAGCTCAGTGGGGGCCCGATGTAAGCAAAATGTTATTCGAGGGTTTTTTTAAGAGTAGTAATCGTTGGCCACTGACTTGAGTCACGCCTAAGATTGGTTACATCATTGTTTGTCAACAAAAAATAATTCACATACCCTGAAATTACCCTGGTTTAATTTGTAACTTATCTACAAAATGTTTTGTACATACGTTATCTTTTTAAAATAGGGTTGCGTCTGTCCCCTCTCCCTGGCAATAGCGTCTTCCCTGCGCCTACTTTCCACACTTGAGCCATATAGCAAGCCGAACTCGAATACTTGCTAATAATATCAGGCAAGATATTGAAAGTGCTTGCAGAGAGCCAGCCATCATCTGTATGGCCAACTCTCAGTTAGGACCACTGTCACTCTCAAATGGTTCAAACAACATCAACAATGAAAAAAATACAAAATACTAGCACTTTTATCACCTTACTCGCACAAATGTATTAACAATCACTAGACATGTCATGTATAGTATCTAATAACGGAATAATAAAATCTAAATCTCAAAAGTAAGATACCATAATTTGTAGTAACCATCACCTTCCAGTCTCGTGTTGTCCCCACAGTGTTTGCTAACCACGCGATAAATTCATTAGGTGACGTAAATATACATACCTTTCTCGAGACAACACTTCTACCCAACGTAATGCATCGAGTAAATTGACTCAACCATCGTAAGAGATGTAGCTCACCCTGTTGGATCAGGGTTAGCATGAAAGCCTTCGTCATAAACAACTTTGGTATCCCCCTATTGTGTAATAGCCCTCAAGGCATTAACTACACAGACGATAAAGTAAGTACGGGGGCTTGATATCCACTATGTAATTCTGTGAATCAGCTAGAATCAAAACAATGGACACATTGAGAGAACATGCTTGTCATAATCCACAAGGTTTGAACACTGAACATTCCAGAATACCAGTGAAGGGTAAATGCATCGGAACTGCACAAAGGTATTGATTGCCGACAAGATATTACCGTAATAACTAATGACAAAGTTTTGATGCACCAAAACAAGCCTTCTAGTTCTTAGCTCATCGTTCATCCACATTTTTATTGTATCCAAATCGTTTTCAAAATGCGATAGTGAATTCACAATCTGAAAAAGCAGAAATACTTATTTCATTCCACAAAAACATCCCTTTCAGGTGTGATTATGACATTCGACTATTATAGTCATTATACATTGGACCAGAGTTATCAACAAATCTTGTAACTTGCTCTGATCCTAAAGATGCGACACTTTCGAATCATGACATAAATTGAATCTCAGTGAACGAGCTACAGGCCACAAGATTCTTTACCAAAACACCTTAATTCACAGTAAATCTCGCACTCAAAACAATGACTGCATGAGACCGACGATAAAATCAAAATGACATGGTCTTCGTAATGCTTAGCAAATGGTCCACACAAGCAAGAATGACAATTTTATGCAAAGAGGTAAAAAATCAATAGTTCATATCGTTCACACGTGAACCTCTAAAGATTATTTTCGACCCCACTCGGTTTTGCAAATTAAATTCATACTTCGATTACAATGTTTATGGAGCTTCTCAAGCATAGTCTGGTAATCACCCTCTTCAGAATGTCATACTGAGCCTCGTTCTCATAAAAAGACTTTATGACATAATAGATATCGTCGATTAAACAATAAGATGGAATAGATGTGATGGTGTGCACCCTTGGGATATCAAAGAAACTTGAGTAAAACTATATTTAATAATCCCAATCTAACATGCCACTGTCATAAGCTTCGTGTAAATCAGAGCAAACAATTTACAAGAATAACTAATGGACTCGACACATATTAAAAAATCCTTCCGGAATTTAACAACTTACCCATTACAAAGAAGGACAGCATCATAAACGTCTGATTCCTCTTTTTTCGTCTTCAAATTCCTTGTGCCGACGATCCATTTTACGAAACCAGGCTTAGCGTTTTTGCCTTCTAAGGGATCTACGTTTATTACCTCGGTCCCAAGCCGTATCGAATCCATTAGGTCAAATTTATCAGCATAACTCTTGAGATACTCCTGAACGTTGAAGTGAGTTTGAAACGTTGGGGATTCCTTTGGTTGCGGAAAGTCTGGATAAGCCATGATTTGCTTCGGAAGGTTTGTCCTAGAACGAGTAGTATTGAGATGGGCTCTGATGGATCTCAAGAACCAGAAATGATACATAGAACAGTCGTAACATTAGCTGATCTGGGCAGAGTATCATCCACACCAATATACAGATGTCACCCAACTACGACCAGAAGAATGTAAAGGACCACTTGCAAATATCGTGGTCTACTCACAGCCTTTGGTACGAGCATGAGATATTTATCTAAAACCATCGATATGGAGTAACCCATATCTAAGAAATGAGAACTTGTAGCAAACAGAATTGTTTACCGGTTACAATTTTAAAAGTTAACATCACAGCCAACGGCAGCCACTGTAGACCCTCTAGAAAGATATACATCGCAAACTGAGGCAATGCATTGCAGGTCATTGATAAAACACATCCAATTGGCTGGACCTGAATTTTAGACACGAAATGTCTTTCTCTGGTTCTTTTCCACAAGATTTTGCTCAAAATAAGAATCTCACAGCAGTGTTAAGTTTGAGAAATCCCACCGATTTCAAAATGGTTCCATTCTGGCCTCTCAAACTAGTTAAAAATGAGCAAAGAAAAGAGGATTTATACTATTGCGGCCGTTTAGTTTCGTGTACCGTTTAGATTCATAGCCTCTTTCTCGAGCCATAAAGGGAAACGAAATTTGAAAGTCTTGGCTCGATTTCGCTTTTTCCCCTGATCCCAAAAAAGGTCAGATCAGATCAGTGGTTTTTCTTTTTCCTATCTGGCCAAAACAATGTCTATTGAATTACTCAGCATTCGTGGGCTCTAGTGTTTGGTGCGCTAGGAGGTGTTAATAGAATTATTTGGATATATTGAGATGTCTGTGATTGAGTGAGTGTCCAAATGGGCTCGACAAGTCTCGACAAAATTAGAATAATAGATTCGTAAGATCGACGCGCACGACAAATTTGAACATATTCGAAGTTCACTGGGCCTCATTATAAAAGCTCGGCAACACTCGACTTCATTACACAGGTTGTCCAAATGGACTCGACTTTTGACTCAACGGAAGTCGAGTAAAGTTTAGCGGAAAGACGAACCAGTTTGTACAAGGCTTAAGAATTTGGGGTGACGAATCTGTTTCAGAGTCTGAGATAAAACAACAAGGTCAAACAAAGGCATGCTATCAAACGTTGTCAGGACTAAACGATATTTACAAGTTTACTTCAACGAAGGTACTACTAATTTCTATTTAAAAAATCCAAGACATTTGTGATATACCGGGGATATGTCCCCGCGGCGGCCTGTAGTGTTATCCGTGGTTAAATATTAAGGAATACTTCAGTTGACAAATGCTGGAATGTCAAGCAGTTGACTTAACAACATGGGGCATTTTGATAACACAAAACGGCGGGAAAATAGCCAGGGAATCATCTCTTATCATATAATGCGGTCTAGGTGTGAATAGACATATCGTGGCGAAATATTTACTTCATAACTACTAGTGATCTAACTCTTTATATGTCTTGTTAACCAATCCAGCACTTTGAACAAAGAGATTACCAACAGAAAGACGACGGGGAGAAAGAAATTTGATTTGTGTTTAACGAGACGTTGAATTTCAATAAACAAGTCTCGCTTTGAATAATAGACTAGACAAAAGTTAATAAAAGGAAGTGTTGTCTGAGGAAAAGAATCGACAAAGTCAGTCGATAAACTCAGAGTCGATATCGGGCCACTTAACGATAACAGGGTAGCCGATAAGCCTACTCATATTTGAAACTTTAGAAGCCCTCCTCTCGCCAGTTACTTGTTTGAACTATAGGATACCTCCTCATACATCTATTTACAAAAATGGAAACTGGAGTTGCTGGCAGCGCCTGCCCATGGGAGAATGCAAGTTGTATGCCTAATCTCGAATAACTTGTGAAATCAGAAGTAGATCAAAATCATGCTACGCCGCGGGTGGGTGGAGAAATCCAAATTTACGTGCAGAGTACGATGTCAAAGTAAACGTACCATTATCAGCGGTATGGTAATGCCCTTTCCAGTATGTAGTGCTGGTACAGTTCTTTGGATTTCCAATCCTGAACATTAATAGTTATTAAGCCATAAACGACATTCAGTGCCAGTCGATTATACGTTTTAACAAAGATGATATGTATTTTTTGTACATGAGTTAATTTTGTCCATGGCACACATCTTTTACATGTAACAAGCTACAAATTACAAGCTGAGGGGTGCATTAAACGATATTCAGAAAAAAGATTTGAACCTACCCAGACTTTGCTGCTCATGCATATATTTCAATAATGAGTGCTAAAGGTTATAACCCTGTCAAAGTCCGACACTGTACATTGAATAGCGAGAAAAATTGAGCTTGACTCACCCGATCAAACCAACTTACAAAATCTTCCTTTATTTTATGAAATTTTTACACGGGGTGTGAATCATAACAAAGGATACTAGTGTTCCCGAGACAACCGTTGACAAAGAGGATTGCTAAATCCGTGATTATATTAATTGCATGCAAATTCCTATAAAATCTACAATATCACTGAAGAGCGATGGTTGACACAAATAGTCTCACATTTCAACTTAAAATATATATATTCTCAAACGAAATAACGGTTAAGGTGAGTGTTCAGTTTGACACTTTAGCAAATGATGAGTTGAACGATCGATCGATGTTCCTGTGCGACTAGAAGTCAAGCATGGTGAGGGGAAAAGTACTTGTAAATAATTGATCATTTTCAAGTCTGGAAAGTAAATCGAGGCGGTTTGTAATCAGAAAAATCGCAAGTTCTCGAGAAATAATAATGAATGTGACAAAGATTGTACTTTTTTCTTACCTTAAGTTCCTGTACATCGTTGTCTTGAACTTTAATTGGTCAACAGAATCTAGTGTTTTAAACTCAGCTCTCTGATCATAAGCCCAAAGTCCTCCAACAGTCTCCGACTTCTCGAAGACCTGCACAGTAAACTTTAAAGACGGATCTCGCCAGAAATGTCGAGCGGCGCATAGCCCGGCTGATCCACCTCCAATAACAGCTATTCTCTTCATGTTAACTGGCAACTAGAGTGAGAAACGTTAAAAATGAACTGACTGGAGTAATGAACCGTCGGACTGAGGAACGTGCTGGGGGTTTCCTCTTTTATGTGTGTTGTTGTGGCACAATGACCTAGATATAAAAGAAGTCTGGCAACCCCCTGCCAACAGAACAAAGGCGATTACAAATTACCAACGAAACGATGTTGGTAACGTTAAAACGCCAGCATTTATATCTCCTCATATACACTATGGTAGTGAAGATGCACGGATTAACTATGGCAGTCGAACTACAATCACAGCCACATCATTTTATAGCTCAAAACATGATATAAATCGACAAAAATTTCCATTAATGATACACATATGTGATCAAGAGTAAATCCACAAATATTTAGATAACTACTAGTATTTTTACAATTCTACCGCAATATCTATGTACTGGTACCGACTAGAAGATTACGTCTGTTAAGCTCTCCGAGACAGTTATTCGCTCAACTCACGAACGGGAAAAACTATCGATTTGACAATTTTTTTCAATGTTATGTCTAATGTTAGTTATTTCACTAATACTAAACTACATACATATCAATCGTTGTACTACACGACAAAACGAAATAAGACAAGCCAACTACGAAGTTCGTCGAATCATAATGGGACTACATGACGAACCTGAAATGGCTACTAAAGTGGGGTTCTATATCACAAAAATGAACGAGGCAGTGAAAAGCAGCAACAGAGTATAAATTCCACGACATTAAATAGAGAAGGAGAGGAAATAAACCTTTGATTTAAAATTCATTGGCATGCAAAGTGATGATTTCTTAGAATTGGTTAGCCTCTACGTTTGTTTAAATTTACAGAAACTTTCCTAATCTGCAATCTACTGTCACCTAACATTATCCAACACTATTAGTCTCCTGCCTCCTACATTCCTCCTCTTAAGGCCAATTTT
>JAAAKM020000939.1:3097-15492 GCA_010016025.2 Alatinidae sp. Z8VKAUB7J3 | reverse complement strand
TTAAAATAGTCCTGTTATATGGCTATGAGTTGTGGCCCCTGAACTAGCCAATGAAGAAAGTTTTAGATGGTCCATATGTACCAAAACACTTTGTTATCCACGGAGCATCCTAGGTAGACCTTATAACAAGTATAGATCTGTATTGATTACTGCCATAGACCTCAAATGTAGCTCAAATGATGTTATTTTGCATTTCTGGGCATGCAGCCAGGACTGTATAGCCAGTGGGATCAGTGCATTTTTGAGGACAAGAGAAGAATATTGAACCCTGGTGTTACTTTGTGTGATTAAACTCATACTTAAGAACAGTGAGAGAGTAATGGCTAACAGGAACATCTGGAGAGCAAATTGGTTATGGTTTTAAAAGTCTAGAAGGCAACAGATGACGTAGACCTAAGTAAGATGTGTAAACACCGTAGTTTTCTTCACATCAGCTCGTAGACATTAGGGTGACGTGAAATGAAATCAGACAGGGTAGGAATCTGGTATAGTGTGTAATCTTGTATAGTGTAGCTTAACTCGTTTTTAAATAGCAAATCAAGTAACATGAGTGATATTTTAGTAACACTATACTCTTAGTTACTAAATCCTTTTAATTGCAACATTTAAAATGCTAATCAGCAGTTTTTTAGTGTGATGAGATACAAAGAACTGGTCTCATTTCATTTTAACAGAAACATTTGCCATGTTTGACCAATTAATTGGCCTACACCAAAGAATCTTTGTTTCCTTACATGGTTCAGTTTTGTGTTACTAATGAGCATCTCATGATCTATTTTCTGTGTAATAACATCAGATTCTTTTGCATGACCTTGTCTGTTACCGTGGCTCTGTGGTTAGAAAGTACACATTTTGAATTTACTTATTTAATTGCGTTAAATACCATGTTTGCTCTGGAGACAATAGAATGTGTCAAATTCCAAGTTTGATGAGCAGATCACTAAGAAGATCACAAAGGTCAAGTTGACCTTCCTTCCAGAATAGATAATTGTTAGTGGTTGTAGACTTTGTTATCAGTTTCCGAAAATGTTAGTGTTTACAGTTTCTAGAAGCTGTTTAGTAAAGGAAAATAGTATTCTCTAAAGGTTGTACTGGTACATTTTAAATTGCATTTCCCGCTTACTATCAAGAGTACTGAAAAGGGAGTTACTGCTTTAGGTAAATAGTGATTTTAAAGATGATCATGAAGATGATGGTGATAAAAATGATGATAATGATCATACTGAAAATAATAATGAGGAGAAGGGTAGAAGATAATGATAACAATGATTACAGTGATGGGATGGTTATGTGATGATGATCATCGTGATTCGTATGAAGTTAATAAGAATAATAGTGTTGTGATAATGGGTTTGAATGAAAGTCATACTATATGACCCACTAGTGATCTGCTAGTTTTTAAAATGATTATTAGTCCTATGTAAAGATTTAACAGTATTAAATACAGATAGCAGGAGAGTAGATTTAAATTTCTTGGGCTTCTATGATAGCTAAAGATTTTCATAAAGCTTTGTATTTTTAGTGGATAAAATAATGTAAGATTAACTAGAAAGTGACATAGGCTAAACTTTCCCCTTATGTCATTGGCATTCCAACCTGTCACTGTTTCTTGGAACACAAGGTTCTAACTACACACTGCAAGCCTTCGTCAGGCAAAGACAAGCAATATGCAAGTAAAGTGCCAGGTTCTTACAAAACAGTGTTGTGCCATCATTCATATACATTTTTATTGGATATTGTCATGATAAACAACACTTTTCATAATATAATCGTGTTTACTCACATAATTACCTCATCCATAGACTTTGGCAGTATCATATCTTGAGTCTACTTGGTTTTAACTGGTATGGATTGAATTTAAAACTAATCATCCTGTCATTGTAAAAGGTAGTTTTTGTATATAGCAAATGCGATACATCAATCATTCACCACAAGTTTCTAATGTGTTTTTTATGAAATATAATTCTTTAGGTTTAGTAGAGAGGAGGGGTGGGTACTTGAGATTTTAAGTTATTTATTATGAATGAAAGTGTACATATATGTATTTTTTATGAATGAACAAGAAAATTGGATAGATCTAGAGGGTGTATATTTACAGGTAAATATGGTAATTATATATCCAGTAGGTACAGTATGCCCAGTATGATAAATTTATACATACACTTTAGGTTATATTCATCTATTGTCTTGCCATTCAGTCTATTGTTTTTGCATACAGGTACTGATGGGACTTGTTCCATTCTGAAAATGAAGTAGTTCAATAAGAAACTTTGTCTTCTTTGCTGAACTCTATTTAAAGTTTTCTTGTTTTCTGTCTGATATTATTGTACACCATTTCAGTGCATGGTGTAGAAAATGGTTTTGTGTGTAGATCTGAAAGTGTGTACCATATTCCACAAGCCCAATGACGTATAACATGATATAATGTTGGTATATATGTGTGTCATTTTTCAGAATAGTTTCCCTTTTCGTAGAAGATATTTTCTTGTAAAAGCATGGAAGGCACTCGTCTTTACCTATAAACAGACGATGGAAGTTTGTAGAATATGAAATGTTCAAGTTAAGAGAAAGTGGCTGAACTGTTCAAAATACCGCTGTTATTAGTTGTCTGACTACTATGTTGAATTAAACACCCTGTGGTTAATAACATTTATAAGTTGTAGTGTAAAATCTCTGACTTAATAAGAGCATAGCCATGAAATATCTAACCAGAATTATGAGGGTGTACATTTCTTGACCAAGGGTTTATGACTTCTAATCCTTTTCAGTTTGGTAGGTTACATAACACAAAGGGTACGTGTGCTCGTATTAAACTTGCACATAATTTAGTATGTAGTGTTACATTGTTTTCAATGCTGTGGAGTGATGATTGTTTTCCTATGTAGGATAAAAGCAATTAAACAATAGGATGTTTCTATAAATAGGTAACTTATTAAAGTTGTTTATACAACTTATGTTTCAATTTGCACCGCTCCTTTTATTTATTTCATGCTTTGTTTACTTGAATTCCACTTAGTGTGAGTTTACATTTTCACTCAAATAGTTTAATTGTTGAGCAAGCTTAAGAGTTTTAAACTTTGCTTTGGACAAACCATTGACACTTTGCTTGTTTTAATGTTTTTATAGCTTATGTCATGCACAGGAATTTTGTCACAATTTGAAACTTATTAGAATTTACCCTTTATATTTTGTTGAAACTGTATCAGTGTACATCTGTTGTTGTTTGAACAGTCGTTGTTTTCATAATTTTAAGCACATGTAACAGCTTGCATTCTACCTTTGACAAAGTCTCACTGAGGTTAGTTAAATATATACTTATGCAAAAGATTGAATTTATCTTTTTAAAGCACTGTTTTATTCTTGAGACTTTTAATGATAGCTCTATGCTAATGATAGAACATTGTGTGTAGAGCCAATTCCACTGCGACAGACAATACATTTAGAAGGTCTTTGAGCCTTACAATTTCATCTCCCTTGTCAAGTGTTAAGGTTAAATTTGCAGACCCAGAAACCAACCATATGACGTAAATAGATAGTAAAATGACAGTAAAAGGACATTTGAGTATGCAAGTGGAGCAGTAATTACAGGTCTAATGAGCATTACATGAAAAGGACATGGTGACTAGTCAGGCAAACATGATATCATTATTTTCTGAATCCACTGCGACAGCTGTTACAAAATTATAGAGGAGCTAGGTCTCTAAGTTATATATGCAACTGATCTTGCATTATCAGTTCCCCCCTAATTTCCGATAGTTTTTTATGTTTTCTACCAGTTTTCATCAATCAGTGACCAAAGATTCCAATCCCTGGACTATTCAGGACAAAATGTGACTTTTTTGATGAACGTTACATTTCCTCCACTGCCCACTTGGAATTAAAGTTTCCTCCTAAAACAAGATGGCAATAATTTTCCTTTGTATGTTAAATATGAAGACTTTTTACCCAGGTGAATTTACTAACATGCCTGCTGCCATTCATCTAAACTTAGATGCTACCATACATTCAGCTCCTTACCAGTTCAGGAATTGAAATTATGTCTTTGAGCCAGTTTCACTGAAGAGTTTATTTAATCTGTTATTATAAAAGATTAGAAATGTGTGGCCACATAGAAAGAATGGGAGAAGCAATTTAGCCATAGAAATGCAGGAACATAATTGTAAATGGAAATGTAGGAAAAGGGAGGCCAAAGATTTCTTGGAATAAAATGGTGAAGAGAGATCTTAAGGAAAGAAGATTGATTACAGAATGAAAGATTCGCTTGGCAGTCATATATACATAAAGAAATGTCCAACCGATACAAACAGGGAAAATGGACAATAAATGCTAATGATGATGATGGTGGTGATGATTATTATGCAAATTTATGCCAAACATTTATGAACACATCATAAATTATATGTAATTTTAAAAGTTTGCACAGGAGTGGAAGGAAGTAGATCACTTGTTTGTTGAACCAACCAAATTTATATTTTGGTTAAATTGCCTACAGCCTATTTACTGGGTTTATGAGTTTATTGGAATTGCACCATACAAGCTGCATTCCAAAGCAGCCATTACTCCCACTGTGCCGATACAAAAAGCACCCTATATGATATGTCCACTGATTTTCAATCACCAAACATGGCTGACTGTTCTATCTAAACATGAAAGAGCATCAAACAGTTGAAAAAGATCTTTGAAAAGCTGTTCATCTGATATTCTGAATTGAGAAACACAATCTGCCCATTTACACAGACTTTTTAAAGCAGAATTCCAACAGACCAGTCAGGATTGAGGATCTGTATGTAAAAATGACTGGAGGATGCATTAAATGTTCTATAAACGCGGGACCAAGTGATTTTACAAATTTCCTCTTCAATCATTGGGTTTATTGAAGTCTGCCCACTAAGAAACCTGATTGTTTGATATATTGTACAAAACAAGAATTCATACTGCACAAAATAGCAAAAATATTGTGTACTGAAAAGCCTTTTTTGTGTGATACTTCTCAGAGTTAATTGCCAGAAATGATCAAAATGAAACAGACTCGACATTAACCCCAACTGTATATTTCAAAGAGCCAATCAGAATTTGGAAAATCTTGTGTTTTTGACCAGTCCGCATCCACTACAAGTAAAATTATTGAATAGGTAGAAATACTGATTATCACAACAAATTGTACACCATTGTTTGTGTATTGATATTTCAACTCCTGAGTCACATGTGTATTTGGGTCAGTTACAAGCACACTGACTTCAACATTTTATAAAATTAGTTCTGTTCCTGTACATCATACCACTTGGAGCAAGAACTAAAATTGTTATGAATCCTTTTTCCTGTACAAATTGGAATATTCTAAATAATCTGATATCCTTGAATATCTTTATTACAATTATTAAGATGCAGTAATTCTGGTAGGTGTGATGAAGCTGTAAACCAACTCCAGACATCTGTTTAGCATTTCACCAGATGCCAGCATCAATGTGCATTTGCAAACATCTTTCTATTAGTCTTGTTGATTTCAGAGAGAAATTTAATCAGTGTGGATTAGCATCTCTTTGCTTATGTCTGCCCTTTATATGCTGTGGCAGAGACTTTTTGTGTTGTTTTTGTGAAAGGCATTTTAGTTTAGATTAATCTAAATCTGCCATTTTAAAGCTATGAAGGATGTTTAAGTTACGTCATGCTAGTAAGAAATATGTTATTGGTAAATATCATTCAGTAAAAGTCAGATTGCCAGAGTGGCTAACTTATGTTAAAGTAGTCGTTTCTTTGCGATGGTATACAATACTTAAAAAAAATTATTAAAGGCTACACAAGATAGAATAAAGCTTTTAATTGAGTATCGTAACGACTCCTAGGTAAAAATGGTTAGAGCTTTTTACAGATGCAAAACTGATTAGGTGATTATGCCCTTATCACTGTAGTTCAGTGTTTAAACAGTGTTTAAGTTGATATTGGTGTCATGTTTTGCTTGTAATAAACATCTGTTATCTTTATATCAATAACATGATTCAATATAGGAACTGATTAATAGTAAATTTTAATTTATTCCCCATTGTTATCATGCTTTGTGATCACTAACGTCTATGTTTATATGCTGTTTAGTTATGTTTCATCATTATCATCATCATCATCATCATCATCAACATTGTCATTGTCATCATCATCATCATCATCATCATCATCATCATCATCACCATCATTATCATCATCATCATAACAATTGTCATCATTATCATTAATATTTGTAATCATGAATCATCATCACCCTATTCTGCTTGGGGGAGGGTTTGGGGTTTTAAGAGACATTTGCGGCATTTGCGTGATGTATTTCACCCTTCATTTTGTTTAGAGCTGAAATTTTCTGACTTAGTTAAGTATTTTGCAAAAGCAAATGAATATGAATATTCTACATTGCGAAATTGCTGTACTAAAAGGCAGAATTGAATATGGCACAACTTTGCGTGAAAGGATCATGATGAACACTGATTGTTGAAAAGTGAAGGAATGCGCTAACTTGCTACAGGGGTACTTGTTCTGAATTTACATAGGGAGCCATCCCTAGCAGAATTATGCAAGGGTCTAAATTGAAGCATACTAGTGTAAAGATGGCTATACCAATCGACTATGGCATGGATATCTTGTACCATTTTGAGTGTCACCTATTGCCAAATGTTTCAAACCCTGAAACAATCACAACTAAAATGCAATATTCAGATGTCTTTGGTTGTCTGCGTATTATCTTGTAAGACTGGACTTGTTTCATGCATCAAGCATGTCAGTTCAGCATATTCATAATATCCTTTTGATAATATATTGAAACAGGGCAGAGTATGACCCAGTACTAGTGTTTTAGACTCATATTACCCTTAGACTAGTGTCAAGCACTGTGTCTACATGAACAAGCAAGAATTCCTTGTTTTATCAATTTGTTTTCATATGATTTGCATAATCAGAACTTTGCTAGGATAGTTAAGGAACAAGAATGCTTGATAGGAGCTGTTGTTGTTACTTGTGGTAAGCTCTGTAATTGGCTTATTCTACTTGAATGTCAGTTTTGACTGACCAAATTGGTTTAACTGGGTGTGTCATCACCTGAAACTAATAATAGGGGAACAGTTTAAAGACGAGGAATTGGGTTAAGCTGTGAAATCTGTTAAGTCATTAACTTTCAGTGTTAAGTTCTTTTGTGGAAAGGTAGATAAGATTGTATTTAATGTTAGCAAATTGATGAGGTTTGATACTTAGTAAGTAATGACTTCCAAAGAGGGAAGATAGAGGCTATGATGTGTTTTTTTGCAAATCCAAATTTAAGCATTAGTTTTAGTGATTTTATGTATCAATACCTGAAATTTATTAGTGTAATATGTATGAAAAATTAAATTTTGTGAGCAAATGTGACTCATCTGACACTTGTCAATCAGTCTCAATAGCTCAAAATATAGTTTCGTGCTGTGGAGATACATCTTCAAATATCTATGCCAGGCTAAATATTCTCCATGGTAGTATACTGCAGACCCAACCTGCAATGCCAACATAACAGTCTCCAAATTGTTTTTCAAATTTGCACATGTGTTATATTCAGTGTGAATGGATTTCTCAGTTTGGTCTTGTGAAACTGAGCTGCCTTGTAATCCTAAGATAAAGACAATAGTTGCATCAAATTGAAGGCAATAATAACTGGTTATGCAGTAGAATAAGGCAACTGTCACAAGATTTGAAATTAAGAATGACTGGTACAATGTATAACACTATAATGTAAAATTTGCACAAATGAAAACATTAAACAGAGAGACATTTGTACTCTAGAACAATGACTATCACAACATACTTAATGTAGCTTAATACAAGGATTGCCCTATGGGCTAGAAATCCATGAAGCTGCGCTACTTCGGTGATGAAAAATAGTGAAAATCACGACATTTTTAACTTGTATTTTTCTTTAAGTATATATTTGATAATTAGTTGCTTTGTATGACAATGTAGATATAAAGAAAGTATGTTTATTTTATATTACATATTAACTGATAAATGCAAAACTCAAGCTGTCAAATTTTAAGTTAAAATGTTAACTTTTGTAAGATTTTGGATTAATTCTTTTTTACTGATGAGTCCAGCTGCCTGCCCTCCATCCATTGACCTGTTTTTCCATACATCCATGCACGCATGCACGCATGCACCCATCTTTCCGTCTATCAATTCATGTATGCATTCATCTATGCATTCAAGTGTGCGTGCACCCATCCATTCATGGATCCATCTATCTATGCATTTATCAAACCATGCATGTATCCATCTGTGCCTCTGTCCATCCAATCATCTATCCATGCATGCAAGCAAACACCCATGCATCCACCCATCCATGTTTCCACCCATCAATCCAGTCCGTTATTCATTTAACATTTTAACATCCCTCTGTTTCAGATTTACAGAAGTTAGAAAGAGAAGCAAGAATATGCCGTATGTTAAAGCATCCAAATATAGGTAAGCACTTTTTAATCATTTTCTTACTAGTGTGTGAAAGTTAATATCACCCAATTCAATTTGTATTTGTCAAAGCTGCCCTTATGCCATTCTCCCATGTAAGAAACATTAAAAACTCAGCTACTTTAAGGCATGTCTTATTTTATTAGAATGTATCGTATTCTAAACGTTGTAGAACTACGTGGTATTGCCTGGATTATACTTTTTGGTATCGAAGTCAGATCTTTATATTTACAAAATGTGTTAATTTACAGGCTTACAGGTCAGGTGTATTGCCAAACATTCTTAGCTGTTAACAGGAAATAGATGCTACAAATTTTGTGTATGTAAAATCTTGAATTATTAATTTTTCAACTTAAGCCGACCTAAGGTTACTTGACGCACAAGTTATTTTATAGAGACGTTATTTTATAGATAGTTACTTTAGAAGAGAAACGTCACATTGTACGCTTCTCTCGGATTTTACTCACTTGCTAGCTGATGTGCTCATGCCCTTTAGGTCCCTTGACAACCAAAGATGCATTCTTTGCAACCAAAGATGCATTCTTTCAAGTGACAACAGCTCTCCTAAAGCATACGATAGGGTTGTTGGGGATATTCGTTTTTTAGTAAGAAACTAACTGGAAGGATGATTGTATGTAAACAGAGCGATAGTATTGTTATCTGTATCGTCTTCAGGCAAACTTCAATAAAAGCTGGAAGAGTTCACTTTTCGACCTTTGCCCAAAACTTAAAGCTTATAATATTGCTAACGTCGAAATCAAGTGTGTGCCCAAATGCCAGAGATTTTGTTTATCAGATGGAAATTTTATAATTTTGAGCCGAAACATATAGCAAGGATATGATTATCTTTGGTTTGCCATTTCTTTTGTAGCTAAGAATATAGAAGTTAGCAGTGATTTAAGTACCCTACAAATTGATCCAGGTGTATAGAATTGCTTGAGCATCAGTGTCTGTGTGAGCTCATAATTAGAAAATAGAAGTGTTAAGTATATTCATTGTTTGTACCTCGTGTAGAAGTACAGAGTAAGATTAAAGGGAAACGTTTCCATCTTTTAATGTTGGTTGAGTAGGAGCTCAAGTGAAATCATCAGGGACAGAGTCATGGGTGCATGTCCGGTGATTTTAACTTCGGTGCAGAAGGGTTTGAACGGTTTTCAGCTTGTCTTCCAAAGCCACTATCAACAGTTTCTACTTAAATTCATTTGTGCAAGCTACCTTTACAAAGGTTCGTATCCAAAAACAGACACCTTACTACATATGCACCGTCCATTAAATACAAGCGATCCAGCTGGAAGCAGTTTATCGTGCAAAGTGTTCGAATGACGTTTGTATAGAATTGAAGAGAACGAATAAATGGCATCGCCCATAATTCTGTAGCATTGTATCGTATGTAAATTTTATTTCGTTGTCTGGCATCATGCTGTTGACTTCAGTGGTGACGTTCCCTGCATCTTGTGCAAGTCTCGTTGGTGGGAGGTGCTGTGTTTTCAACTCTATTAAGCGATGCATTTTATCTTGCTATGTTCCAAATTAGCAGGAGATATTTACTTTGTTTGCAACTTCAAGGACGTCCAATGGCTCAACGCTTGTACGGAGTAACCGCATGTTGGAAAAATTGCCAAAGAATGATGAGATACTAACAATGAAAACATTCCCCATGAATTAAGCGATAAAAGATATTAACTGATCTATAGGCTGTTGTCTGTTTTTAGCGTAGGCAGGCATGTGAAGATGGAACAAAGGACTACATGCTCAGAACAATGGGAGGGAGCTAGTTGGTTTTCTTCTGATGAAAACAGTGGTAAAGATCACGCTAAAGCTGTTTAGATTGAAGGTTTGAGGCAGCAAAGAACTGCAGCCTGTATACGTTGGAAGATCAGGCTTAAATATCGCTTTAGTGGTAGCACATCAAAGGTGCAGGTTGGAGGTTGAAAATTTGATAAAGCTGTCTTATCCAGGAAATACCCGAAGATGTTGACTTACGGATTCTCAAGGAGAAGACGCAACTCAACCCATCTGTTTGAACTAAGTCCAGTGAAACTACGTTAAAACTAACGAGTGGTTTAATTTTTATCGTAAATTATTTTTGGTTCATTCGTGCCCTGATACAGTATATTTCGTTACGTTCCTTATTATTTTAGGTGGATATATCAATTGTGTCAAGAACACACCACACATACTGCTAAGTACGAGCCACCATTTCGGGTGATATCTAGAAGCGTAGGTCGTGTCGTTTTCCTCGAGTACACTTCCTTTCCTAAAACTCATAAAAGAAATTAAGCTAGAAAGCTTTTGAGACTAAGCAAACCATTTAGTTACAAGGTACCGATGCTGTTTGTTACACGTCTATGTCCGTTCTAGTTCCAGAGTTGTTCTGCTAGTGAAAATGATACAGCCAGGGTACCATTTAAATGATCCATTCAAGGCACACCCGTGTACTCCTTACTTCAATACCTCTCTTTCAGATTGAGATCGTGGAGACATTGCTGTTGTTTCTTTCGCATAAAACGTTTAACTCCCAATCAGATATTGACATTGCAATCCGGATTTTATTACGTTTAAGTTTTCCGTACTTCGTCCGTCGAAGAAAGTGTTTGCGTATAAGACGAAGGAGAAGCCTTGCGTAACATAAAAGGTGTAGTTTGCAAAAAGACGTTCGGAGCGCGCTTTCTTATTCTGAAGTCAAACAGAATAATAAAAAGTGATGTAAATACAGGTATCATAAAAAGGTACATAGTGCACGTGGACATTATATCTATACAAATTGCAAAAAAACCAAAACGATAGGCCATTTGCACTGATATTGATATGGTTTAAGAGCTTTTAAAACATGGGGATGAGGCAGGGTGGGGAATGTATGTGTAGTGTGCACTGAATTAATTCAGTACATTACAACTGATAAAAATGGATCACACGACGCGGTGATCCAGTAGTACTGGACTTGTATTTCAAATTGAGCGAATGGAGTTCGATTCGTGACTGTTGTGCCAAGGTTAATTCATCTTTCTATCCTGATGTGTTTGGTGAATTGAGTACCAGCTTTGCTCGGAGAAGTGATCAAATAATTGCGTGGGGTATTAGTGGCGCCCACCCCTACCACCGTAGTTGTAGATCCTAAAAGAAGAGTAGTATTCGTGTTGTCTCGGATTGGGGTCGGCCATCTCCTTCTTGTTCTTGTTCTTTTCTTCTCTTTTTCCCTATTTCTTTTCTTTTCTTTTTTCGTTTTCTTCCTTTTCTTTCTCTTCTTCGTCTTATTCTCCTCCTCGTCATTCTCCTTTTTCTTCTTCTTCCTCTTCTTCTTCTTCTTCTTCTTCTTCTGCTTCTGCTTCTGCTTCTTCTCCTTCTTCTTCTGCTTCGTCACAATAGATAACAACAGAGTGAACTAAAAGAAAGGAACTCCTAAGTTTAAAATAGAATATTTATTCGAAAGGGGACAGCGCGTCACAAAAGAAAGTTATGGATGGGACCGTCATCCGTTTTGATAATTGTTAGGCTCTCCATTTTTGTAATAAGTGGTTTCGCTCTTTGTAATTCATAGTTGCTATTCGAGTGAGAACTGATTATCATACGATTGGTATGCATTTCGACAACTACTGTAAGCAAATATTGTCCATTATTGAATTGTCATAAGCACTGTTTAGAGCACTCCAAATCGCTAAAATGCGACGCTAAAAGAAATCAGTCAAAAGATCTAATAGTGCTTGGGAACTTTAAACATTCATCAAATTAACAAAGCCGGAAAGCGTCTCATACGATCGACTTACCTACAATATATCATAGACGTAGTCAGAACAGGCCCTACCTTACGGGCTGCTTGAAAATTCTTTGTCGATATATGATTTCTTCGTAATGGCAACTTCCAAATGTCGGTCTGGATATCAGTCATTTAGAGGCTCAATATTCGTGATTCATGACACTGCTTT
>JAAAKM020000938.1:0-13018 GCA_010016025.2 Alatinidae sp. Z8VKAUB7J3 | reverse complement strand
AAAGATACGAAAGATACGAAAGATACGAAAGATACGAAAGATACGAAAGATACGAAAGATACGAAAGATACGAAAGATACGAAAGACTTGGTGAGAAAAGGTAACTTGGTGAGACAAGAGGCAATTTTGGGAAGTGCAATATACGCAGTTCAAACTGAATGTCATTGATTAAAACAGTAATAACTTTTATCAGTATTTAAAATATTACGTAAAAATTTCGAATGACGCATAAAATATTAGTGATAAAGCAAGCTTTGAAGATTTCAAACATTTTCGCATGTGAGCCATTTGAACGATGACGTCATGACTTCACGTTATGAAAACTTTGAAATCATTTATAGAAAATAAAACACACAGTTCTAAATACACATTCATGGAGCTTTCCCTGCAAGATATTTATGTTATCTGAAAGGTTAACAGCAGTGAACTTCTTTGGTTGACAATTGCCAGTCTTCTTTTCTTTTTTTTCCTTACAGGCAGCAAACAGGATTCGCTTAGCACTCAGTTGAAGTTATGCATTGTATGGAATCGGGTAGATATTGCAACGGAATGCATCAAGAGATGGAAAAACAAAAAGAAAATTGTAAGATTCTAATAGAAAATTTACAATTTTCCACTTACCTTGTGATAAATTTTCTTTAGGAACTACAGCTGTGTTTTTGCTTACTCCGCTATAAGAAGTATTTCCAAACTGTACCGTTTTTGTTTAAAAAGTCTAATTCAGTTACGCAGTTTTGTCCCTTTAAATCTGCACACTGTTTTGCAATTGAAAAACTTTGATTTACCTTGTATTACGCCACTTAACCCTATCTTACAATACTAGTAGGCCCGCGGCTACAAATTTCAGCTTATAAATTTTTAAAGCCTGGCCCGATGGGCACGAAATTTGGTGACTTTCCCTAAAATTTACTGGGAAGTCTTAAGATGAATAAACTTTTAAAAAATTTTCCTGAAATTTTGCGATATTGGCGTTTTGTTTACCTATAGTGGAGCTTTTTGCCTTTCTGTTTTGTTACTTTTCTTTAAAGAAGATGATTATTATATCTTTAAACTTAAATTTTCTTTTCTGATTTTGTACTGACGATTTCGTGTTATCAAAATTTGAAGTAAAAAATGCAATTTTTTTTGGAAATTCCGCAAAAAATGATAAAATATGTTGTGCAATAAGGTGAAGTTTGCTAGAGAACCTTATATGACAATATATGCAAAATGATTATAAGAAAATCGCATCCATTTCGGTTGTTTCAAATCTCATACATTTTGGAAAATAATTTGCTCAAAATCTAAAATATCTTACCTAAATACAACGTATACATGAAGAAATACTTTAGAGATACTAAAAGCTCTAAAAAATCAAAATGTAACTCCAAAAGTATGTTTTAAGGCCTTTTTAAAAATTTTTGTGAAATGTTTGGATATTGCGCAACATTTCATAGCCATAGATGACATCATTCACGCCAAATTAATTTTTTTTTTTATAATTTGTTTGAAAAGAGTTAAACTATAAACGTGCCAAATATCTTTGAAATAGCGTTAGCCGATATAAAGTTATAGTGTGTCAAAGTGCCTCGGGCCTACTAGCCACCCCCTCCCCCCCATGTACGAGAAGAGCCAAAAAGCCCATGTAAGGTAGGGTTAAGGTTGCAAGCTACACGATCTTGGTCAAATAAATGACAATACAGCTGTAATCGCTGTTAAAATTACCAACACATTTGCCTTTCATGTTGATGGCAGATAAATTTGGCACTTTATATGTCCATACCATGAGCTGAATAATTGCCACTTTATTAGATAGTGTGCATTTGAAAGCTTTAGCAACTTTTCCAAAAAAGATTATGCCAAAACTTATAAAAGTGGCTAAGTCAGAAGCTTGGAAATCCGAAATATCTCAACGATAACCAAGAACATCCATTTAAGTTCACGACTTTAGGTTATTCACGAAACAGCGTTCTAAGTTTTGTCTTTCTGACCTGAAAACTGCATTTATCAGGACAATGACTTCGGTACTCACTCCAAAAAAGAAATTTATGGGACAGGTTTTTAGCAATTTAACGCTAGCTAGTAATCCCGTGGCTAAAATTATTGTTTAATAACTTTTGAATGCTTTCTTCTAAGTTGCTGAAACTTTTTGATTTTTCTTAACTTTTATCCAGCAAACGTTTCGTTAAAAGAATTGGGTGCCACTGCTCATGGTCTAGTAACGTGACCTAGATGAAAAATTGAGCATGGTGCAAATTTTAAAATTGCTGTTACACGAGAAATGTTTCCTAATTTTCTCACATTTTTTAGTAAAATGATGTAAAATTAGGTTCTAGATATATTTGAAATACATTTATGGTAATTAAGAGGAAATTAACGGTAATTAGGCCCAATTATCGCTTTCGGTGACGTCATATTTAGATTTCTAACTTCTTAACTAATTTTTACCCAAACATCAAACAGAGCTGTCCAAAAATACAAATAGCGCTGAGTAGAATTCAAAATAGTTATAACCACATGTAATAGTCAAAGGTAACTTCTACTGCCTTTAGTAAATCAAAAAATGTGTAACAACGTCTATTCCCTTCCAATTACAATTACATCTGAGAAAAAAGTTTTTGACTTTGTAATACTAACAAAAACACATTTTTACCAACAATTTAACAATAAAAAATCTTGAAGTCAACATTAAATGTATTTAATTATTTAAACGCTGCTATTGAATCATATAACGATGATTTTGAGCAGTTAAAATATATTTTAAAATAGCCGCAGGACTACTAGTCCCCTCCCTTGCCCTGCTGGCTTAAGTTGCAATGACCCGTGCTAGGTAAGGTTATGTAAAAAAAGAGAGTCACTCTTACACTCTTACAGACTTTTTTCAAAGAAATTCTCCTATTTATCTAAACTCTCAGATCTTTGCAACACGTTTTCCAAAAGTTTTTAACCAGAGTTCGTTTATTAACGCTTTGCCTCATAGCAGTCCTAATTTTAAGAGTAGCTACGTTAAACTCTATGACGGTATGATGTGTGAAGTACGTCAATAATTGCTTTGCTAATGTTGACTTTCTTGGTATTTGTTTGAAAAATAAGAATTGGCACGAAATGGCAGATAAAATCTAATTTGTGGTATGAAAATTATATTCAACTGCTTTAGATTTTACATATGGTTCACCAAGTGTCTCCAAGATTGGGTGGTAAAGAAATCATAACACGCTGCTGATGTCCTCACAACAAACTACTTTTCCACTTCGTAAATTATTTCTAGGATGTAGAATCTTCTAGGAACAAAGAACGTTCAGAACAAACGACAAAAAACTCAAATGAAATACAAGATCATTTGTCTTTGACCTGTGTACTTTAATTGTGCATTCTTTAATTGTGTATTTTGTTTCCTAAATTCTTACAAAGCTATTAACAATCAATAACCGTTCGAGGTAACTTGGCCAACGTGAGAACGGTTATTTCCCCCGAAAGTTTTCTTCAATTAAATAAATATTTCTAAAAATATGTAAAAATAAATTTCCTATGATAAATTTTTAAATTCTTGAAAATATATCCTTGCATTGTTTCTGTCAGCCTAAAGTATATGTTTTCGATTTGTTGCTTTTCTTATACTAAAAGTAAAATTTTAAGTATTTAGTAGCGATTTTCAACTTTGTCACTGCGTTTATATCAACAGGTGTCTTTTCAAATATAAATTTTTTGAATTGTGTTCAAGATTATCGTGATTATAAATTTTTCAATAATTTCTTTCTTTTCTTTGTTTGAAGGAATCAAATGAACTTAAGGGTCTGATGCTGACTGCCTTAAAGAAAGGAAAAGTTAACTTCTTTGATTTACTCACCTATCATGGAGTTGACATCAACAGTTTCTTAACATGTGATGTATTATTGGAACTTTACAAGGCGGTACGATATATATTATTGTTATCGTCAAGTTGTGTCATTATCATCATAGGCTGTAGTATCCTAATCACCTTGATCATCTTTATTAATAACTTATCAAAACATTTGATGGTTGTTATTATTACCACCATCACTATCACAAGCAGATAAATTTAAAAGATTGACCGTTGCCAGGTGACAATCTGTTCTCAAATTGTTTGCAATTAACCAATAATTTGGCTCAAAATCATTGTTCACAAATTTTATCGTACGGCGTGAGATAAAGCAACCTAAATCGATTTATCTAAAACTTTGGCTAAGCGTAGAAATTTTTACGTGATAAGTGTGTTGCCGAAGCAACCAAATGCCTACTTCGTCCTGGTGGTTACCACGATTTAGAACACTGGAGACGTGAAATATGTAGACTTTGAGTCTCTTAGAGCTACATTTTCACGATGGGCGCAACATCTTGTTTCTGTGCATTTCTAAGCCTAGAATTATAGAACTAGTCGTAGTGAAAAATATTTCTTCAAGACCTGAAGCACTTGAATTAATATCTGTTTCCGAAATCATAGTTAAAATCTCAACAAGTTGTCAAGTCTATTAACTTTTACAAGTCACATAGCTTAGAACGTCGCCATTATGTGAAAAGGCACATAGCTTAGACATTCTGCATAATTTTGAAATGAAAGGAAAAGATTTCCTTTTGTCTTGGAATAACAATTTCGTGTACCGAGAATCCAGTCTGAGCACTCCTGAAACAGCTCATAAGAGGGAATATTTTGTACGATTTGCTACAGGGGATGCCGTTAAAATGTTCTGAACGACAAATCGCGATTTTCTTTTTACAAGGTACGATTGTACGACTTTGTAGTTTTCTTGTTAGCCACGCATGTATTTTGTACAACGATATATGTGTGATGTAGTTTAGTTTCTATAAAAGATTAAGGTTTAGTTCAGAACATTTGCCCTGTCATGCCAAACCATGTGTTCATGGTCGAACGAACGGAAAGTAGTTAAAGGTATTGTCCTAAATTATCTACCGCTGCCAATAATTTGCCGCGTCTTCAGTAGAAAGAAAGCCAATATAAGCACTTATGTGACAATAACATTTAAGTTATTGTTATTGAAATTGTACGTAAAAATTCGGTTTATTTGTTTTGTACACCAATGAAAGAATGATATGCAGGTCGGGAAATACCTGTCATAAACAAGAAATTACAGACGGTTCTTCATTCTTATGTTACTAAATTTTCAAGCGAGGTAAACAGTAAGTCTTTTGTTCGTTCCTTTTTTAAAATCATACCTAAGGATTTTGTTGGGATTAAGAGCAGATGCAACACTTTATAGTGATAGATGTTTTCCATACTGAAGCCTTTCTGACAGGCAAATTTTGCCAATGTTTGTCTGGCTTTTTGAATTGGCTATTGTTTTTAAAAAGGAGCGGGGCGCTGGAAATGATCGATTGTGTAGCTTGTAAATATTGCCGGGTCACAAATGAAATTTTTAAGAAGTAGTTATTGTTTGAGGATTTAAATTTAAAAATATAGAAACTAGAGTCAAACAGATTCCAAAATTTTTATACATTACATTATACAAATTCTTATCCCTTTTAATTTAAACATGTTATTAACAATCTGTAATAATCTTGTTCCTTTACGCATGCTTCTCCTATACTTTGTGTAATACTTGGGAGCCACATATCTTTGTTTCTTGGTGCTAAAATATTTTCCTTTGGCATTTGGATCAATGTTGAATTTTCTGGAGCAGTTGATGCTGCTAGCAAAATTGTACTTCCAAACATTGTTTTGATTAAAAATGTATCTGGGTTTTAATGTTACCTTTTATCTTCTGAAACACTTATAGATTATTGTTGTTAGCTTTATCTTAGTAGTTAACGAAACAAAAAATGTCAAGTGAAAAGTAAAATGTGAAAATTTCAAAAATTTTGTAACAGGCATTAAAGCAAACTCTTAGAATTACATTTTGACTAAGAGCTTTATGTATCTCCAGGGTATTTCTGCATGTGTACGTTGTATTCATGCAAGATATTTTAGATTTTGAGAAAATTATTTTACAAAATTTATGAGTTTTTGAATTACCCAAATGATTTCTTACTTATAACCCACCGGTTATTATTTATTTTGAGCATTATGACTAAAAAATATCAAATACTGTTGATACAAAATTCATCTGAAGATGTGATCTCCTTATAATTATTTTGTATATATTGTTATATCAGATTCACTAGCAACCTTCACCTTATTTTACAATATTTTTTCACTTTTTTGCGAAATTTCGAAAAGTTTCTTTGTTTGTCACTTACCACAATTGAGATTACGAAATCGCCGGCACAAATATCAGGAAAGAAAATTCAAGCTTAAAGATATAATAATCATGTTTACATGAAAATGACAAAACTGAAAAGTAAAAAACTCAACTATAGGACAATAAATCGCCAAAATCGCAAAATTTATAAAAAAGTGAAATAAACTATTCATCATAAGAATTCTCAGTACAAATTAGGAAGAGTCACAAAATTTCATGTCAATCCGGTAAATCGTTAAAAAGTTATGAGCTAAAATATGTAGCCACAAAACCTACTAGCCCCCCCCCCCCTTACCCCTGTAAGGTAGTGTTTATCCTGAATCTATCTTGATGTAGATTCGGTGACTATAACTGAAGACGTTGATCTTTGTTTGTGGTTTTTCACTAAACCTAGATTTTTTGTTCACAGAGAATGGATAAAGGACAAAAAATTTTGAAGAATCTATTTGGACTTAGAAAAGAAGAGGAAGTCGCTACGGGAGTTGAGAACAAGGTATTTCTAAAAAAAAGCTAAAAAGCTCCTAAGTTAGAACTTCAATTAAAAGAGATTTCATTTTACCAATATTTTGTCAGTGCTGTTAATTTTAGAATCCCTTCCTTGGTAAAATTTGTGTGCCCATTCATGCCCCTTTAATTCAAAAGCGCTGTAATTTTTTTAACGTTTATTTTGCTGTTCGTTAGAAGTTACCATAAACAAGATTTTTGGAAGATCTCTAAATACAAATATAAATTTAGCCTTATTAAGAAAGGAAATAACTTTTAAAGACTATTCTAGTAGAAATTTGCAAATTTTAGTTCAAATCTTGATAGATAGAAGAAAACGTTGCTATAAATGTTTATTGACTATCTTATAAGGTACTAAATTCCTACATTTTACCGAAGAAACCGTGTTACTCTAAGAGACAAAAATTGAGATATTTAAGTTATTGAACTCTCTTTGTATAAAAATGATCTCTAACTAGTTAATTTAAGTCTTTGAAACGAAACATATTAGCACTTTGGATAATTTATTCTTATTGACGTTCAAAATACAAATTGTTTACTAAACATTTTTTCTCGACAAGTAGCGGGTCTATTCCGGCCGTAAATTAATTTCGAATGAACTGAAAAGCCTTACATCCGGCCTTCTATACCTATATTTAGCACATATTAAAGTTACCCCCGGTGTACCCCGAGGCTGCAAAATGACATTAGAGTGGACTAACCTGACCATGAGCCCCAACTACGGTCGGGCTTATTTGGGCTTTAAATTGATCCATGGGTTTTGGAGGAGAGGGGCAACATAAAGACATTGTTAAATTTAAACCCGTCTCTTCTTTTAGTGTGCTAAACAGAGAAGCACGATTCACGTCGAGTCCAGTAATCTTTTCAAAAACAATCTTTTTGACTCCTCTACGCGGTCTTAAGACCAACTAACCAAAAGCAAATGTTTGAGAGATGTTTACGATATAAATTAACATTACAGGCATGAATGCAGGTGGCTGCTACATACAGGAAATACCTTTATCTAATCCTGTTCCTATTAATAGACTGCTTCTTTCTCCTGCTAGGAAAAAAATATCACTATAGATGATATTAATCTCATCCTAAAAATGGTCCTTGGAGAAAAAATGAAAGATCGATATTCCCAGGTAATATACATCCCTTTTTTCTCTATTTTGAAACAGCCTATTATTGCACTGCCAAATGAACACTTGTATATTTAGACGAACAATAATCCTCTCGAAGTCTTTCCAGTTGTATAACTATTTGACTAAAAGTAAGTTTTCTATCCTTCAAGAAATTTAAAAGTATCTTTTTAGATATTAGTTCAGGCTGCAAAATACATAGTTATATAGATATTTTATGGTCTTGGTATGTTAGTCAATTGAGCATTTATTGGTTTTGTACATTTAAGAATTTACAAGAGCAATCATTTCTTTGTGACACTTGCTATGATTTTGTAATTGTTAATCTCATTAAAGCAAAATCAATTAATAATTAGCATTTTAATTCCAGCTACTTTTTGTGTTATAAGCAGTTTTGATTAAGTAAAAAGAATGTTTTCTTTGATTAATATATACATGACATCTGTATAAATATATAGCAATTGAAATTTCTCATTGGATGCAATGGCAGCACCAGCTCTGGGAAAGGGTTAGTGTGTTGGCGTGAAAGTGGGACAACTTAGAAAGAATTACAAGGAATGGATTAAAAAGTGGACTGCAAGCAATGGATTAAATGGATTACAAGGTATTGATTACAAGAAATAAATTAGATTGAATGGATTTTAAGAATTTGATAACACGGAGTAAGGTACGAAGAAAGAATTACATGGAATGGAAGGCAAGGAATCGATTACAACGAATGGATTACAACATCTGGATTACAAGAAATGGATTGCAAGGAATGGATTACAAAAAGGTGATTATAAGAAATGGTTTTAATCTAATGGATTACAAGGGATGGATTTCAGTGATTAAATTACTAGGATTGGATTACAAGGAATGGAATACATGAAATAGATTGCAAGGAATCGATTATAAGAAAATGAACTACAAGGAATGGAATACATGAAATAGATTGCAAGGAATTGATTATAAGAAAACGAACTACAAGGAATGGAATACATGAAATAGATTGCAAGGAATCGATTATAAGAAAATGAACTACAAGGAATGGAATACATGAAATTGATTGCAAGTAATTGATAACAAGAAGACGAACTACAAGGAATGGAATACATGAAATTGATTGCAAGGAATTGATTACAAGGAAACAAACTACAAGGAATGGAATACATGAAATTGATTGCAAGGAATTGATTACAAGAAAACGAACTACAAGAAATGGAAAACATGAAACTGATTGCAAGGAATTCATTGGAAGAAAACGAACTATAAGGAATGGGTTACAAGAAAAGAAAGATATTACAATGAATAGATTAAAGTAATAGAATTAAGTAATAGATTACAAGGAATAGTTAACGAGAGATAGGTGACAAGAAATGGATGACAGTTAGCTAGATACTTAAACTCATAACTTTTTCACGCCTGGCCTGGCATCAAATTTTGTTACTTTTCCAACTTTTAATGAGAATTCATATGAAGAGTTAAAAGTTTTTTAATTTTTTTTATTAAATTTTGGAGTATTGGCAATATGTTGAACTATTGTGGAGTTTTCATCTTTCGGTTTTGTTACTTTTCTTTGAAAAACATGATTTTTATATGTTAAAGCTTAGATTTTCTTTCCAGAATTTGTACCGGCGATTTCGTAATCTCAATTGTGATGAGTGGCAAACAAAAATCTTTTTGAAATTTCGCGAAAAAAATGAAAAAATGTTGTAAAATAAGGTGAAATTTGCTAGAGAAACGTATATAATAATATATTCAAAATAATTATAAGAAAATCACATCTTTCGGTATAGTTTGTAACAACAGTGAATTAAGAGTTATATTTTTGATGTTTGATGAATATTTTTTAGTCATAATGCTCAAAATAAATAAATACCGGTGGATTATAAGTAAGACATCATTTCAGTAGTTTCAAAACTCATACGTTCTGTAAAATTATTTTCTCACAATCTAAAAAAGTATATTGCCTTAATTCAACGTATACATGTATTAACACCCTAGAGATACTAAAAGCACTTAAGAATCAAAATGTTATTCAAAAAGTATATTTTAAGACCTTTTAACAAAACTTTTTTTAAAGGAATAACTTTTTCTTCTTATTTTAGGGTTCCAAAGCATTTCAAAAGTATCCAGATTCCTTTAAATACCCATTCCATGAACTGTTTTTGTGGGCTGTGATATGCAATATGCAGGACGTAGCCATATTCTTTTGGAATAAAGGAGATGAATCTCTTGCCAAGGCTGTCATTGGTTGTCTGGTCCTACGTAAACTGCGCAAGAGGGCACGCTGCACTGGATATGTTGATTTAACTAATGAGTTAAAAAGATGCCGATTGTGAGTAACATCAAAATCTTACTTTTGGTGAATTTACCACATCAAATCATCATGAAAAGTTCTAATATCACACGTTCACAGGGAAATTTCTATTGACCGTGTTTGGATATACATTCTCGCTCCATATCACAAAGTGTAGACAATTCTTTACGCAGTTATCAGGAGCTGTCATTTAATTTGTGTGTTTTTTTGTTCCCTTTGCCTTCCTCTCCTTGTTCCTCTGCTCTTTTTCTCCTTCTTCGTTTTCTTCTTCTTCTTTCTCTCTTCTTCTCCATAAAATTATTTAACACTTGCATCCACACGTGTATATTATCCTTTCCATGGTTTATAAGTAATTCTGAACGCATCTAAAAGCTTTTACAGGAGTATAAAAGAACTTAGCGTGGAAAAAGAATGGACAGTTTTGCATTTATGGCCGTATCTATGACAAGAGATGTTAACTTATGAAGTTAACCATCTGCAGTGACTTTACCCGGTGTAGCTTACCTATGATTTTAGCTGCCACAGAAAGAAAAAGGGATGGAATAAGATAGTAATCCAATATTGTTTTAACGTGACGCATAATAGCAAAATTAATTGAAAAGACTTAAAAGTGACAAGAAGCAGCCTCTTCTTACATTACATTATTTATGAGACAGATGCAAAGATTCGAACATCCTTTGCGTTATCTACAACCCTTGTTACTTACGACATAAAATAGGATAATTGGTTTTGAAACATTTAAAGAATATATGATTCAGAGAGGATTTTAGGATCAAAGTTGAAATACATGTTTCAATCAACAGTATGAAACCTCGAAGTGGCAATTTTTACAGCCCTTGAAGGAATTATTGAGTGGAGGAGGAGAATGAGGTTGCTAGTGTTTAATGGTTATCCCAAGGTCGTTAATGTAACCAACAAGTGTAAGTACTAGAGAAAGAGAAAGTAGTACTAGAGAAAGAAATTTTGACCTGAGATATCTTGTGAATTTTGATACACTATGAAAATTTAATTATTTCGTGTCAAAATCTTTACCAATTAAATCTTAGCATTGAAGGGAAACCCTTACGGAGAAAGTTAATAGATCCACAATACAAACATTTTATAATACGGTTTAAGTATCATAAAGTAAGAAGTAATAGTGCTTTCAGCAGTTTGCACTGTCAGCGGGTTAAATTTTTAGATAGATATTCTTTTGCAGACCAAAAAGTGTACAATTTGCATGTGAACTGAACACAATATTTTGACACGTGATGAATATACTATTTGCTTTGGTATTTCTAGAGTTTGCATAAAGTAGGCTATACACTGTGTGCTATTAATGATAGCCTACTTTTATTAAACATCGTTCCCTCCAAGCTGCCCTTTCTTCCTGTTAATTTGCTATTAAATTTTACTTTCCTGCAGAGAATTTGAAGAGCTCGCCATCAATCTTGTTCGCCAGTGTTTTCGCAGAAATGAAGTTGGAACAGAGAAGCTTCTCACATATGAACTCGAGTGCTGGGGACTTGAAACATGCATACATATTGCGGTTTTAGCAAAGCACAGAAAATTCATTGCTCACTACAGTTGTCAAAATCTTTTAACAAAGATATGGCAGGGTGCTTTAGAACCAACAGCGAGCTCGTCAATATGGGTAGGTGAAACTTTTACTCACGAATATTTGCCCCAAAGACTTCATGGCATGAGTATTCAGTAGCAAGCAAAATTGTATATTATTGGTAATCCATGGCTCAATGTTGCAAGTGATTTTTATGCACGATTCTACTTTAGGAAGGAGGGTTTCGGAGCGCATCCTGCGTTACGTTGCAACTACAATTATCGCACCTCTGCAGTTTCGTACACTTTTGTTGCGTTCACAACAATGCTTAAAACAGTTTCGCCAAATGGCGTAAATTTTAAAACGATCCACACAGGCCATAAACGTGGCGAGGACAGTTATCGAACCATTGTAAGCTGTATCCGTCATGGAGGTGGTCTGGAAAGACTAGGTGCTGAATTTTTTAAAAAGTGTGAAATCTGGGCGTAGATCTAAACATAACAGGAATTGCTCACCAATATTATGCCAAAGATGTGGACTTTTGATATATGAATGGCTTGTTTTGAGTAGGACGAGAAAATAAATCCCTGACTTCACTGACTACCACAAACTGTAGGAATCTAACAGGAGCTGTCTTCAAGTTTCTATGAATATGTTTTTCAATTAGTTGTAGCCTTACAAATAAAAACTAAACGAGAAGGTCGTTTCGGTAAACCCGTTCCCTACTCCCTTCGTCACAACAAGGAAGAGAACATTCCTGTAGCAGCTATCACCTGCCATCATGAACTGATATTAAGATACATCCAGTATGAAATGATCTCGATAAGGTTGTATTCAAATCGCTTTCAAAACCATCATTAGTACTCTCGAGTGCCAAATTATCGTACCCTGGCCCCACTTATTAATTTTTATTGAAATTTATAACCCCCCGCTCCTTATAAGGACCCCCCGTTTAATAATTTCAAGGAATTTTCCTGGCACTCAAAATGTAAATTATGTCTTGAAACAGTTGAATAACTTCCCATATAAGATTTGACCCTGAAAAAGTTGCTTATTAGTCCATTAGTATGATTTTTGTCCTCATGTGTCATCCCTATTTAATAATTTCATGAAATTGAGATTGGAGTTCAGACCACCCTTTTATTTGAACCCCCTAAACTATAAAGTCCGACAAAACGCGTCTTTTGAATTCAAGAGCAGAGCTCCTCACTAAGTGCCGACATGGGAATAAGTTCCTACCAAAATATAGTAACAGAATGTAGTGATGTAAATCAAATTCTATCTACCTATCTATCTATCTATCTATCTATCTATCTATCTATCTATCTATCTATCTATCTATCTATCTATCTATCTA
>JAAAKM020000937.1:0-14123 GCA_010016025.2 Alatinidae sp. Z8VKAUB7J3 | reverse complement strand
GTAATACTAAATGAGTATACGTCACGTGCCATTACAAGCCCGCTGAGAAACATGTCCAATGCCCATAGATATGAACTTTTTAACTCATCACTGGGAATAATGGGAGTCTCTGCCTCCATTGTCCCTGTTGGTGGTTCGGCCCTGAGAACTGTTGTGGACACTGACAAATTTATGGAGCAGTTAGTATTTCAAGGAACATATATTCGAAGAAGGGAGAAAATTGCAATGACGAGTATGATTCCGAGGCAGCAAATTAGTGTTCCAACTCTATTCTATGAGCATTTTTCATCCTTAAGAAGAAAGTTAGCCATTGAATAAACAAAAAAAATTAAGTGATTTAAAATAATGTAACCTCTGGTATTAACTGCATTTGGTGAAAAAATGAACGGCCTATCAGATTAGGCAACAAACAAATCATGGAAATCTTTTGTTTTGACCCTGTAAACTGTCTAGTCTGCCTTCCAGGACTCAATATTTTACTTTTATATCTCGGTACGTATCTATTGATGACCTCACGCAACGACGACAAACATTTATTGACGATGTCTTTAGAGAAGTCTTGATTTGTTAACCAGCTTTGTTCATGCCTATTTTATGTTGCACATGAAACGTTCTGGAACGTGAACAGTTATACAGTCACTTTGTATTCATGAGTGAGTGAATTTTGGTAAAACATATTAGATGTTGGGAAGTTCAACTCGAAGGACATAGAGAAAGGAGTTTACAAGTCCAACTTTTCTTTCTGTCTTTGATGGAGGACCCCTAAATGAAGTAAACACGTTCTCAGTTATATAGCGTACATGCATGTTACAACGCAGGGCCTGCAACACATTAGGGAACCATAGCCCATACAGTTTTTGAACTACAGGTTTTTAAATTTACAAGCTATTAATTCCGTTTATTCGTTGACTAATTTGATCCTTACAAATGAAAATGTTCGTAAACATACTTTGGTAACTAATTTGTGGTCTCTAGATCAGTGTTTTCCAACCTTTTTGGTTTGCTGCCCTTTATTGTTTATACGGCTCAATTTTCGCACCTTCCCCAACACACGCTCATTTAATTGAACAAACAACAGAATTCTGTTGCCGCTAACTAAAATATTGTAGCCCCGAGGCACTGTCGCCAAGGTTGGAAATAGCTGCTATAGATCATTATTTTTTCCAGTTTGCCTCGTCCCCCATATGTCTTGCAAATGGCCACACCCTGTCCTTCCTTTTAATAGACCGCGTCCTGTTTAACGCGGGTAACTGGTGGCTATTTCTTCCTGTTTGACAAGTAAACAAGGCTACAAAGAAGATGTTTGTCCATGACCAACAGAGAAAGGGACAAAACCATGCTTTATTACTTATTACAGGTTTATCTGGCAAGAAGTGACTTAGTGGCTAAAATCACGAGACGTCGCAGGTCCGAAATTCTTAAAATCCTCAAAGGAGGACACAAAACTGACTAATTCGTTGAGATTTACTAACAACGCCGCCATACCCGCAAAAGAGGTTTTTATATCTGTAGCGAGGTGCTTTCCTCGAAAGATAAATCTATGCGTAGAAAACACAAAATAAGCCCATTGATTTGGACAAAAATCCCAAAGATGTCCCACTGTTTTAATAAAAATTTCATGCATTTTTACGGTAAGTTGTTTTCACCTATCGTTTGTGTCACTTTATCTACCGTTTATCATTTACACCATATAGACAGAGGAAATAGGTAATTATTTTGGCGGGGTTGAGGGTGATTAGTCGCATTGCTTTAATTCATAGCCAACTTCCTCTTTATACCCTCCACTCTGTCAATAACATTTAATTCGATGTTTGCTAATAAGGTAGCATACTCGATAAATAAAACAAGGGCGGCACGAGCGCCCCCTTCCCTAGATAAATACATTAATGTTCACTTTAAATTGTGATTTTGGCTTTATTTTTTTGAAAGCCATTTAGTTTTTGGTTTAAGTTTTGACTTGTAGCTTGTTTTAGCTATGTATAAATTCATTTTCAATTATTTAGGTAACAATGAATAAGAATTCACCAGGAGACCACGTTTAAATCTTGGGTCACATCAAAATCCTGTCCCCCTCCCACTTTTCTTTTTTGAGAGGCTTTGTCAACTTGTAGCTAGAATCTTTATCTAAATATAACTATAAATCTCTAATTTTTTAATTGATCTGAATGTAAATTAATCTGGTAGTATTTTTATTCTGTCATTTCCTTATATTCATACTACTATTTATATTACTATACTAATATTAATCTGGAAGTATTACATCATCAAACTTATTTCGGACATAGTTACTGGCCGCAGGTCTTCCCTTCGTGCTTTATTAAATACGAGCGTCTATGAACCTCCCACGTTGTGGCCCACATCAAAATACACAAGAATAATTGGATCTATTTCAACGTAATACGATCGTTGTGATTGACCAAGTGGAACGTATTTGTTTATCATCAATTTTACACCTAGAGAGAGCCAGGACAAAGCTTCCTACGATGACTTAAATTCATATTATGCAATGTACAATATTGCAGTCGTCCCATTTTACCATGAAGACTTTAAACTAAGCTATAAAAAAGTAGACAGAATCGTCTGTAACAAACTAGGATGTGGAATCTAATTGCTTGCTTCTTGTGAAGGTTAAACGATCTTGCTCTCGACATCTGTGGCTTTGCGTGACGCGTAAGGTGAAAAGGGGATATCGATAGGAAAGGAGATGTCCAAGTTGATACGAAAGACCGGTACGAAATCATTTTCATTCACCGATGGGTCATCCGACCCAGCGTCATCGCTGACCACATCTGAATTGCATTCATTCGATCAAGTTTCTGCATTCAAAATGGCTAAACGAATAACAGCGGAGCCGTTTCTTGTTCTCTCAACAGCTGTTTATGTCTCTCATACTTTAACCATGCCTCAGTTAGTCATAGAGCTGGTTTGCCAACGGGTATACAATTCTTCCGTTTGTAGTAATCTAGAAGGACCGAACTTTATAACGGAGCAAGATGCCGTTCATCAAACGACAGCATTTTGGATGGCTGCTTTACTAATATGTTCGCTGGGACCATCAATAGTAACGATATTCATTTGGGGCCCGGTTGGAGACCTAATTGGACGCTCGAAAGTCATGAGAATACCACCAGTTTTCATGTTTCTACAGAGTGCGGTCTATCTTACGATTGCATTACGAATGGAAGCATTACCCCATCCCGGATTACTCTTAATTGGGTCATTCTTATCATGTGTTTATGGGGAATCACAAGGCATCGTAGCTTTAGCTAATTCGTATATGGCAGATATTTCTGTAGCCGAGGGTCGAACGCTTCGTATTGGCATTTTGGAGAGCTGCATGTTTATAGCCATTTCAATTTCGAGTCTTCTATGTGGTTTTGTTCTTGCAAAGTTTGGATATTCAGCTGTATTTGTTATGACCGGCATTCTTAGCGTATTTAATTTCATCTACGTTAGCCGTTTTTTGAAATCGGAGAAAGAGATGGTTACAACAGAAAAGCAAATACCATTTGACGACGGGGCTGTAACCGTTAGCAAATTTTCGTCAGACATGAAGGCTTCAAGTCTTGAAAATGAGCCAGACTTTTTTTCAAATGTGCTCCGATTTCGGTCACGAGTTTGGGACGTCATATCAGGAATGTGTACAACTAAGATAAAGAAAAAACTAGTCATGCTTTTGGCGGCGTTCGTATTAGCAGTTATCCCTTCTTTAGGAGAGATTATGTTAGGTGTTCTTTTTGTTAAACATTATCCTTTCAACTTTCAAGCTCTCGACATAGGAATTTTTGCTTCTATTCAGAGTGCGATGAGATCAGTAGCAGTTATTGTAACATATTTAATGTTTATCTACTGGCTTAAGTTCTCTGATTACTTTATCATTATTTTGGGCCTTGTGTTTCAGGTTGTTTATTACGTTTTGGTTGGGTTAGCACGCTCATCGCAGATGTTGTATATTATTCAAATATTGGGCATGATGATGCCGCTACCTTACCCGGCAATACGTTCTGCAATTTCTAAGCAGGTTGACAAACATCATCATGGCAGCATTCTAGCTCTTACAGAGTCAGTTGATGCACTGAGCGCCCTTGCTACGTCTCTATTTGCTAATACAATATACGCTGCGACAGTAAGCTTGTACTCAGGATTCTTTAGTTTTTTACTAGCTTTATCATCAGCAGGGTCTTTGGTTGTTATATCCATATTGTATCACAATGAAAGGAAGATTAGTAAGAGGAAAAACTCCCATGACGAGAGAAGTAAACTTATTAATAGTGTAAATGTGGTTAATGGCTATGTTCCTACTCCTATACAGTCAGAATGTGTCTGACAGAGAATATCACCATTGCAAAGTGCTGTAAATGTTATAGCGTTGTGTGCTACTTAGTATGTGCTCAAGCTAAATAAAAACGATGCATGTCAGTGTTGACTTTACAAGCGACTCCGTATCTATACATACGAGCAAATTCGTTAAATCTAGGCTTACACCGCGTAAATTTATGTCAATTTTGTGGTACTATGTATAACTTCGCACGCTTCTGCCATTTCCATGGACCAATGGGCGTAGGCAGCCGATCTTACTTGAGAGGGAGGTAGGGAGCACTACTCCTAATATTGAAGTGTATTTGTTATCTGGCATATGTAGTCGTCGATGGCTGTATGAGACCAATATGAGCATATTTTTAAGGGCGCTCATGGGATTGAGGGGATGTACCCCTAATGGCCCAAGCTTGCCACGGCACTTTATATCACTAGTCTCAAAACGATGTTAAGCGCAATACACAAAGTGTACAATTTATGTCATAAATTGTTAGTCTACGCCGCAGCCCGTTACATCCTTGTCATTATGGTCTCTGCAACTGTTCCTCTTAACTTGTCAACAACAGTATCTTAAATAAAATGTTTTTATAATTTCGTTTTATGACTATGCTGTCGGGGACAAGAATGATGATGAGATATCAAAGATTATGACTCTGCAACTACAATAGGACTTTATGAGAATTCAATGAGAGGTTAGAAGGAGAGTTAAAAGTGTTGGGAAGACCTTAATACAGAATTGCTAGCTTTTCAGCGCAGGCTAATGTACTGTCGTTCAGGGCAGGTATTATTTAAGACTTAAACTGGATCTGTCTAGGAGTTTACAAACGCTTTTTAATAGAACGATTCATTCAGTCATTTTGTTTACAAATGCACCAGTAACAGCTTGTCTTCTTATAACTGACTGCTGCATACAAAGCCAGATGACATTCACCGATCTCAGGAATTATTCATGTATATTGTCGACATGCTAGGAGGACGGGGTTGGGACTCCACTGCGCTCAAGAGGCAACGTCTTACACTATTCGTGAAGATGAGTGGGGAAGGGGGTATAAATATTTGCAGTAAATGCAGGGTACGTTGGCATTTCGTAACTTAAGGGAGGTACCAAATAGGATGATGAATTAACAAAATAATAAGGTGCTGGGTGCTGAATATGTATTTGTAAAGGTTTTTTTCAGCCTTGAGCTTGTAATTATTGAATATACGCAACATTTAGTTGTAAATACTAATGTTTGTAGACTAATATAATTTTATATCAATATAAATAAATATACTCTTGCTTTGACCAGAAACACAACGAAGTTACTGTACAGTTCTCTTAGTCTTCATCGCGATTTCGTGTCACGTAAGAATTACAGTGATGGAAGATACCGTTTTTTATTTCGGAGGCTGATTATAGTAAACAAATATGTAAATAATATCCTTCGTATATGGAGCAGAAATTAACGGGTTGATTAAGATAGCAGAGGCGTTTTGGTCACTGGGGCAATTGTAATTGCGTGTGAAACTAAAGCGTTTCGGGAGTCCCCCTTACCCGTTACCACCTCTGAGCTTCAGCACTCACTATGTGTTAATCACGACTTGACAATCGAGTGTGCTGAAGATTGTCATACATGATGACCTAAGTTTCATTTTCCTGAACTTTTGTTGTTGAGTGACTGGAAATCTTTAGTGAACAAGCTGCTTTGTGAATGTGTGCTGAGACAGTAAAGGTGGGGGGGGGGGGGGATTGTTGACGGCAACGACACTAAAACATAACCTTGATAGATAAGCTTTATTATGTAAGAGGAAGCTATATCAGCTAATATTGAGAACAACAGACAATAAAACACTTAACTGGGCCACGATTTTAGTTAGTAAGAAGTCGAAATTGAAGAGAAAAAAAATACCGAACAGCGGCAACATACACATAATTTAAAAAATGTTTACTGGTGTAAATAGTTACCATATACATATATTTATAAGTACTCCGAAAGCTCACGTCCTTGATCCGGCACTAAAGGTAGCTACAGAAAACAAATATTTACAATAAACAAAGTCTTCATTTGCTATTAATACGTTCAAAAACGTTGCCAAGTCTGACTATGTGGAGTTCGGAAGGAAACGGGCTCCTCTATCTCAGGTACTAACCTGTTTCCAATTTAATCAGGATTTTATGCGGCTTTATATGAATTTATTTTCAAGGAATTGAAACTTTTAGTGATCAATGTTAGCCACTAGACAGAATGCAAGTGAAAACAGGTAAAGTTATCAGTGAAGGAGATTCTTTCACTTAACTCAATAATATTGTTAAAGTTTCAGGAACGTGGATTGATATTCTGTTACGCTATTCTTTTGACAAACAATTTTAAACTCCCTTGGTATGAAGCATATTGAAACTTTAAAGTAGCAGAAGGGGAAATCTTCAGGAAAGTCGACATTATTATTAGATTCTATTTTTTCAATACCACGAACTACAACAACGTAAAATCTTAATATATTAACTTCAAAGCTGTCATCGACCTAAAGATTGAATGTAAACGTTTATCCTCCCTAAAGTTTAAAGTAAAGTCTCTTGCGCTTGTTTGGTTGTTGCTCTAATAGTAGGGCTTCCAATTCGGATACCTTTTTCTTCAATGCTGAAATTTCTTTTTCAGCTTCGGCTTGTACATAATGTAATTTCTATAATGAAATTTTGTAAAAATGTTAGTTAGCCCTACTTCTTCGTAAGTCAGCTGCACTTCTACAAGTACAGTAAGAATGCAAAAATACCTTTGCCACATCATGTGACAAAAGACAAGGGGAGAGGGTACTCAACATTTTTTCTTCTTAGTTTCCACCTACAACTACTATCGCCTCCACCGCGTACTGCCTAATGAGGATACTCTGATGAACAAGGTTTACGCTTTATTAACTCACTCAATATTCTGTTTTCAAATTAAATCGGCGGCACTTTAAGCAAGATAACACTTTTCAAAGTTAGAAATGTTGCAGTTTTTATAAATATCCTAGAGATGACACCTTTTCCCACAACACCATTAATATTCTCTGATTTTCTGTTGTTTATTGATTTTCTGTTGTTACATGGCGATGTACTAAAAGATTTCCTGACAATTTTTTTACCCTTGAGCCGCCGCGATCGTGATCTTGTTGTCTAGGCGAAAGAAATTAACTCCCAAAGCGACTTTTTCAAGCACATAGTAAATCTTTAGCAGTGGTTCCATAACTTTATACAATTGCCCCCTTTGCTAGCGAGACACTTTCGCGAAAGACACTAACATGAAACAAACCAAAGGCTTCAGTATGAAATTGGTGATGTGGAAATTGAACATAGCAGACGATGCAAACACTGTAGCTAAGACTTTGTCATTCGCAAAAAAAATTAACAAAGTAAAATAAAAAATTAATATGTCATCTGTAATCTCACTCTTATTGCCCTGTTTGCTTTTCACGCCGCCTTGAATGTCGATGACGGGAAGGTATCGCCAACTTCCTATGAGTAACGTTCCGCAAACTAGAGTCCACGGATCTCTTAAAGTCTTCAGGAATTTATTCTAATGTCGGCCTATTTAAGTCAAGCTAACTTAAAATTACAGTGAAGTTGAACAATGGTATAAAGGTACTTACTCGATAGGATTCAACCTCAATTATGTGACGTAATCTATAGCGATAGTGTCTCCAAAAGATTAGTTTTAATCATCAGTCATTTGCTTCTCAGGTATATCATTAATACATTGAGAGGAAATAAACGAAAATCGGATTTTAAATTGTACGTCAATCACAGTAACATGTCTCTCATCTGTGCTCCTCAGAGAGTTGAGATAAGAAATACAATAGAAAAGCCTTCTGTATATACGTATTTAATTTCTTAAACGGAATCAGGATAGTACTTTTAACTGAGACGAAGTCACAAGTGGTCCATGATTTAGGCTGCGCTAGGTACAGAATTTGGGAATGTCGCAGAAGATTGTCAATTTGACAAGTACTTATTCATAAAATAAAAAGCATCTTCTGTTTTGTATGAAGAGTTTTTACCACTGCAGTACTATACAGTGTAACAAGCGTTAATATTTAAACTTTCCAACAAAATTGCAATAACTGAATCACCTTTTAAGAACTTTTAATCAACAGAGCATGTTTTGCCAATTTCAATCAATAATTGGTTCCGTCAAACGTCTTTCGGGTAAGTTACTCTTGTTTTGAAGGCGTTTAAAGCATTTCTCAAGACAAAATTACATCAGACATACACAATACCTAACCTTAAGGTTGCGATGTAGCAATTTGTGACCAGCTCATATTTGAGAGCAACCAATCACTTCTACCAGCACACAATCACTATAAATTCACTGAAATAGGTATACCGACCTTCCTAAATATTTCGTCTTTGAGTCTTGGCTGATTAGAACTTGTCCCTTGCGAAGTTTGATTTTGTAGCTTCAGTAGTTTAGTGTCATACTGTTGACAGCGCATAAGAATTGGGGGATGGAGAAAGACTCGTAAAAATGTAATGCAGAGCAGCGTTCATGAGAACTGATACTACACGGGATCGAACTGTTACTACTTCCAAAATATCGCTTATCTTATCCGGAAGTATGATGCTTACCGCTTGACCAGTTACTTAAGGAACACTGAAGTGAATGCTCTTAATCACATATTTGTAGTTCTATGCTTCATGTAAATTGTCGGGTGTAAAAAAGTGAGAACATTTTGCATACATTGTGAGCGTAGAGGTAAGAGAATTTATCGTGATCCATACCAGCAAATGCAATACTGAAAGTAGATGTAGTAGGTAATTGCGACTTGAAGCATACATAATTCTTGGCCTCCCATGGTACAACTTTACTTGCCCGAATCTGGTATCCTGTCTTACACACTCAATGCTGTAGCATTTGCAATTGCCTAACACAATTATGATAAAGCATGAAAGACTAACATACCCATAACGATCCCGTCCAGGGCCTAAAGGCTGTCTACTCCTAGATTTCCTGTACGTGGTATTAACAATGACAAGCTTTCTGACAAGGTACCAGCATATGAGAATAAGAAGCACGCTACGCATATCTACCCCCAACAGACGACTTACTTCATTCCATGGCCTAACTGCAACCGATAATCTACTACTGTTTGTGATAGAGAGCTGCCTCGAGATCCGAAGTCACGTTTAATGGATTCCCAATATCTATCATGTTTGCTAAGGTGTCTCATCCCGATATCCGAAGGACTTCGTTTCCCCGAAGGCGCTTTCGGCAATGCCGTTTGACGCTTTTGTCATGATAGGGTATTCTTAGACTAACCATGTGATTTCTTCCTCTCCTGATTACTAACTTAAGTAAGTTACTAACAGAACCTTTTGCAACCTTTCTAAACTAAATTCTTGAATACGACGCTACGTCCACAAACGCAAGCCCGCTCAATGGAAAGTTATTAACTATCTATCTGTTTTGAGTGTGGACCATACGAGACTGATATAGTGCTAGGCAGATATGAAAAGCTTAAATCAATGGTAATCCTTGGTAATTTAAAGAAGCAAATGACTATTTCTAGACCTGATTTTGGGGACAGCCATGCTTTGTGGTTGTCATCGATTCAATTCAAATTAAATTGTGTGCATTTCTTACCTCTAGTCGTAATTTTACCAATTCCGTCTGTTTTTCTTTCTCTAAATTCCAAATTTTCTCATGAAATTTATTTTTCATTGCTTCCATGTCTTTCATTAGAGTATCGTATCTGTCTTCCTGTTGCCTCACTTGGATAGAAACACAAGAATCACTAAGGTCAAAGCAACACATGGCTCTCAATTTAAAATTGTCCTTTTGAAAGCACAACCTAATACAGGAGGATAACACAAAAAATCACACCTCCAAATCTCGAGCGCAATCTACCACTGAAGTCAAATAACACAGACTAGTACCTTCTTCAAGCATCAACTTATTTCAAGCTTGGGTTACAAAAGCTAGGGAAAATAGGGATAGATACAACAATGACAATATAGTTTTAATAGATATGTTAATTACATTCTAACAGTGTATCATTGACATTTCCTAATTACATCTGAAGAAAGTTAAGGCTAAGACAACAGTAAAATAATTTAATGATTAAACTACCAAGATAAGCTAGTGGTATCCATTCTTTTGACAAATTGAAATCCATTTCTGCTAACGAAAAGGGCCATACTCATATATAGCCAGATCAGCCACAATTGGGCCTTTCTTTAAAGTATATCGCTAAAAAATGCCACGCAAAACAGAATTTAGCATAAATTACTATACTGTAACTGGTCTTGTCATAAAGCGAAGTTCTCACTTCTCAGAAGTCTTTCAGCTGGTATCTAGAAAGCCATGCTCCACTATGAGAATATCCTTAGCTGCGGGTTAATGATCTTCAAACGGTTAATTAAAAAAAATGATTATTTCTTTTACCATTCTCTTCTAAATGTCATCCCTGCCGTTTTAGAAATGATGCATAGACACGGCCACCTTATATAATACATTAAACTTTTCTGTATCTTTTACATGTTAACTGTGCATTATGTAGAACTCATTCATTTTCCCATGCATCTCAACTGTGGAAAGACGTTAGTCACTTCAAAGCTTGTCTGTAAAGGTCGAGGTGGAACTAAAACCAAAAGAACCAACGCCATATTTATTCAAATAAACGATCAGGAATTGACCTTCTGGAACGTGGTAGGATTTCTTAATCCTATTCTTTTTGGATTATGACCGAATGGTATATACTTTGAAGGAAAACCCAAGAAATAAAAAAATGTAACTAAAAATGTTCCAATATACATATATAGCAAAACTTTGAAGAAACTAAAGTTGTAAGCTGTTTCTGAACAGGGCTCATTTAAATGCTTCTCCGAAAAGCAGAGAATGGTGCTTGTTACGTAGCCGGACATATCTTTCAAGGACCATTCAAATGGGGTAAGTTAAAACTGGATTTTATTCCAATAAATACGGTATGAAATCGTGTTTTATATTTTGCCGTCTAAACCTTAAATTTCCTGAAAGTAACGTGACCCACCTCTCTCTTCGCAAGTCCTCTTGTAAGAGTCAAGCTCATATTGATGGCTATCTTTCAATTTTGCAATGTTCTGAGTTGATTCTTTCATCTTAGAGTGACTGTCCTGAAAACATAATACATATTACAAGTCACTACTGTATACCTATACAACATTTTGTTATAAATATGTAAGCTAGCTTGCATTCTTGTCAAGACTTCTGTCGGTTACTTTATTAAGGATGGTACAAGCGCAGTCATAAAACGCAGCTCGACTAACCAGTTGATACGATCCTCTTATTCTTTAGGCTTCCCGTGCCAATAAAGTTTACATCCAGTCAGCCCACTATCCCGTAACCAGTTCAAACAAGATGTCTGATAGATCTAACACAAATCAATAACACATACCAATATAATAAGTTATATTAGGTTGCCTGAGAATAACTCCCACAAAGATAAGTAGAGTACGTGGTATTCTGAAAAATTGATAGCAATCGTATTATCAGAGCCATCAACAGCAACATTAAAGGAAGAATCAGGAGAATTGTCAATTTCCTATCAACTACATATCTCTGCAGTCTTTTGACATGCTAAAGCACATCCGTAGCAATGAGATTAAAAGAAATACGTACGGCTGAATGATCAAATTTCTTTGCCATTGGTTTACGACTCCGTCCTTACCCTATTTCCACATTATCTAACATAGCAGAGTGTTCTCCTTAAGTCTTTTTAATATCATTTAATAAAGCAAATTTCGGTATAAAATTATTCTGACAAGGCAAATCTAAAAGATTAACACGATCATCGCACATCCACCAACGAAAGCACGTGACTACTCGTTGAAGTAGTTTTGTGGCATTTGCACTTTCAATTTTCTGTTAATTTGTCCCATCGAAGAGTGTGTTATTTCGGTGTCCAGGCTATTTCAAGCCTTTACAGCCCTAAAGTGAAAACATCTTTGATCCGTTTTGGTTCTATACAAAGGGGCAAGGGTGACTCATGGTTTCACGGATCAATTTAGTATTTCTTCAATTGCATGTTAATTTCTTGAATGAGATGCTAAGGTAAATTAAATTTTATCGATATATTTATTGTAGCGTTTCATTTCATAGCAGGAAACAGCAGTTACAATTTGTTACATACTTTGTATTAATTTCAAACTCATTTTACGTCAAAAATTTTAAACAACTCTTTTAACGTACCTGTTCAATCAGCGATATCGTTTCCTTTAAATGTGTAACCTTTAGCCCAAGTTTTTCATTTTCTTCTGCAGAAGAAATATACGAAAGTTTCAATGTCGGAGTAATCGAAAATACAGGTCATTTTCACTCAAGAGCCGACAATGTAAAAAAAACATGCTACGTTATATAGAAAGAGGGCAAGTAAATTTGGTGAAGAAACGCGTACATTGCAAAGATCTCTTTGCAGTCAAGGCGTACAGCTGAATTTCCAATCTCGCGTGACGGAAGAGCGTTTACTGGTGGTCTTTATACCAAAGCAATTTAATCACTCGTTTTAAACCACTTGGACTCAATATTCAGGGTAATGCTAACAAGTTCTCACTAGTAAATTTAGTGATTGGCTAACTGATAAAATTACACGGCAACGAGATAAGTGAAAGGAGCAAGAGTGAAGCTGAAAATAGGTGAGCACTATGAAGAGAATGAAGGGTGGTACGGTTATTCGGAAAATTGTAACGTTGGCGGGTCATTAATAGGAGATGTAATGCTGCTTCAGGAGAAAGAAAACAAAGGTCTCATCTAGCAGATTAAAATGAATCAAGACCAAGAACAAACAATTTTAATTATACAATATATCATCACAGCTAATTATGCTATGGCTGTTTGTTTGTCACCCTAAAATGACAACCACACCATACACACATTTGGGGTAGGAACACTTGCATTAAAAGATGAGAACTTCTACTGCAAGAGGCCAGTGATCTAGAATACACTAGTAATCTGCAAGACGCTTAGTATAGCTGGATACAATGTACAATATACAAACATTTCAATCAAACAGTTCAAGAATGGGGTACTTTCAGAAGAGACTCCAAGACTATAAAAGATTTCTCCTACGTATGAAGTCTCAGAAACCGCCACTCATAGTTCTCAGATCGGGAATGAAAGTTATGGAACTTATTTGTGGGGTATACAAATTTGTTAAGTAAATTAAAAATATTTTTGGAAAATAGCAGGTAACTATTTATCTACGAAAACATGTCTGGTGCCACCTGAAGGGAAATCGTCTTAGATTTTCAGAATAGTATGTGCAAATTTTGTGAATAATGACAGTAAAAAGAAGTGTAATTGTATCCAAACTTTGGCACACCGCACAGGAGGTTTGTTACAATCGTGTCAATATGCAGCTCTTACCTTGTACATTGCACTGTTTAAAGAGAGCATCTTGAAAGTTCTTATTTAATTCCATTAACTTGCTCGTTGCTGAAAAAAGAAGGTTTAAGATTTACTATGAGGTAGTAAATAGTGTGTTGGTGGCTGCCTTGCAGTGTCTGAAACGAAATGTAACGACGAAACGAAATGTAACAGCATAGGGAAATTTTCAATTTATGCTGAAGTGAAACCATCATTGGAGAGATGGATCAGTCGTGTCATACTTTATTAATATTGTTTAAGTGTCGCAAAAATTATCGATATTCTACGGATCCATGATGACAACCATGGATTTATGATGATGTTGTGTCCGTAACTTTAAATAAAAGATGACAAGAGAAAATGCAACTATTTAAACCGTCCCATTGAATCGACGGCCAAAGCATGACATTGTGCTTTGCAGACAGTTTTTGACTTTGCGGTGTATATCTGTGA
>JAAAKM020000936.1:0-15494 GCA_010016025.2 Alatinidae sp. Z8VKAUB7J3 | reverse complement strand
TGAGAGCAACCAGTGTCACGAAGGATCAAAATTTCCTGTTCACAGGCTGAATTGTCAGCTAGGCGTATACTGCCTTTCGATAAAAAGTGTGAATATGGGGGCCAGTCCGGGAGTCCGGGAGTCCGGGAGATCAATGCCCATGCATTGATCAAAAATTGAAAGAAGTATGTAATACGTTAGTAACTTTGTATTATTGAATGAAGGATTATTTAAATGTTATATGCATTTATGATGCTTCAATAACTTATCTCTTAAAAGAGAAGAACCATTATTATAACAATTTTTCTTATCGCTGAAAATAACTTTAGAAACCCGCGAGATCTTAGGATCTCAGGTTGTAAATTCGTCTCAATGATTATACTTTTTGCAAAACCCTGTCACATGTCACGTGATTCGGTACAAGTCCAATTGCTAAGCTGTGTGGTCCGAAGATACATCCCTTTCGATCTTCCCGTTTAAATTATTTATAGATACGAGTAATAAAATAAATTCTGGAAGATGTGTGCACTAGATCCATTGGGAGGAGAAAAGATTGCCTTTGCATCAAATCAATACGTGAGGACCGGAAAAGAATCATAACTGAAAGGAGAATAATATCGCCAACAAAATCCACAAGCAGGTGGTCCTGTGCGTGCTATTTAAAATTACAGCGAACAAGGAGACTTTCAGCGAACCATATTTCTGTACAATCCAAGGTAAATTTAACCTTTATCCTATCTTTCGAGGTAGAATTTCTAGTTTAGTTACATTCTCTCTAAGTATTGGTGATTATAAATTAATTCTGATAGGACCATGTGGTATAAGATAGTTTTACTTGCCAAGAAACAAGCGTGACAATTCACAGAAATGCTTTCTGAAGTAAATTTGTTTTAGTGTCAGTCAATAGTAAAAACTTTAAAGCCTATGTTTTTGGTAGGAAGTTGCAACTAGTGCATGAAAACCATTTTACTTACGGTTACTACCATCACTGTTATGATGATACTAGTTGGAATCATTAAACAGCTCCGTAATTCTAAAAGTGAACTTGTATTATGCTTCACGCTGGGAATATCAACTGCTGGCACAATGAAACTCCGAGAAAGTTGTTTTGTAAACTGCACAATGCAACGTACAGGTTCGGTTAAAACCAGACTAATACACTGTTGGAAAATGAACTCTACGTACTGTTAGTATTGTATTCAGCTTGAGGTACGTCCTTCACGAACGCTGCACATCTACTGAACCTTGATTATGAAATGGTTGGTGGGCGGCCATTGAAAGATGATCATATTAAAGTATTGGTAGAAACTATCATCAAATAAACAGGCAGAACTGTTAGCTCGGAGAGTCCAATCGCTGAAAAGATATCTATAAAAATGACATAGTATCCTTTTAATTCAAGTACTTCATTTTATAAGTCAGACAGAAAAGTAGAAATATCTAAGCAGATTAACGTTCATTGTAACACCTAACCTGACATCGAATTATAATTCTTGGGTCCGCTGTTTAATTATCATTTCCGTAATAACTTATATGTAATTATAACATTCTTCGTGGTAAAGATATTGCTTAATTGTGAACTTTTCTTAGGATATACGAGAGGCTAGTTCTCTTAATTTGTATTTACATCAGGAAATAAAACCAGTTTTAACATTTTTGGCTTCCTAGCAATTATCCAACTATGAACGTTTTACCTGAAAAACTCAAAATGGAAGAACTGTTCTAGTTTGCTATAAAAATGACAGCTTTATACTTTTGAACCTCAATTTTTTTGATAGAAGTAGAGGTAACTTGAAAATCGAAGCTTTGAGCATGTTTTGATTAAAAGTAGTCCATCTTTACTTTTACAATCTTTACTACTTTGCACACCACAGTTTTGCAAAAGCACAAGTCTCCAAGTTGATTGGTACTTAATTGAGACCTTTTGCAACGAGTACAAAAAAAATTTACCGTACGGCTTTTCTGCATTGCGTACAATAATTTCGCAAAAGCATAAACTTTTCGCGGAGTTCAAATGCTTGCTAGCGGTTAAAGCAGACTCGTTGTAATAAAACATTGGGCATTATCGAATGATATTTTGCTAACTATAGATAAATTGTCACTGTTTTAAAGGTTAGAAGGCGAATAATCCTAAACTATTGCAAGTTAATAGATACGTTTAAGATTCTAAACGACGAAAACTTGGCTCACTCCTTGTGAATAGAATTCTGAGCTTCTACTTGCATGTCGAAAACAGCTCCATCAAGGCACGTTTTCCATCAACGCCAAGGGCAACCTAACCATTCCCTAGTGCTAAGAGACATTATCATATCATTTAATGACAGGACCTATGAATCTCCGTACGACCACGCTTCTCAGTGCCACAATACTGTGCTGGAAATAAAATACTTTTACATGACTCGTTAAGCTGTTGTCAAAATTTGGAATTGTCTTTTAGAGCATTCAAAATTGTTCTTGCCGCTAGTAGTTTGTTTAGTGCATTTGTGTACAAGAAAGAGTATAAAAGATTTTTATTTTCTTTTTCACACTATGGCTGTAAGTTTCCTATATAATAATGAACCTTCAGACTCCTGCCACATTTACAAGATCAATATTTCGTGCATAATGAGGACCCATTCTAACAGGATCCAACCCAGCAGCAAAATAGGTACCTGGCATTAGCTGGGGAAGGATAAAAGGCGGCGAGGAAAGGAGCTAGTCACCCTACTTTACAATACCGTCGTTCAGGACATGTGATTCTCTACCATATCACTTCCCCTACGCTCTGAATAGAGTATGGGACTACCTCTAGTATGCCAGTTAGTCAATTCCAATCTCCTTCGCCACTTGATCATTTCTTACTTTAATTTAAATGAGTTGGCCTATGAAGTTGATCATGATTTCTGAAAAGTGGAATCATCGACGAAGAGTAAGTTATGACCAAGCGTTGAGACTCGCAATTACATACCTAAGAAGAATTCAGAAAGGTTTTGTAATAAGGAATCAGGGAACAGGAATTTTTTTTTCGAAATAATAATCAGGAATTGACTGATAGAAAAGCAATTTGTGATACTTTCGCTGGTTAGAGGCAGCATCAATAGTAAACCTTTGGACGGCCGGCCGGATTTTTAAATTCTATTATGTATTAAATTCCGCAAAATATATTTCTAGACAAGATTTCTATAGGATAGGATTCGTAAACGTTGGCATCTTTCCTGAAATGAAAAGTAGCTGGCTTTCAATACATATCGTATGACACGATAAGAAAATTGTAAATTTACTGATACATGAATATGGTAATAATAATAACTATTGAAGCAATTTGAATGGCACCAAAAAGGAAATATCCCGTTACTTTTCACTCAGTCATCTTCAGATGTATTTAGTTCAAAAAGAAGGGATCAATCTTTTCATGGTAATTGCTCCTATTTGTCTAAATTGTCAAGTTGCAGAGTTCTAAACTGTAAAATGTTTTAGTATTATATGTATATTTCTCTTCTTGTTTTTTTGTTCTTTTTCTTCTTCTTCTTTGTCTTTATTCCTACTCGTTCCTGTTGTTGTTCCCCATGTATTCTACCAGCAGCTGCTGCAATAAAAAGCCAATAGTTATTGAATTGGATTGAAAGTTTTGAGCTATCCAGACTCAAATACGAGGCATGCACTCTTGAGTAATATATTCCCAGATGCTTGAATCAAGAAGAGTCTGCATGTCAGGTTCAAGCACGGACGTCATTTAGAGACTTTGTTCCTTAAAAAGATTGCATGAAAGGCCCTGAATATAGCTAATTTTTGGTAGGGGGAGATAACAATCAGGAGCAACAACGTATCATGAACTATGTCAGCCCATATAGATCTATAGAGAAGCTGCCAAAACGTCTAATTTTCAGCTCTATTGTTAAAGAACCTGCAGGATATCCTCACTGTATCTAACGTACCCTTGAAATGACATCTACCAATCCCCAGGTATTTTTGTAGTCGAGATCAAAACCGTCGCCCCAATGATTATGTAATAAAGCATGTAATAAAAAAGGGGTTGAAAGAGTAAATTGTAGAATTCATTGTAACATAATCATCTGATTGTATGAATAGCTAGAGGAAATGTAGCATCTGTTAAATACATTGGAATATAGTCATCTCCTACTTCGTTGTGGGTCTATAGCGCTCAGCTCTGCTGCCGCCGTTGATGATAAATTGCTATGCAAATCACCCTTTGGAACTTGATAGTCCAGATTATATTAAGGAGTAATGTAGATTTCCTGACGGCGCAACATCATGACTGTATACAGGGTCACCAAGTTCATCAGTTTTGGGCTATCAGTTAATCAAGGCGACGGTTTTTGATACCTCCGCCCTGAGATCATGGGCCAAAACCTCCTAGCCAGTTTGCAGTGCAAACCCATTCTAGTATTACCGAATTTGCACTTGTCACATTTATTTTCTTTCAATTGTCAGTGGTACCCTATTAATACTATTTATTGCCAAAAATCATATCACTACATTTTTATCTTTGTTAACATACATCAAGTGGGAATCCTCGTATTCAAACATTTCAGCTCATTTGAATCGATCGTAATTCCCAGTAACCATGATGTTGTATGTATAAACTCACAACAGCACAAATACTACCGTTCTCGTTTCCCCAGAAACTAGATCCACAACTGATCGGCTTCTTTGCCTGCGCAGTCGCAAAAACATTCGTATTTTAAATTTCCTCCAGACGTTGTTGCTGATAAAGATATTTACCATTCTGAAGCCAATGTCAGAAGTGCCTGTAACAAAATTATCTTAAGAGAATTGCAAATTCACTTAAACAAGCAAAATCGATGGTACCTGTTATAATCACTACGATAACAATTTCCGGGCTGGAATTTATCGAGCCTGTTAAAATCTATCTAATGTACTGAACCTGCTGAATCAGGAAACGAACAGGAAATCTCCAACTAAGTAGGATGGAACAGAAGTAGGACAATAGAGGAGGAGAAATTTGCAGGTGATGGAGTTATGACCTCATTTAGAAATACGCAGAAAGATTAGAAAATTGGTTCATAACTTTTGAATGTGCGGTACATTTGACCACAAACACAGAATAGTATAAATGGTTTGAAAGAATATTTTTACATAAATCTCAGTGTGGACTGTTGTGTAAACAACATTTTACCTTTTGTACATTATATTAAGGACCTTGTTAAGGAAAAAACTATTATAATAGGTAGGGACAAAGAAGAGAGTGGTGCCTCTTGAGCTGGGTTTAAAAGTGAAGTGCAAGCTCTGGGTCTTAATTTTATTTGACCTGTTTAGAATAGCTACTTCATTCTCAGGAGTGTCATATGGCCCCAGGTTGTTCAATATATTTTGGAACTTATATGCTTTTTATGAATTCCATTACAGGTTTTGCTTTCTTAATTACTTTATACCACCCATACCGCCCATATTACAGTAATTCGAAATCAGTACCGTCCCGTAGTTTAGATGCCATACAATCAGTGGCAGAAACCGCCATTTTTCAACAACATGATATTGTTTCCCCCTTTGTTATCCTACGATGATACCAAACTTGGAAATAGATAACAAAAGCGGACACATGGTAGTTTTATTTTTCGTTTGAAGCTTTTTGGTCTAATCTATTTATTCCGTTTTCTACTGTAAATTCGCATGCTCATTTCAAAATCTTTGCTTTAGTATATAAGAATTCTCCTTGTTTTAGTAGGTATGTTGTTGAATGATCTTGAAAAGGCCCCACCAAAAAGATTCGATCAAGAAATGAAACTAAAATGGGCCCATTTTTTTTAACTATTCATATATCCTACGATGAGTGTGACGTTACACATAGCCGAACCTTAAATGACAGTTAAACCAAAGTGTCGGAGTAACAGAATGTTTCTGGATTTACAGTTCAGCGTGACTTGAACATCTGAACCTCTTCATTTTCTGATCATTGTACGATGTGGTAGTAATGGAATGCTTCCTGATTATGATACTCAAGTCTATTTATTGTAGATGGATAGGATATAAATCTAGATGCTTTCGTTTCACTTTTACCTGGGCCTACAGATCAATATGTTAAACAAAGCACATGGAAACTTCAAGGTGATCATGACGGCAGTGAAAACAATATTTTGCTGAAAGTGAATGATTTTGCTACCACATAGACCATTGAGTTCGATTTCCCTAGTATTTTTTTCAATACCACATATATCTTTAATATTGCTCTATATAGTCAATATTATGTTCTGGAGTTTCATCTATTTACGGATTGTTAAGCACGAACTAAATGGAATGTGTATCGTGACTGTCTCCTAATCCTTCACTGGTATCACTATCAGTATTCTGGGAGTTCTGTTATCTCAGTAAAAACTTTCCTCGTGCTTGTAAATTTCAGACAAGGCATTATTTCTGCTGTTCAATTAAGAAACACAAGTAATAGTGTACAATTTTTTAAAAAAAAATCATTAATTCCAACACGTAGCACGTCAGCGTATTATTCAATAAGTAGATGTTCAGACCAGAGTACCTCTGGTGTAGAAACTACTAGGTTTCTTGTGCACCTTGTACAACATGAAGGAACATAGTTATTCAGCATTATGTTGCTTCATGTTGAAAATTACAAGAACGAGATAATTGTGTTTAATCTTTAATTTTTGTTCTACATCGGTAATGTCTCCTTCCAATTGAAGTCAACACCGGTCCTTCCCAGTACATTAGTTCCGTATTACACGACTCGTTTAATAGCGATGAAATCCTTCCCAATAAAATGTATTCTTTTCCGTTTTAACAATGTTAAGAGTTTGAAGACCTCTACAAACCCAATATTATATGAAATGTTACCTTTGCAGTGCCAATCTGAAAAATTTAGAGTAGTTGCAAATAATTATTAATTTCTACAGCTATAGTTGGCACAACGCATAGATTTTAAAACCCTCTTCCTTTAGCACCACTGCACCAACAGTGCTCTGTCTTGCTGTTATCCTTTCTAAAGGTATTAGTAACCTATCGTTCCTCAAAGGCATAACGTACACTCCCTCGGAGTATCCTCCAGTAAGTAAACTGTAAACTGTGTAAGGCAAAGAGAGGAAGGGAGTAGAGAACTACATTTGATTCAATGTTCACAACAAAGACAAATGACTAGCTGGGAAGAGAACGTGTTGGAAAGAAAAATAAATGGAGGGGAATATGGAAATGGAGTGACCTTTAGGACAAGCCTCCTCATTCGGTCAACCTACGATGTCTTGCTTTCCCTGGCTTATTAGTAAGATGGAAGATATCCGAAGAATTCAACTGTAGATGTGGTAAAAGGGAAACAGTAAAACATATTTCAAACTATTAGCGTTGGATAGATACACCTGGAGACACAATGAAGTGCTGAAAATTATATTCGATGTGGCTGCTGCCCAGGTAAATAGCGTAAATCAAAGTATGCGACTAAAGAAAGACGATTTCAAAGGCGAGATTGCATTTATCCCTGAAGGGCAAAAACGCAAAAGCGATGAACAGACCTTCAATGGTAGTAAAAGAAGAGTGGGAGGGAATATGGTTGGTGCCTGCTGACCTACCCGATTGTCAAAGTGAATTTCCCATAGACACACAACAACAAAGCTGATAAAATGGTGTATATTCTTAAACTGACAGTTCCATATGAAGACACTATCACTGATGCACGAGTGCGTAAAGACGAGTGTTATGAGGGTCTCCTAGAGGACCCTGAAAACGCAGGCTGGCAAGCAACCCACTTCCCTGTGGAGGTGGGTTGTAGAGATTTTGTTGGCCACAGATTGAAAATTTGGCTCCTCAACTTAGGTTTGAGCAATGGGAGGGTGAATAAAGTTATTCAGAATATCCAAGAAACATTTAGAGCCAGCTAGCCATTGGATTTTGGCTGAAAAGGTACGATGATTCTTGCATGCAGAATTGAACATTACACCAACAAACCAGTAGACCTAATGACAGGGGCATCTCATTAGTGAAGGGGGACGTTGAGCATTAAGTCGGTTGAGAGGAAGGTCCCGATTTCAAGTCTTAGCGATTAAGTTAAATATCCGCAGCTATCACTAACGCATCTGGGTTCCAGGAAACAAATATTTAAATAGCAAAGTAGAGAACGAAGCGAACATCTTTTCCTCTGCTATGTCGGTAAAGATAATGGCCCTGTGATTTACAATTTAGATAAAGAGAAAAAGATCGGAGCGCTACTCTCCTTTTAAGATATTTTTTTTATTGATTAATAAACTGGTGGCATCATCAAATATCCTGTTTACTTAAGCAAAGAGTAGACAACTGTGTTGACAAAGTATAGTATTGAGGGCAACTGTGACAGGATTCCACCTGCCTGCAAGAATTGGTTGTACAATGGTTATAACTGCCGATACTCCATTTGATTTACAGTTGGTAGTCTGGTTACAAACTTGACGAAAGAGTACGTCAGTTTTTCAAAAGAAAGGTATAAACTTGCATTGCTTTTACTAGATCTTCAGCATAATGATTTTGCATTAAGATTTAGAGAAAAGTATTCGGGGAGTTGATACGAAAAACATAGGAGTTCTAGACATCACAACTCTGAGCCCAATATCAGTTGCCTTACGTAGATACCATAAGTAGAATGTTGACTCTCGCGGCCACAAAGAAGTCGAATTAATCTGTGGGGAGGGAATCTACCGTTTAAGAAGTCCAATAAGGTTGACACCGTCCCTGTTACATGAAATTAAAGTTTTAAAAGCTTAAGATTTTTCTATATAGAAAAATCTTTCGAGGTCAAAACCTTTGATAATAATCTTTTAACCAAGAAATTTACATTTCGTTAGTTGAATGCAACACGGCCTTAAGGAACTTCTGTTTCGCAACGTCTAGAGCTTAAAATCACCTGACGTTCACCTTACAATCGTTTTATTAGTAAAATGTGTATAGCAAGTAGCTAGCATGGTTGTATCTTTCATTCCAGCTTTTCTGAAAGCACAGAAGGATATAGTAGCCTCTCACCCAGTCCAAATCAATAATTTTCCTAGTCAAGATATGCGCTCGTCAGTGGAAGATAGTCATTGACAAGTGTTTGCAGTGCTTTGTCCAATCTGAATAAGATAGGTGTGTTCTCATGATCACTTTGAAACTCTTGTTTAACTCTTGATCCTTTGATTGCTGTTACAAATGTTATCTCCTCACGTATTCAATGTTTGTAATTAATATTGCAGGTGTGTTTGTAAATGAGCTGGTAATAAACGCCAAATGCTTGGCAAAATATTGATCGCTGTAGCCGGATGGCTGCAGTTGGATCGTTTTCCCTGTAACTTTTAGAGGAAATGCACGTATGAAAACCTTTAATGCTAACGCGAATATTACTTTATTTTTAACATTGTAGGCGGAATACAGATAGTTAGCTTTCACTTGTATCACATCATAGATTATCAACTCAACTAGATTGAATTTCTTTGATCACATTCAGAGAAATGGTACATGCAGATGGTAGTTTCTCATACAAATCAAATAGGCTGATGATTATTTTTAGCCATCTATTGTTACGTATACTACGATGAAAGGTTGAAAAAGAAAAGGTTTCATCGCTTAAAATTTCAAACACACATTTACAAATCCCACCTGCTTATTTAAATAGTTTTTTAGGGTCTTATCATTTTTGTTTGTCTTCTTTATTTAAATGCTGGAGCTGAAAGTTCGTTTGCATTTAAAATAAAAATCTGTACTGAGAATAGTTGTAACCAAAACCTGAGTAGTGAAGAGTTAAAAGCAAGAAAAACGTACAAGGATATCGTTGTTAACAAGTGCTTTCTAAGGTAGGTTACGTAACTGGGTCTTTGCAGCGATTATCAGGGGAGGGGGAGATGACATTACAAAAGCGGTCATAGATCGTGGGATATAGTAGATTATCTATGAGTGATTACGTCTTGCATTAGTACTACATGATACCAAACAAATGTTAAAAGGAATGACAAAAATCAATAATGAAGAAAATGGGGAGGAGTAATGGGGAATACTTCCGACCTCTCACATGCCATCATGTAATTATAATCAACAGGTCCACAACAATTTTAACTATTTAAGTTAGATTCCAGTTCTCTACAACAAATAGATTCTGATTACTTGGAGAGTCAGGGCTAGATTGCGCTCTTTAGAAACCCGGGGCACGTATAGTTTGTCACTTCCAGGTCCTTCATATTGCCCCAATCGTCAATCGAAGGTACCAAGCCCTTCGTAGCCTCTCAGCTTCTACCACTACTGCTTTAGAGTATAAAACCGATCATTTTTGCATTCGTTTGTGGTTTTTAACCATTTTGGATAAAAGGAACAAAATTTTTTTTTCTATCCGCCCGGATGTTTCATAATGCCTTGTATGACAAGGCCTCAAGTATTTCTTAAATATTTTTTGAAAGCAGGTCTCTTCACGTTTTTACAAAAATGTTCTCAGCCTTGTGTGAGAGAAAGTCATTGAATTGCTTGTTAATGTTTTTATGCTTTCTGTCCTTAATACGCTGCTACACCACAAGGTAGAACAGCCTTGGTTACATGGTGGCAACGAAATGCTCAGCGCAGTATTTTCTGCGAGGCGCTTATAATATTCTCACCTATAAAAGAATTCTCTCTGCGAATTATACTTAAAAGTTAACTTAATCTATCATAAATCTTTGACACATATTGCCTAATACTTCCTATAATGTGGACATTTTTGTTGCGGCATCAAGAAACACTGTATTAAGAATGTTGTTACCACCACGTAACCAAGGTTGTTATGGCCTAGCGAGTGTTTCAGGTTTAATAGCGTATATGAACGGTTTATAATAATAGAAGCTTTCTTTCTTATAGTGCGTAATAGGTGAATTAGCCATGTGGAAGCTGACATTGATTTTACCTCCAAAGTGGAGTCTGTTATCGTTGTTTAGTTTTTGTGAGTCTCCTCTCTGCTCCTTTAAAAGACTTGTACCTGTACTTTCTGGCTCGTATTGCTCGAGGCCATTTTAAACACCTTCCATCATTTCCCTTCTACTCCAGTGTCTGTGCTTTTGAAAATGCTTTTTCTCTACTTGATATTTCCTTAGTTTGAAGCTCGTCGAGGATGGTTTGGAAAGGCAAACACAGAAAGTTGCACAAGCAGAGTTCATTTGACGGAGAAGTATCTGAAATGCTGGAGTTGGAGTTTATGCTAGCCAACATGGAAGAGCCAGAGCGAGCAGCTACATGCAGTGACATAAAGCTCTCGGAGAAAGGCAAAAAGGATAGCCGAACGCTGGCCTTGCTACTAATAGCATGTCTCGTTGAAGCAGAACTTCCAATGTCATTTTATGAACGACTGATGTCATCAAAAAGGGCGATAACACTTATACAAACCATTGTCGATGAACATGAAAAGGGCGCCCTTGTACGCCAGCTGTACAAAGCACTGTAAAAGTTACGACCATTCCTCTGCCGTTATTGTGATTTTAACAATCTTAAGAAAAAGGAGCATGCCAATACCTATCAATGACATGGTAGGAAACAGTAGGATCCATAATTCTAAACGTATACTGTTAATAGGTCTTCTTTCCTACGTTGTTATGTATTGACTGCGTATGTACAGTTGACGCATAACGGAGGCTGCAGAATATGGTTCTACTCACGTTGTATGACATGATCTTTCACACTCTTGCTTTCTACAAGAATAATGTTTATAAGAATCTTTGAGTTCATAATTACACAATCTTAAAGCTATCATAAGAACTTTTCTCAGCGTCCAATCCATTATTTGTGTCTACAGTTTCAGTAATTATGTATTACACAATAATTGTACTTGTACATAACAGCGAATCTCAATACAAGGCTTATATTTCTTTTGTGAGTAAATTTGAGTTCATTTTTTATTAAAATGTCTTCAATGGATGATTAATTCTTAGTGATACGAGTGCTTACATATCAAGAAATTGCATTTTTATTTTGCTCTGAAACGATATCTTATTTGATAAATTAAAAATATTTCAAAAATATTATTGGGCTCAAAATGAAAAAAATATGGAGGTTGGGGAATATATAGAGTATTCTTATCAAAAAGAGTGTAGTGGTATAAAGACCCAAGGCCTAAGATATGTATTCTTTTAGATTTTATAGAGTAGATCCGTAGCATAAATCCGTAGTATAAATTGGGTACGGGATGTCATTTTGGGCAAATCAAACTAGTCTGCTATATGGGACGCATCATGACTTACGGAATAGCAACCGTATTCATAAGGAGCATTTTCTGCCTCCAAAAAGGATCCTTGATATTTACAAACTCAAAGGATAAAACTGTTAAAAGTGTGTACCACTAGGGTACAGCGCAGTGATTAGGTTACTCCTTTATCGACGAACTCCATTTTCTATGTTAACTTTCTATTAAACGATTACATAACTAAGTCAACTACAAGAAGAACTGCTCCGCTCAGCGTCTACTAGTCAACTGACGTGGCAATAGCCAAAACTACATAACTAGATGAATAACCCGGATGTGGGCGTTTACAATGTGTTAAGAATGATCGACCTCGTTATCAGAATGAGTGATTGGCGTATAAACGAATAAATCTCACTCGCCAATCAATAATTAATTACAACATAATATATATCTCAGTCCTTTAACTCTTTGACACATAACAATGTTCGTAAACGTTTAAAGTTTCTTTTGGTAAAGGTGTCGTTAAAATATCTGCGACCATTTCACTAGATGGATAATACACTAATTCTACTTCCTTTGATTCAACAACATCTCGAATAAAGTGATGTTTTATATCAATATGCATCGTTCTACCATGAAATTTAGGGTTCTTAGATAATGCAATACAACTTTGATTATCTTCGTAAACTAAAGTAGAACGTTCCTGAATAAAACCTAAATCTCGTAATAAACTCCTAAGCCATTTCGCTTCTTGCGCGGCGGCGCTCGCAGCGACGTACTCCGCCTCCGTTGTCAATAATGCGGTCGTTGTTTGACGCTTACTTGCCCAAGAAATCGCGCTTTCACCAATAGCAAACACATAGCCTGATTTGGATTTTCGGTCACCACTGCCTCCCCAGTCTGCATCGACATATCCCTTCAGACTTATTTCTCGCTTTCCTGAGCTCTCAAATGTCAAACCATAATTCAAAGTACCTCTGATATAACGCATAAACAGCCTGCCAATGTTCTTTACCTGGATTTTCTGAGAATTGACTTACTGAACTTAATGCACCTGCCAAATCTGGTCTAGTAGCACGAACAGCATATATAATTCCTCCCACTGCAGCCTGATACCGTTGAACATCGACACCTTCGCCTAAATTTTTACTTAATCTTGTACCTTGTTCTTGTGCTGTACTCACTGGCTTTGAGTTCTGAATTCCAAACCTTTCAAGCATACTCTCAAGATAACTCCTCTGTGATAAACACATTCTCCCTTCCTTTCTATCACGAGTAATCTTAATTCCTAAACAAAATTTGGTCTCACCAATATTTTTCATTTCAAAACGATTCATTAACGCCTTCTTCTCGTTACTCAACAAATGCATACTATTTGTAGCAAGCAAAAAATCATCTACATATAATGCCAAAATTAAAAACTCTTCTCCCACTGTCTTTATGTACACACAATTATCTGCATCGCGCCTCTTGTACTCTATGTCCTTAAGAAATGTGTCCATGGAAACAAACCACCATCTAGACTCTTGTTTTAAGCCATAAATACTTTTACTTAATTTGGAAACAAAATCTTCTTTGCCCCTCTCTATGAATCCCTCGGGCTGTTTCATAAAGATTTCTTCTTGCAAATCCCCTTGCAAGAATGCAGTTTGTACGTCCATTTGGTGTACTTCTAAATTGAATTCATTAGCTAGAGCTAAAATCGATCTAATTGATATATAACGAGCCACAGGTGAAAATGTCTCATCAAAATCAACACCGGGCTGTTGAGAGAAACCTTGGGCGGCTAGTCTTGCCTTATAACGGCTTACTGAACCATTCTGATCATATTTGATTCTAAAAACCCACTTACTGCCCACAGCTGTGCGGCCCTTGGGTAGCTTTACTAGATCCCACGTATTATTGTTCACTAACGATTGATACTCACTCTCCATGGCAATCTTCCACTTTTCGCTCTCTTCACTCTCGGATGCCTGTCTGTAAGATTTCGGTTCTTGTACATTGAAGGAATCGACTGACAATACATCACCTATTATTTCGACATTAATTAAGTCCCCATACCCATCGGGTGGTTGCCTTTGGAACGTCGTGGTAACTGGACCGTATTTGCACTGTCTGGGTTTTCCTCAGTGACTTCGTTTACGTTCTCGTCATCAAACGTATGTCTCTACTAGTAACTGTTTTACGTGCTCTGGGGTTAAAGACTCTATAGCCTTTGCGTTCCCTATCATACCCCATTAAAAATGTTTAATACTCTTGGGTGCCCACTTAGTTTTTTTCTCTTTGGGAACATGGACGTAACAGTCACACCCAAATGTCTTAAAGTCTCCAACACTTGGCTTTCGACCATGAAATAATTCATATGGTACTTTGTTTACCACAGCAACCGTTGAAGTAGAATTTAAAACATAAACTGCGTTACTAACTGCTTCTGCCCAAAAGTGATACGATAAACCCGCGAAATGAAGCATCGAACGTGCACTCTCAACTATTGTGCGATTTTTCCTTTCGGCAACACCGTTTTGTTCTGGGGTAAAAGGTACCGACATCTGACGACAAATTCCTTTCGACTTCAAATATTCAGACATTCTTCTATTGACGTACTCGCTTCCATTGTCTGACCTCAGGTTCTTAACCTTTTTTCCTGTTTGTCGCTCTGCCTTAGCAACAAAGTCCTTAACGTGATCGACTACTTCCGCTTTGGACTCATAAAATAAACTGACGTGTATCTTGAATAGTCATCAATAAAAGTTAGAAAATATTTATTACTCCCTAGGGAAGTATGGCCATTGGGCCACAAACGTCACTATGAACGATTTCTAAAACTTCAGTAGCACGCGTTCCTTTCTCCTTTGAGAATGACTCCCGACACTGCTTTCCTAACAAACATCCTTCACAGGCAATAACTTCCTCTTTGTCACTCACGTGCAAATCGTTAACAATACCATTCTTACTCATCTTAATAAGCGTTTCCCGATTAACATGGCCTAACCTTTGATGCCATAAACGCAATGACGATTCTCTATCAGTGATACAAATTTCCTGCTGTGCTTTAACGACACGCCCGTCTAACTTATACAAGTTTTCGCCACGATTAATTCCGCCTAAAGCAACTAACTTATGCCCTATGCGCCTCCTAACACTACATTTAAAATCTGAAAACATTACTTGATAACCAGCTTTAGCAATACATTTAGCCGATACTAAATTTTGCCTTAACTTCGGCACATACAATACATCCTTAATAGTAATTGAACTACGGAGAAAATAGTTAAAACCATTCTACGTTACCAATACCAACACCTAATACAATTTCATCATCATCTACTTTAATTTTCTCTGGTTTTTCTAATTCACGAAACGTCGAATAAAACTTCTTGTCACAACACATATGTTGCGACGCACCAGAATCTACGTA
>JAAAKM020000933.1:0-15499 GCA_010016025.2 Alatinidae sp. Z8VKAUB7J3 | reverse complement strand
AAGATTTGCCAAATCTAAGTTTTTCCCGTGACCACTTTTCAGCTTTATCAAAATTGAAATTGATTGCGACAGACATTGTGTTACATTCACAAAAAGATATGCATATCGACACGAAACACCCCTTTCCATACAATGACCAAAGGCAAGTTAGTGGAATGCAAAAAAAATAAGGCCGACTCCCCCCCCCCCCATCCGCCTTACCTTCCCCCGTTGCTGAATTAGCAAGTAAGCGAAGTATTTCTGGCGCGGTAGCTTTCTGCGGTGCATGAAAGATATTACCCTCCTGCGAGAATCTAAGGTTTAGCTTAGGGTGCCTACACTGATAAGGTTGAATATAAAAATCGGCATCTATATTTTAAACTCTGATTCGTTACCCGCGCTTTTTTCCTTTTTCTTATTCTCTTTATTTAATTGACCTTCATGATAATATTTGTCATGTTCCTAAGGCGAAACCGCAAATTCATCGTATCTTACTAGCCACTGTCTGAATTAGCAAGGTCAATGAAACGGCAATACGTGCAAATTTAGCAATAAAAATATTATAGAAAATTTGAAAATAAGACCATGCAAAACACAATTCAATTACATTCAATTTCTTTTTATAATCAGTAAATGTTTCATATCATGATCGCTACAACCTATACAGTAAATGAAAAGAAAACTACAGAAATAGAAAATATGTCACCCCGGGGATCGAACCCGTGACCCACGCCTTCGCGGCGTGCGCTCTACCAACTGAGCTAGGTGACCTCCGATGTTAACATACTCTATTTCTCTAGTTTCATATATAAACGAAGCTCAAGCTTTTCATGATTTGATCAATATCATGTAACAGAGTATTTTACAAATTTCCAATTATTACATGATGACAGAAATCGAGAAGTTTGAGAAAATATGCACTTCCTGTTTTTAGTTTTTTTGTTTCGCAAGCATTTATCACAAGTGAATATTTATAAAAAATCTTTAATTGTGTCCTATAGCCGGATGAAGGCCAACTATTTTATGAACCACAGCCAATACTGAAAGTGACAAGTTTACAAACAGAAATTCTAAAACCACTCTGTCAGCACTCAAGTTTCAATTCATTCATTACGGTCAGAACAATCTGCTACTGTGATTGAAGTTCTACTCGACGTACTTCGAGAGCCGTAATTCTGACAGACCTAAAGCACCAAATGTTTCACCAAAATCCATCTGCAGTTGGAACAGGAGCTAAGCAAGTTTGCATTGTTTAGTAAATGAAAAATTGAGCTTGCCCCAAATTTATATGCATACTCTCAGGATCCGAATAAAGGGCTGGAATAATAGGTATGTTGGGCATTTTGACGGGGGGCAGAATAAGAACTTTCTGGGTGGAAAATTTTCAAAAAAATAACAATCGGGGCGGTAGAGGGGACGATTATTCGGAACTCGAGAGTACTTTTACATTTCATTAAAAGATACGCCTTACATGTTTTTTGTCGGCCACTACTTAGAAGGGTTTAAATTGTGTCACGAAAGCATAACGCGGCGGTTCTCTAGAAAATGGTACACGAATTTGAGCTGTCTAGAAACAGCCGCATGCTTTTTGCCCATGTTTTTATAGACCTTTAACTGGTCAGATAGGAATCATGTTTCGAAACTGAATCTTGTACACCCGCATTTGTTGCTAACGTTTCAGGAAGCAGTAACTGTATGCTGAAGATATTTTCAAATAGATTTAGACCGACAGTAAACCTTGGGCAACAGTAACGGCAACGGCAACGGCAACGGCAACAACAACGGCAACAGCAACGGCAACAGCAACGGCAACGGCAGCGGCAAAGACAACGGTAAAGTCGTAGTTCATTTACGTTGACAAACCAGTAGATATACGGAGACCTTTTAAAAACTGTTGTTTTTATAGGAATTTCATAGACTCAAATTGCAAGGTATCGTATTCAAATTTCTGAATTTCTTGAGCCCATGTAATATGTCTCAGTATCACAATTTAATTAAAGCGAGGCGTGTTCCTTAAGGTTCTGAGGGAGCAGACTTACCTCATTTGAAAAATATCAGAGCATTGTAGAAGGCACGGTGGATGATCGTAAAATATTGTGTCTTGTGTTATATATCCCCTGCCTGATTCAATTTAGGTAAGGATATACTTAAGGGTATGTTTTTATAGGCTTGTGGTTAATAACTGCAAATAAAACACATCTTCAGGGATTTGTCACCGTAAGCTGAATTCAAAATATTTCCAGAAACACACCTACACACCCTCCAAAAAAGCATTCCATTTTAGTCCATTTTAGCCTTGTCATCACCCATGACCCATACCGCGACGCGTGCTCTACAAACCGAGGAAGGTAACCTCCTATGTCAACATACTCTGTTTGTCTAGTCGCCACATTAGCTCCCAATGATCCAATAGTGGACATCGACATCCAGCTCAACACAACTTGAGAACAGCCTCTCTGCGCCATGTGATTTGACCAAGGCAGGGCTGCCATCCGACCCGTCTATCTGTCCAAAGCCCGTTGAAAGTTGGAAAGTATTATCAAGAAGAGGGGGTTTGAAAAGTCAGTTTACAGAAGTCACTAGAGAAAAGTGAATGACATGTTTTCTATTTCTCTAGTGCCTTTTCTATATAGATATTTGTTATTTAAAAGGCTGTTTGTTTGAGATTGACTCTAACTTTACAGGAATCTGGTATCTTCTATAAAAGAGGGGCTTTTTTGGGAGAGGCTCTTATTTCGGGCATCCAAGGTATTGAGCTGGTAGATCACCTTTTCCTAAGGTACACATATTTTATATATAAGTAACTCGATTTTCAGTGTCAGGGCTAAGGTTGATAAGGGTATGATACACTTTCAGAGCTAAAGCTGCTTAACAGGTTGCTAAGGTTATTTTCTCTGTAATACCGAATTATAAAAATATGAACAATATCTGTTTTTTTGTCTGTCTACTTACGGTGAGTTATACATGTAAATACTTCGTTGTGTATTTCTTTCAAACCAAAAAAGAATTCTTCTGTCTTTATTTTTAAGAAATTTGTAATTTTTTTCCATGAAAAAAGTTGCTAACTAACTGTCAAGGCTGAGAGTTGCTAAGCAAGTTGCTGAAGTTTATGGCTAATTTGAGGGCTGAAGCCTTAGCAACTGGGTTCCTTTTATAAAAATAATTTGTACCACCAAAGACGGTCCTCGTATTACGATCACTGGCAATGCCCATTTCTGAGTAAGGAAATAAAAGGGCTGACTTTGCAGGTAATCGATCTGAATATTGCAGTATGAATAATTTAGTGAAATTACTTTACATTGAAAACTAGCTTATGGTATGGAATAACAGAGAACTGTTACTCTCAATTGTGCCCATATATTGAAAGACCTCTATGGTGCAATAACGCGTCGAATAATGTCAATAAACTAAGAAGATCAGCGGGTAAACGTATAGGGGTTGTACAAATACAAGTGTTTGTACGACGCCTTTGATAAATTATTGAAGTGGTAGAATCAATTGGCAGGTAAATGGTAGAATCTGATGTTTGATCCCTACCCTTTGCGTAGGATTTAGAGGCATGCGAAAGAGCAGGCAGACTTAACAGCACAAAAGTTAATAATTCTGCTGGAGCCAAATGTTTATCCACGAAACTTGTGACGATAAAAGCCGTTTTGTCAAGATATATGTGTTTGTTTTCGTGCACTTTCGGGGGCCTTGATCACAACAAACCTTTTTAGTTGCTAAAAACAACCTTGAATGGAGAAGACAGGTGACTTCGCTATACCAAGGAAAGAGAAATCGATGGGCTGGCCCAGTTATACACCCGTTAATTTTCGAACATGCTTGTTAGAATGTCATATCTAATTAACTAGCTGGTTATAAGATATGGGCAGAAAGAGATAAATCCATGTTTGAATACTTAGCGTACGCAGGTGTCGAGCAAGTGGGGAACTTATTAAACTTCCATGCAAACAGAGGATTCGAGAATCACAAATGAAGCAGCAAGTTCAGGGCTAAAAATATTCTTTGAGCTCTAAGAAACCTAGGCAAATGCACTTTTTGAAACTTCCATGACGTGGAGTAATTTAGGATGTAAACCTTCCTTTGTATTGTAGTGCAGCCGCTCTACCGAAGATCGTGATGAAGAGTGAGCCCGATAATACAGGGGCACTCACTTAAGAGTAAAAAAACCAAACAGGCGAACTAATAAACAAATAGTTGGTGGAGCGTCCAAAAGCGAGGCTCCTTATGTCGGATTATCAGGAGGTTGAAAAAGGCACTGCGGACGCTCACCTGCTTAGTAGGGACCACTTTGCAAAGATCATAGGGACATGTGTAATCAATGAGAGCGGATATTTATTATGAATAATTCTTTGCTACGTATAAAAGCTGACTTTTTTCGAACTTTTCGAACCTTTCGAACTTTTAAAAAACCTGATATAGTGTACTGTGGTCTGGAAATAGCCGGACAAGACAGGCTTTCCAAACTAGACAAACTCTTCACAGTTACAAAACAGTTGCGAAAGAAACAAAGGCAAATAAAGAAACAAAGGCAAATAAAGAAAGACGGCACAGACCCATAGCATAAAAGTACACTGAGATATGCAAGACCATCAGACACTGGATGACGGAGAAATCTCGGATTTAAATGAACAACAAGTATTGCAAACTCTCAACTAAAACAGAGGCATTTATCTACTAAAAGGAAAAAGGGTCTCGGCAGAAACAATACCACTGCTCTCAAAGAAGAAGGTGGTACTCTCATCTGTGATCTGGACAGAATTGTTGCAAGGTGTGAAGAGTTTTACACAAAGCTGTATGCCACCAGACAAACAGAAGGACGTGGGGCAACCCAACACACCGATACAAGCACAGAACTACCTCCCCGTATTCTCCCATCTGAGGCGAGAGCAGCAATCAAACAGCTAAAGTGCAAAAGGGCTCCAGGAGAAGATGGTGTTACCGCAGAAATACTGCACAGTGGGGGCAAAGCCATTGTAGAGGAACTTACACAGCTGTTTAATGGCTGGCCCTCGAGTGGAAAGGTTCCAGATACATGTAAGAATGCATCTGTTGTCATCATTCACAAGAAAGAACACACTGCAGACATCAAGAGCACCAATCAGTCTTCTACCTATCACCTATAACGTATTCTCTCAGGTTTTGTTGAGAAGGATGCTTGAACTCTAGACAGTCATCAACCAAGAGAACAGGCATGCTTCAGAGCAGGTTTTTCCACCCTTGATCACATCCAGGCGATCAGCCAGCTTCAGGGGAAAGCCAGTGAATATAGAATTCCTTTGTGCTTAGCATTCGTGGATTATGAAAAGGCCTTGGACTCTATAGAGTTGATCCACTGTTCACTGCCCTTGAAAATCGAGGCATTGACCCAGCATACATCGCGGTGCTACAAGACCTGCACAGTGGAGATACCTCGACTTTGAAGCTACACCGAGACAGCAACAAGAACAAGCGTGAAAGAGGAGCGAGACAAGGTGACAACATCTCGCCAAAACTCTTCACAGTATGCCTTCAGGGTGCAATAGAGTACTAAAGTGATAACGTCACAAAACCGTTTTTTTCGATCGCGTTCAAATCTCTTCTCAGCTGCGAGAGATGGCTGTTTGAATTTGCAAAAGTTCTTAAGGAAACACTGTTTATTTTGCTCAGTTAAAATTATGAACTGGGTTCATTTAACAAGGTTTTGATAGGCATGATTTAAAGTTTGAAAGGGCGTATCTTATCGTTGTCAAATTTGGACAGGTTGTCTATGTCAACAAGAAAAAAATCAGCGCGTCCAAAAATTTATCAAACTTCTGATATTCATTAAATCGTGACGTCACAGTTAGTACTCTAATAGAGTACTAAAACAAAATGAACTGGACGGAAAAAGGAATCGACATCAATGGCGAGCGTGACTCGCATCTGATCTTTGCTGATGACATAGTTTTGATGGCGCACACCCCACAAGAAATGCGGAGTGATATCTACGTCAAACGCAAACCAGTTGGCCTCAATATGCATGTTGGTAAGATCAAAGGTATGTGGAACAAACTGAGGAAGAAAGTTACAAAGGATGGAGATCTCATCCCTGAGATCAAGAGCAGAATAGCACTAGGATGGGCAGTCTCTCAATCAAAGACCCCTGATGAGCAGTGGACCCGACATTAAAACTACCCTAAATAAACAGAAAAACCACAAAACAGGCAAACTAATAAATAAAGGGAAGCTGGGGCACACCCCACAAGAAATGCGGAGTGATATCCACGTCAAACGCAAACCAGTTGGCCTCAATATGCATGTTGGTAAGATCAAAGGTATGTGGAACAAACTGAGGAAGAAAGTTACAAAGGATGGAGATCTCATCCCTGAGATCAAGAGCAGAATAGCACTAGGATGGGCAGTCTCTCAATCAAAGACCCCTGATGAGCAGTGGACCCGACATTAAAACTACCCTAAATAAACAGAAAAAACCCCAAGCAGGCAAACTAATAAATAAAGGGAAGCTGGGGCGTCCAAGGGCGTTGCCCCATAATTTAGGCTACCGGGAAAAGCAGCAAGCCATGAAGCAGGCTCAAACGCCTAGTAGGACCGCCTCTCACTGACCATGGACAGCACCTGCCATCAATGTGTCATTAATGAAAACAGATACAACACATGATCCTAGCCAAATGACCGAGAAACGTTAGGATGGGCTGCTTTAGGAAAGGTGGGCAGCATAATGAGGAACAGGACAGCAAGCATAGCAAGTAAATGGAAAGTCTTCCATGAGTATGTGCTACCTGTGATGACCTACGGTAGTGAGACATGGGCTTTGACAGCAGCCCAAAGAGAACTCCTGGCAGTGGTGCAGAGGAAGATGGAGAGGATCGTGCTAAGTATCACACTGCGAAACAGAAAGACTAACAACTGGATCCACGAACAAACAGAAGTCACTTATATCAATGCTGCTATCAAGACATCAAAACACAGATAGACAGGACATGTGGCCAGACAACATGACCACCGATGGACCATCAGAACAACAGAATGGACTCCTCGGGAGTACAGAAGATCAAGAGGAAGAACAAAAACAAAATTGCGTGACGAGCTGTAGTTCTGCATGGGTCATAACTGGCAACAGATGGCTCAGGATAGACGAAGATGGTCAAAGTCCTGGGAGTGGTTCCTCAATAATGAGAGATCTATACCTTAATGATGATGATGATGATTATGATCTCGAGGACTACAATTCAACCACTTTTATGACAAGAGATAAGTCTAGAATATTTATTTGGCACTGGCTGTTGGATATGAAACATTCTTGGAAAATATCAGATAGTGTATCCTGTTATGGATGTTTTAGTACTCCAATTCTTCAACATATTGTTTCCGTATGCAATGGCCACCTTAACGAAGGAAGGTAATCTTTGTTACGTATGATAGCTGACTCTTTTCATATCTTTAAAAACACGCTGATACAGTTTTATTGTGATTTCGAGTACTACGCCCTCAATTTGTTGGACTATAAGGGACGGGTCTAGAATTTGTTGTATAAACTAGCTATTGGATGTCAAACATTCTTTGAAAAAAGCGTACAATGTACCCTGCTATGGATGCTTTATTACTCAAATTCTTCAACATATCTTTTCTACGTACGATAGCTGACTTTTGCATATCTTGAAAAACACCCTGATATCATACATTACACTCCAATTTCGTTAGATACTATGAGACAAGTCTAGAAATAATTTTTGCACTAGCTCTTGGATGTGAAACGAGCTTTGAAAAAGTCAAACAGTTTATCCTGCTATGGATGTTTTAGTACTCAAATTCTTCAACTTCTGTTGTTATTTTTTACCTGAACGAGGGAAGGTACAAGTTGTGTAATAACTGGTTGTTACGTATCATGGTTGACATTTTGTTAGATTATTAAAAACCCTGGTATTATTTTCTACGATATCGACAAATATACTCGTCAATTATTTATTTTTTGAACTAGCTGTTGGATGTGAAACATATTTGAAATGGTCGATCAGATAAGGCTTAAAAATATAAAAATACTTAATAAGATACGTTGTTATTTGTCCAATTCGTAGGAGTTTTTATATATTTTGTAGACACACACACGCACACGCACACGCACACGCACACGCACACACACACACACACACACATTCGCATGCACGCACACACACGCACACATTCGCACGCACACACACGCGGACACACACACACACGGGGACACACAGACAGACGCACACACACACACACACATACACACACAGACACACAGACACAGACAGACACACAGACTGACACAGACAAACACCGTCACACAGACACGACACCGTCACACAGACACAGACACAGACACACAGACAAACAAACAGACACAGACACAGACACACAGACACAGACACATACACACACATACACACAGGCTAAAACAATCTGAGTTGTCGAATTGGTAAATTTAATTAAGTTGATTTTGTTTGTTTTTGATTAGGTTTTTTGCTGTATATTTCCTCAAATTATCGCTTCTCTTCTAATGACTGTTCTTGTTAGCATTGTTTACGTATCTCAGAGCTCAATGTGATGTCTATTGTAAGAGAATATTAAAGCGTGTATCGGTTTTATTATTAAATTAAAAACTGAGTTAAAAAATTTATGCCTTCTCTGGACAAAACCTTGTTTTTGTTTGTTATTCCACGGCTAGTGAAACAGTTAAATCTTCTTTTTTATGTGAGTTGCGATTCGAGTGTTGAACTACGTTTTCATGGATTTGAAACCATGCTGTCGTTTGCTGTTGTAATTCTTTCTGCTCTTATGGCGATGTTTAGGTTTACCTTAGTGATCCCGTCAACGTTACGTGTCGTAGCAGTATCATTTGATCGTAAATATTCACCATGGTTCTGCTACGCCCCAACAGATATGATAAAGTTTATCTTTGTTTGTTATACATGATTTAAATCGGTTAAGCGTCTTACTTATTGTACATAATAATGATAAAGACCTTGGTCTCAAATAGCAGATTCATCGCAAGCTGTTCTTTGTCAGTGATCAGTTAAACACGAAGTAAGCAGGCGATGTTTATTCAGTACCTCTAACCTGCTTTGTCAACGGGAAAATCCGTCCGCAGGTTATCCATTAAACGAGAGCAGTGTGTAGACGATTTTTACAGAGGAAATGCATGCGAAATTGCTGTTTCTTGTATTTTGCCATGAGCTCTCGTTATCAACCAAACTACAGTGTGCATTTTACTAAGACCAACTCAAAGGATTATCGGATCACTTCTGCATTTTGAGACTTCAAAAGACAAACACCAAGGTATCGGATAAATGTTTTGTAAAAGACGTCTCATGGAATTAATTGCTCCTGTTAAGCACCCGTAGATGCGATTAAACCCTTATAAAATTATAAAAACTGTAAATCGCTTTACTTTTCAGGGCAACTTTTAAGTCTGTGTTATGAAACACCTGCCTTTGTGCAATGCAATAGAAAGCTCTGATACCAGATTTGCCGATTTTTGGAAATCAATGCATCAGAATCGTATGTAATGCTGCTAGTTTTCTGGATTACTGGCGCCACATAAATTGTTGACTTTTGCACAAGCTGTCCGCCGACTCGTAGTTCCAATCCCGAAAATTATTTGAATTAAGCTAAACCGATTGGCAGTAATCAACATCATCATTAGGTTTCCCGGAAGCAGCTGCTTCCATTCAATAGGGGTCTGAAGAGGTTATTTCCTTTAAGGGTCCGAAAGCAGGTGCAGACCGAACGCTGCTGTTTGAGCTGAGGTATTAGTCAAATGGACGTAATGGGTCGGACCTCATTCTAGGAAGAAGAAAGGACTGTATAGTTTGGGAATAGTATCGCAATGGGACAGAACATCTATAGTTTTTAGACATGGTCTTAATGCCTAGGGTTGTTCTTGCAACGTAATTTGCACACGAAGAAAGAGTTGGAATGCCACTATTGATACTATGGGGAAAAGGGTCTCACCACCAAGATGGCGTAAATCAAGAAAAGTACTAATTTTGGCTGTGAATTTAATTTTTTTTTCTACTGTGAATGTGGCACTTTCCCTGTGCATGCGGGTATTTGTTTTCCTTGGAACGGTTGCAGAACCACTGAAGAGAATCTAGTGTAGTACGTGTGGGATTTATCATTTCCTTGTAAGAACTGGCCCCCAATTAGGCGGTTGAGCCTACTTTATGGTATGTTTTCTGCCGGGAAGGCTCAATGGAGGGGAGTCGGCCTTGGACGCTCCATCTGCCCTTTATTAGTTAGCCCGTTTAATGGTTTTACTTTTCATCTGTGGTAAGTAGGTAGGCTTGAGTTACGTGACAAATGCAGATTCTTTCTAAATACATGTACCGTATTTCCTAATAGACGCCGCGGTGTTTCTTGCAAATTCCAGCTATTGGATACAGCGTTTACGCAGGGCGGCGTTTATTACAAAATGAAAAATGCTATCATTCAAGTAAAATTCATGCCGACTGTTAAAACGGAAAAGACGGAAAAGGTATTTATTTTATCTTAAGTTGTGAATGAATCAGTTTATAAAAAACAAGAAAAATTCGTATAACCCGTTTCTGAAAGTATCAACTATTTGCTGTTTCTTTTTCGTTCAACGCTTCAACGTTGTTTGTTACAAATATTCGGCTCGAATTCTGGTGTTAATTGAATGAAATACGGTTAAAATTTCTCGTAATCTTAGGAAATCCATGTCCGGTGTTGCCATTAGGACTAGGAAATGGCCGTCACGTGGATCCGTCATGAAAATGTCGCGATTTGCAGTCACGTGCTTCAATTTCAAATAAGATGCACAAATACTAAAATAATAACAATAATTTTTTAAAACTTTGTTGCCATTTATTCCTTCTGTAAATTTACAGTTAATAATCTTTGCAAGATATAAAATTCTCACTGTTTCACGCGGCATAATGGGGACAGTGAGATTTTTAGTAGTGGATAATAACAATAATAACATCAACAAGATCAATGGTGTGGATAACCAAAGACGCAAAGTCAATACAAGTTTTAAAAAAATCTATATTCTTATATTGCGCGGTATCAACGTAAAATGATCTTCCGCGTATTAAAATTTAAAGATTGATGATTAAAATACAATAGAATGAAGTGCAAAATTCTTACCCAAATTTCTAACTTGATTTAAATCAATGTAAAACGATAATTAGAGATCTGAAAGGTTAAAAACTGTAAAACCATTCTTATTCTAGTATATGTAAGGCTGGTAATAGCTGTTAGTCATGTTTCCCAAGCCGTCATGAAGAAAATGCCTTGATAAAAGAGTCTATCTATGACATTTCGGGTGATATTCATAGGCGCACTGCCAAAGGGGCTGAGGGGGGCTGCAGCCTCCCCCAGTTTGTTAAAATGTTATATTTGTTCGGGTCAAAAAAGTTTTCGGGCCCTTTTATAATTCCTTTATAAGAAATAAAAATGAAATAATTTTAAGTCTTACCAGCCCTCTGAATTAGCGTCGACATTCCTGCCGAACTGAAGTGCTTTTCGTCGATTCATGTCTCAATAACGTTCGGGCAAAGGTATATTTTTTCGGGAATATAATCCATAGCCCCCCTAATATTTTTCGTCCGTTGCGCCTATGGTAATTTTTGCCTTTCGTTGTTATGGTTTTCTTTGATACTGCATGCAAAGCCTTAAATACATTTCGTAATCTTTTTCAACTGAAAATATGTTAATGAGCAAACTTAAGTTTGTCAGTTTGCAAAGTTGCTGTGTTTTGCTCGCTTATGGAAGCCATTGTGCTGAACACTTTATCTACGGATGAAGTTTTCGTCTACTGATGCTTTCGGATAATCTGTAGTTATTCTTTGCCTGCCTTTTTCAACTTATTAATTTTCACACTTCTGTTTTTAGCTGTTAAATTTTCGATAGAACTCTGCCCTTCATACTGTCTTCTTCGAACTTCTCCTGAACTATCAAGGACGGTGGAACAGGAGGCAGAGGGTATGCCATGCAAAGATTCGCGAAATCTCATTTTTTTCGTGACCACTTTATTAAAATTTAAATTGACTGCCACAGACGTTGTGTCACATTTACAGCAAGATATGCATATTGAGGCACATAACGGTTTTTGTTCTGCATACTGTACGTGTCTAGACAGGAAACCTACTCCCCCGCCCGTCTGCTTTACCTCCTTCCGTCCCTGACTATATGCTAAAAATGTTTTGTTCAGTAACGTTTTACGCTTCAAATATTAGCACCATCATCTTCTTCATTTAACTTGGAATAATATAAGGCTAAGCATATAGGGCCCGGTTGTTGGTTAAGCCTATTGCTGATAAATTCCTCTTCGAATTTGATATAGAAGATAGCTCTTGGGGCCACCCATTGTAACTCTACCACAGGATTTCCAGACCACGGGTGCTCGAACCCCATGGGGTTTCAAGATAGCGATCCTGGGGGTATGAGATACTTGTATTTGTCTGGAATTAGTACTCGGGTGTCAGTCCAGACAAAATGTTAAAATTGCTTTGTTACTCAGGGACATAAATGAATTGCAATTAACGATCAAGTGTCTTATTTTGAGAGATGTTGGAGCAAAATATTGGAACAAAAGTGCCATTGAATTAGCATAGTTTAATTAACATTTAAACACTAGTACAAAAACCTTTGTCAAATTTTATGCATGGATAAAAAACTTTAAAGTTCTGTTAGTGTTTCTGCAAGGTTGATGTTGTTATAATATTCTTTCTTTTCTGTAGATTCATTTTTGTGTATAGATTAATAATCATTGATTACACAAATTTATTCTAAAATAAATTATCTAAAGCTTAAGGTGTGCGATGAAGCATTTAATTTCTTTAGGTTGCGGGACATAAAGAGCTCGAAAACTACAATTTTTCAACAATAAGGATCGTAGTGCCTATGTTACATTTCGTCGAGTGCTTTCTTGAATTCGAGTGAAAGCTGAAGCTGAAATTTTTGACTTCAACTTAACTTCACTTTTTGTCCGGCGCCATACAGGTGCATTTTTATTGTATACAGATGGACTCCTAGATGGGCGCTAAATATGCTTTGGGAAACAGTGGAGTGTTTGAAAATCAAGGTGCAACGGGTTTTTGTATAATCTAAGTACTAAATTTATTCAAAGTCATTCAAATTTTAAGAACATAAGAATATAATGTTAAAAAAAATTGAACGTTTTAACTTTTCTTTAACGAATATTTTTAGTGTTAGGGCAAAGACAAAAAGTTAACAGAAAAAAGAAAATACACAAACAGCCCTCGATTTCGCGCACTAATATCGATACTTTAAATGTGCCAAATGTCAGCGTTAGACCTTTTTCGAAGTTTTAATTGGGGGAAAGGGGGGTGGGGGGCTTTAAAAAGCATCACCCATGTGCAGTTAGAATTTGAAAGAAGGCCGAGCATAATAGGAGCAAGTAGAGAGAAGCAGTTATAGTATATATACCAAGGCGCAATCTCGGGTCTGTGACCGTTGTGAGCAAGAACCAATCAGACGATACAATTCGATCCCGTTACAATAATAAGAATAACCGATTGTGAAGATTTCTGTGGACAACAACGCATGGTACAACAACATGGTACAACAACGCATGGTACAACAACATGGTACAACAACAATGGACAACAACGCATGGTACATCACACGAGAAACCAGAATATTTTCTTGTTAAAGGGAACTCAAAAGGCAGATATGCCTTTTTTGTGTTTAAATCTTATCAACACGTTACATTTAATTAAGAAGGGTTGTAACCAAAAAGAAGATCTTGTCTGATACGGAAGCATTTGTGTGAAAACGAATACCAGAAAGAGCAAAGAGTATTTAGTCCTCTCTTTTTCAAAACAGAAGACAAAACCTATTTCAAGAGCTGTATTGGATATTTCTGAACGGAAAGGTGTGGCTAGCCGGGCCCCATACATAGGGCTTGTCTGAAATAAGAGACAGAGTTAGCCGATCTAGCCATGACCTACATGGCAGGCTTTGACAAATTTCATTACTGGCAATATGATGATAAGTCTATGAAGTCTCCCAAACTGTCTGTACAAGCCCCTATTATGAAAACGCGAAAATTACAAACATTTATCGGCTAGATATGTACCAAATATTTTGCTTTAGCTACAAGTGGAAAAAAGCAAATTATCACTCACCTTTCAAAATAGATTTGGGCCTATGTTATACTCTCACACCAAACGCCGCTCCGCGTATAATATTTGCGACTAAGACCAACAAAGAACATGGAAAAGACATTCAGAGCTCCATATGTGTAGTCCTGACTTCCAAAAATCCTGAAAAGCGGCGAAGAATTTATGCCTGGAGTAAAATGATTGTCGTTAAATGGATAAGATGAAAAACCGTCACTAAACAAGTCTCACAAACAGGTAGAGCTCCCATATTACCGAGACAGGAAGATATTCGCCATTACCGCTCCTCTAACGCACACTGGCCTTTGAAATAGACACGCTCTAGCAAGCAAAATTGTTCTAATTCCTTTTGGTTTAGGGTAAAGGAACCATAAAATATAGTCAGCACTTAAAATAGACAAAGCTGCGAAACGTAGAAAAATCACAAACGCAAACAAATCCCAAGAGTAAATTAAGAATTAAAATACATTTTTGGTAGGTCTTCCCAAGCAAAAGTATTTTGAAGTACCCATGAGCATGCATTGGCCTTATCTTTTAGGGGCCCAAACGTCATAATTTTACTAAGCATTTGAAATGTCTGTAATTAGTTATTATACAAGATAATAAAGCGTGAAACTTATGAAACAAATTGCACATATTCGTGTTTTTGACTACTTATTTTTTTGTATATTTATTTACAAATTGCCCATTAAAGTGAGAGTTATATACACTTACAATCAGACAACATTACAATTATATTGTTCATGAAATTGTATAAAATTAGGCTAGTAGGCCTCTCACATATAAGCACACACATACAGCTACAAACACACACGCACATAGCCACACCTTAGACATGCACATTCGGATGCACACACACAGATAAATTAAATTTATTGAACAAGTAGGCCCGCGGCTGTGTATATTGTTGTGTGTGTGAATGCTGTGAATGCTCTTCTAGACGTTCCTGAAACTTTCTGACCTTTGCTAACTTTTATCCAGCAAACTTTCGGTAAAAAAATGGCCGTCACTGCTCGTGGTGTGGTCAGGTGACCCTGGCAAAAAGTTTACCATATATGGTGAAGATTTTCTGAGGGCTATACCTCGAGACGTTTTTTATGAATTTGGCCAATGTTTTGCAAAATTATCTTAGCTGAAACCTTAAATACATTTCAAGCACATTAATATTAGATAAGAGGTAATTAACAATTATTAGACGTAATCATCGTTTTCGATGTCATATTTAGTCACCTAACGTTTTAATTAGGTCGTACCTAAAAATCGAAAAGAACGGTCCCAAATATAAATATAAGGCTAATGGCATTTAAAATAAGTAGACCATATGTAATATCATATCATATCAGATCTGATCAGATCAGATCAGATCAGATCATATCATATCAGATCAGATCAGATCAGAT
>JAAAKM020000931.1:0-15500 GCA_010016025.2 Alatinidae sp. Z8VKAUB7J3 | reverse complement strand
ATTTTATTATAATGGTTTAGTAGCTATATGTTGCTAAGGACAGGGTATGTAAACGTTCCCTCGGTAAGATGAAAAAATTTTGTAATTTAAACCTTTAAACTCATTTATAACTTAGTTTATAAAAAAGTCTATGGAAACATATCGCAAATTTTAACGGCCCTTCATAGCCTAGATTGACCACGTCTCCCTCGATGTCGACTTGACAGCTGAGAGCCTACCTACTGTGACGTCGGTCGGAGAAGCCTAAAGAGAGTGAAATGGGCTCAGGTAATCCGCCTGACTCGATAAAGTAAGATGTATGTAAGCATACACGTGTTCAAAACATAATACAAGTCCAAATTAACTGTTGCAAAATATAGAATTGTAACCTTATTTAGAACTACATCTGATCAAGTGTTACAAACGTAAATAGCGGTAAAAAAGCATTTGCAAGTCTAGAGGAAAAAAACTTCAGGAAATATTCTATATTCTATTCTAGGTGTTGCTCTGCTCTCAAATACCATCCATGGTAGTTATAGAGTGTTTTGGAAATAGAGTGTAAAGACGAACACTTCTGCAGAAATTTCTAAGGGATGTAGAGACATCAAAAGAACGGCGAAAGAGTTTGATTCCTCGCCGTACAATATTAAATAAGCTGATGAATATTGTTTTATTAGTCATAACAGTTGTAACCTCGATTTCATGTAACACGTCCGTCTTTACCTCGTTTTTGTATATAATCACTTCCTGTACGTCATCATCTCTTTATACAGTCCTCTTGCTATGGAAATAGATTAGGTTGCTTTTAGCTACTCTTGAAACCAGCGACTTATCTCTTATTCAGTTATCTGAATTCTAACATAAGCAATCTTGGAATGTGAGAATCCAAGAACAATACAGAACGAAGTACCGAAACGAAATAGGTAAGGTTTTGTGTAGCCAGGGAGACCTCATAGTAGATATTTTGTAAATACTGCTTTTATTGCTATGACAAAGATTTTTTTCAGAAAGTGACGTTCTGAAAGTTTTGTTATCTGAAACAGAAGTAAGTACATTGAATGTGACAAAATAGGAACTTTATACAGAAGATTCTCTATACTTTCAACGCCAAGAAGGGAAACAATTATAGTGCCAATGTTTCCTCTTATTTCAAGTCATATTTCCACTTTAATTGATGCAGTCCTGAACGTTATGCCCTATGTGCTTGGCAAGTGAAGACTTTTTCGATTTGTTAAACTGAATAAGGACCTTTTCTGTTAAGTTATTTGTCACAGAATACATGCCGATGCTCTATGCTGAACATTTACATGAACTTTAATTTTTACGTATTTTAGTATTTTCGCTAAAAATTTTAACTAGATAAGTTGTTAGGTTGTTTTTACGTTTTTTTATATGTTGTTTGATGTTATTTTCCGGTCTTTTACAGTTAAGTTTTCATGCCGTTCCCTTATGTTCTGTACATTCCAAATACGAAGAGGATAAAACATTTCTTAAGTGCAATATACCTAACAAAATGTTATTTTTATAGTACTTATCTTTAACCATTGACGCTTCAACCATATCTTGTTGGTGTTCCATTCACTGTAATTTTAATCCTTTTGAATATATGAAAGGTTCACATTCACACTTATTTTTGTTTATCATTGTATTAAATGTGTTCAGCGATATAGATGGGTTTCGTATTAAGAACCTCTGAATGCAGATAAATTAGTAATTATGGCGCTCACGAAATTGACCCTCTAAGGGAGTTGGGACAGTTGGGATTTCTAAAATATCTAAAAGAGGCAGGTCAAAAGTTTCATCATTCTCTGGAAATAATCCTTAAAATTGTATCCATTCAATTTTATATCATATTTGGTTACATCGATACAAAAATGTTAGAGTTGGCTAAACTCAATTGAAAGTGGCATTGTATAGTCTAAATTCTAGCTGGGACAAGTAAATTTCCACTAAGCCATTGGTTTAAAGTCGTAAGAGAAGTTTGTTCACTAAGGCCAAAAGACAAATTTTTTGCGCATTTCTGAAGTTATATCTCACGGAAGGCATCTTTGGGAATACTTCAACAAACAAATGTATGGGCATACGGGCAAGAGTCATCCCATAATCACCCCACAGGTCCTACGTTTTTGGTTTCCGATGCATTATGATATAATAAAGTGAAAAATGTATATGCCAATAAGAATGTCATGTGGGGCGGAATATACTTGTGAATTCTCCCAAGAGGACGGTGCCCCACCTTGCCCCCCTCACCTTCGTGAGCAAATTATGGTGTACATTGTGTAGCAAAAGATGGACAAGTAGCACAAGTTTGTAAAAGGAAGTCTCTGGATAGCAATGTGTTGATAGTAGAGACCATCATGTAAGACGTGTAAAATGGAAAAATGATAATACAGACTAACAGACAACCGCTGGACCATACGAGTAACAGAATGGTACCTCACAGGCACACAAGACGTCGAGGCCGCCCCAGAACAAGACGGCATGATGACCTACTCCACTACATTGGGCCAGCGTGGTCCAGAACTGCAAAAAACAGGAAGCTATGGTCGCAATGTAGAGCGGGGTTTCTCCGTAGGGAAAGATATACACCCCGATGATGAAGATTTATGCTACCGTGTGCAATGAAGAAACATGGGTACTAAAAAAACCCTGAAAATGACAGTGTGTCACTGAAAAGAAGAAGAAGATATCAGGGCTTAAGTGCAATTATTCTTCTTAGAGATATAAGACGAGATATTTAAATTTGACTATACCGACTGACAGTTAAGTGAAAGAAGGTGATTGAACAGAAAGTGGCATGCAGGGTTAACATAATATGACAAAAATCAAGAAAGAGAGAGTTTATTATTGACTGATGGGGTTCTAGAGAGGCAAGAGCTAGTTTGACTGAGGAATTAGGAATAGCTAATGGAAAGTAAAGAAGACAGACCTCGTTAATTAAGTCTGATAAAGTTACTTTCTTTTGGGCAATTAACGTATTCCACACAGTGACTCTTAAAGTATTCCTCAATGAAATAAAGTGCAGTTTGGGTGTCTCCTGAATGCTTGATGCAGTGCCGAAGAAAAACTGAAGAAAGCAAGAAAAGAAGGATGTAAACAAATTGGAATGCTGGTCGATAAACTCTTTGATACTCGAAGAATCTTGGTACTGAGGCACCCTAAAACCGGTATTTGAAAGTTTCCTATAATGAACATGATGCCCGATAGCTTATGTTGCGATAAAAGCGTAAACAATGAAAAAAAATACAGTACCAGATTTTAGTTATGGCTGACGTCACCAGGTAAGGATTGCAAATGAAGCTTGTTTGTTTTGTCCAAAACTCGTCAGGAAATGTTATCTGTGATAAACTAGCGATTGACAAACAGTAACGCTAGCAATCTATAATCACTAAGGGAATAATTGCCCTCTCTTATTTACCGACAGATTCACACCTGGAGCACCATGTCAATTTCAAACACCTACTGCTGACACCCAAAGCCCTAATATTTCTATCACAATATAAACTAAAATCTGTGCCTGGTGAAAATGTGCAGAATTTTGTTCCAACCATTACCATTAACTCAGAAGGGTGAAAACCTTTCCACTTTACTATGACAGGTGGAAAATCAGATTTGAACTAATTTGCATGAAGCCACTAAAAATTGCAATGAATGTTTTGTTGAGTATACGGGGGAAATTTGTGCAGATCATTGTTGCATTTAAATCAATAGTGTACAGTTGTATAATTTTATGTTCTCAATTTTTCTTTTTTAAATTCAAGCGTGTTGTTATAAAAACACTTCTTTAAATAAATCAGCAGCTTTATTTATGAACAAAGTTATAGCTGTTTGTTAACTATTTTTAAAACGTTTGATGCGACTTATACTATTGTCATAATTATTAGTATCTTCTGCCCAATGGACTGCACTTTTAACACTTCGCTCGATTTCACTAGTTTGTTACCGGTAGACGTTGGATAGAAATAGCTATGTAAGGCTTACTTTGTATAAATCATTTTTTAAAGTTCACTTACACAACCCGAATGATCAGTTTAAGATAGAAAAACACAAGTACTAACCATTTTTACACAGTTTTTTCTTCCTCTCCGCAGTCCAAAATTTTAATTTAGGGTCAATGTTGATCACAAGACCTTTTTCAGTCATTAGAAGACCTTTTTGCACTATTTCTTTCTTCCAAGCCATCCCTGTTATCACGATTGCCGTAAATGTTCATGTTAGCAATATTCATATGTGACTACGATTTAAACCTGATTAAGACGTTTGTTTTATCCGCATTAAACAAGAAAGAGAAAACTTCATCGCTCAATTTTACAGGCTAAATTGTCTTAAGATTTTCATGGGTTTTACTAAGTTCGTTTAAGGTACCCATTTAATTATATTTATTTCGCTGGTTTATTTTTATTTTCTGTATCTGTACATACCAATTTACAAACGTATGATGAGCTAGCATAAGCTATTGCCTTTACAAGTTTTTATTTCTCGTAATACGGATAAAATAACTCCAGTAATGATCTAAAGGTGTTTACATTTTCAAATTTACAGTCACGAGCGTGACATGACGGAATGTGAAAGAAAGTTCTAGAAACCTATGTACAAGAAAAAGAGGAGAGCCAAAATGAATTTGGGACAGAACAAGTACGCAAACGTTTAAAACAATGGAGAGGGTAAAGAGCAATGCTAAAGATAGTCAGGTGTTTCGTGCGGCCAAACGAGAAACCATACTACTAAAAGAGTGCTACAACGACGACGATATACTGGACTAGTGTTCCATTCAGCTGTTTATTCCAAGTCGTGCACTAGTTTTACTTAATGATCCTTCCCCATTCATCACTTTAAGCACACCAAGTGCAAACGTTTAAACAGACAGAAACTTTTACACGCCAAATGAACAGTTCGATAATCGTGCTAATGTAAAACTCCATCGATGTGTTAATGCTTCTGCATAAATACAGCAAATGTTTGAATAAATATAAAAAACACGTTAAATCAAATTGTGACCTTTGCTTTTTCTACTTTTTATTTTATATGAAATACAAAGTTTCTCTGTCAAGAGCAAGATACGTTTGATGCCTAGAGTTGTAACGAGTTCAGAAGTTTGGTTTTCCCTTCACATAAAATGGGAAAATTTATATTGTTACTTGAGAAGGTATATCACGTGTTTTCCTGGAACTAAGGGGTAAGACAAAAAGGCTTGATTTTTTTATTGACAAAAATTGACATTCACTGAGCATCAGCTTGCTTGAGAGTAATAGCAGTCTGGACTAATAACCAAAGGTTTATCATAGGCTAATAAAACCTTACATCTGTTACCCTGTAATCACATGTGAATAATTCGTTTTGAAGAAGCGAGTGCCTCACCAGTTGTTGTTAGCTAATGTACAATTTCAATCCAACCTTTTTACTTAAGGGTGAATTAATATTTTCTATCAGCTTTGTTCTATTTTTACTGATATGGCGACAGAACAGAAACTGTTAGCCTTTAACTTTTATACCTTAAGTTAATAATATGGCCCGATGATCCGCCTTACTAGTTGTAGTTTTCCCTTGCTATTGAACCAAGCCTCCTCCTATTCCATTGCCTTTTTTATTAGTAACCCAAATTACTCTCCTTATGATACAGATTGTGTTTACATATAATGTTTAGAGTCTCAAACCCTTATTAATTAATCTCCGAGGTACATCGCTGTAGCTTCTGATACGAAGTGGTTACAAGCCCTTCGGGCAAGACACCAAGATGCAGACAAAAAATGAGCAAACAATTTACTGTTGAGAGGATTCTTCAGTTTTACAGCAGCTTTTCATTATAGATTGCTGAACCAATCATGAGAAATGTATGAGCAAGGAGGTTCACAATGCAGTAGAAATTGTTCAATAAATGACAAATTCAATTTATATACGCCTTCAAAAAACTTTATCAGTGTCTTCATGCCGTGCTCCACGACATATGAATTTTTTTTTTGCGGAACGCAAATCTTCAGTTGCTAATGATGGTTTATCGTCTTCAGCATGTAAGATGCACTCCGTGAGAGAAAAAACGGATGATATGTAGTTTATCAAGAACACCTACCATCTGAAGAGATTCTTATCAAACGTTACTTCCCACCTAAACTGATTTGGACTAGGTACAAAAAGGGTGTAATCAGTTTGGTTAATGGTCCACGCGCTATGACGATAACTGAATGGGAAAATATCAATAGTTGTTTTTCTTTATTACTACTTATGACGTTCGTGTTTGCTAAGGTGGGGCCTATCACTAATCTAAAGTAAGTTAGTTTGTCTGAAATTAAGTCTAAATGTCGACTGATAACTAAATTTAGCCTATTATACCCTGCAGGCTTTTATCTAGTTTAGATGCACCCCTCCGCCTTATGCTCTTTTGTGTAGTGCAGAAAATTCGATAACGCATCATACGGTATCATTGAGTAGCGAGGTGGTATACCCTGGCGACATTACAAAAACAAAGATCACGAATCATCAGTTAGGTCGATTTGGTTTGCCGCCTACAGCATATAGGAAAAACTTGTTGACCCATGACTGTTGGGCGCAAAGTAGGTCTACTGCTAAATTTTATGGGGGCTTTTTTTATCTCGTATGACTTCTCTTGAATTTTTGTATTTTTCCTGATACGAATGACATTAAGGGTTTTCTTCATTTCTTTGTATAAATGATAAATTTTCAGATAACCTGCTTTTCTTAACTTTTAAGAAATTTTCAGATACCTCTGATTCCCTAATAACATCAAATTAGTGATAAACAACAGACGACGTCTTGGATGAAAACAGAGGCTTCAAATATTACTCTTGCTCATGTTCCATATCTTTCATTAGTCTTACCAATGCACCCAAATTGCTAATACACGATACATAAACTTATAGGTATTTCCTTCATGGCTACAACCAGAACCTTAGATACTAAGTAAATTCGACAAATGTGTTTAGTGTTGAAGTGACTAAGAAAAGGTGTCCGCTTGGTTAGGCCTTGTTACGTTTCAATGAGGAGACACAGTCCATAATATTCATCGGAGTTCTAATTACAGTTTGTATGAACGGCCACTGTATCGAATTTGGTACGAAAAACCAACATTTTAACTATTTACAGAGTAGAGTAGTACAACCGTACTACACTTTAATATGTATGCTCTGTAGAAAAGCATATTTCCAAAATAAATTTCCACTGGCGTGTACATGAAGTGGGATTTTTTTATATTCAAATCGACGGTTCAACCATGCTTTTAAACACTATCTTTGTTTAATCAAAATGTTTGGAACTAAATGCAAAACTTGTCAAATAACGGTCAAAATTTCTCTATTTTGTTGCTATCTACTCTAGCCCTGTTGACATCTATGTACATACATGTAAAAAGTTATATGTATATATATAAGATTATTGTTTATATTGACACAGATTACGCACATCTTGTACAAATACACAAATATTTTTGTAAATGTATCTTTCCATTGAACTATTTATTGATTGATTAAATGATTCGGTAATTAATTAATTGATTAATTTATCAATTGGTTAATTAATTGATAGATTGATTGTATGATTAATGTATTTCTCGAAGTATCATTGTCTAGCGCGTCAAATCAATTAATGTTACACATATGTGGCTAAACGAGACTTTGGTGAAACACGGTCAAACAACATAGTGAAAGAGAAAAAAGAAATAGGCTGAAGTGCCAGTTAAGAACTGTTTCTTCGTTTTCCATATACAAGCCCATATCTTCAAAAATTTTTACTTCTTTGTCAAAAATTCTTTAAATTGATACCCTGATTGAAACTAGTGACAATTATCCAATCATTGTAACAATTAATCACCTTTAATAAAATAGGACTAGGCATGGAACAATAGCGTCAATTTTTTCTTTACACTTATGCTTTGTTGTCTCTGTCGAAGTTTGAAAAGAATCAGTGTCAAATAAATTGATCGTAGCGTCAACGTCAGAAATTTAGTTCAATGAATGCGTTAATTTCTGGAAAAATTAAGGCATTGAAAGGCAAGTGTGATGATCAGGATTGTTTAGAAATAATTAGTCTAGCCATGCTTAGCAAGACTGTCTACGTGCATTGTCTACAAGATTCTAAACCATGGTTAGACACACCTTTGTTTAAGAATATTTAAACTGTCCCGATAATTAAATCTCCTCCCACTGCACTCATTAACACCACACTCTGTCAGGTGTCTTACTGTCAAGGAACACTTTGACTCTTCTGCGTTTACTTCAACTTCGTAAATTGTAACAATTCTAATTCCTTCGTAACATCTCACTCTCTATATCAATCTCGTATCTTAAGGATTGGTGGCCAGATAATTTGGATTAACTCAGATTGGCGCTTTTCACACGAAATTTAAAGATATTTTTTAACGTCTACTTCTTGTTTCTTCTTCTGTTTGCCTTCTATTGGAATCTTTTAGAGTTTGTCCAACCTTACTGAGGTATAATGTATTTTGTTATTCCATTTCTGATGTGGATTTTTATCTCCAGAGTGAAGCTTTGCATTTTGTGCTGACCACACCTACTGCAAGTCCTCTCCATCGCATTATAATCTTATAACTATTAAACGTGGATGGTAAGATAGTATGGCCGTGAAAACGTGTGAGAAAACTACTCACAAAAGCAAGAGTGGCTCAAGACCCCTTTTACTGTATATAGTAGTTTTTTGATGAAGTAAAGTTTTGCATGGTGCCGGCAGACCTTCGACGTTATCGCAAAATGTTATAGAAAGTACAAAGACGTTCTTCGGGTTTGTCTCGATCTTCATTGTCCTATAAGTGCCCCATAAACTATTCTGAACTAAAACGTCAAATATCATTCCATAACAGTAAACTTTGTATGGAAAACCTCCACATCTAGAAGAGAAGATGAAGACTTTCGACCCAAAAGAGCAGTTATCGAAATTTCCTATATCTCCCACATAATCAAGGGCTATTACTTGTTTAGCTTACCATTATGAAAAGTTTACTTCCATTGGTGCTCCCCAAAATAAGAAACTATGTCTGTATCATATCGAGAGATTTTACGGTAATAGAGAGTTGTCATCAGACTTTATCAATTATTCTGGGTTTCTTTTTGATGGGGGCAAACCTTTGCCCTTGCAACAAAGGCAATGATACCATTAACTACAAAATTCTTGCAAAGAGTGCAACATTAAAAATATACATTAAAAACATATTATTTCAAAGTCATCTAAGCTTTCGATGCAATCGAAACACTGTCCTTAGAAGAAAAACGTTTGAGAGTTGTAAGAAATGTTTTCCTCGCATGCACACCAGCTAAGGGTTGTTGACATCGCCGTTTGGCGGGACATGTAGTAGTAAATCTGTTATGAATATACATGTATGTATGTATGTATGTATGTATGTATGTATGTATGTATGTATGTATGTAAATATATGTATATGAATATGAAAAGTCGTTTCAGGAAAATCTTTAGAAAATATATATTGATAAACAATCTTCCTAAAGATGTTAACTGGTAGCGATGGCTTTAAAAACCGTTTGGCAAGAATTTCTTTTCAAAATGGTTCGTTACAGAGGCGTTAATCAAAATTTGTACCAACATAAATTTTAAAAGTAACAAAAACAGTTGTTGAAAGTATTATTTGTTATAAAATTTGGTCTGCGTTTCATACGAAGTCCCCATGATGGCCTTAATCTTGCGCCACGACCGTGGAAAAGCCTTGCCAAAAAATAACAAGAGATGATGTGTTTACAACATTTCAGACCTGTCGTGAAGTAGCTACTTGTTTATTGTGAGCCAAGATGGGATCTAAATGTTTGCAATACGTCTGGCGCATTTAGCAGATGTCTCAGTGTCTCTGGCATAAGCTGGGTTCTCTTGATAAGGTGGCATTAAAACTCAAATTGAATCGCAGTCTAATGATTTTGCAATCAATTATGAGGCGATTTAATCTTTTTTCAGTTTGTTTACATTAGAGAAGCCTTGATATGTTAATGGAGGTCAAATTTGTATTGTTGAAAGCTGGGTTCAGAGTGCATTCCATGGTTACAAAATTTTTTTCCCTGAGTTCCGGTTGTCAATAATCATTTGTAGATAATATACACATTGAATAAAACTGATGAAAACACATATTTTGTCTGTTCTATAACTTTAGGTAGGATACCTACATGAGACTCTTTAGGAAGATCTCGCATTAATCTAAGATATTCCCCGCCTTTGAATCTGCAGAAGAGAGAAATTTGTACTGCAAGAGAGCCAACCTTGGCATGAATAAGTTGCATGAAGATTTTGACCCTTACCCTTTTATCCTCAATTTTACAGTGCAGGTATCACATGCTATATCGATTAAATTAGTCTTTTAAATTTGCAAACAAACTCATCATTGGTTATGAAGTATTTGTATAATGTTATTTGATCTTATAGTAATAGATGCTTAAGTTAACACGCTTCAGTTGTGAAAAAAATACGTTCATATTAAAAGAAAGTACTTGTCGTAAGCGCTCTTTTAGTAGGAAGCAGTACAAATTCTCTTTTATTATCATTCTCTCAAAATTATTTACAAAAACTTAAAATAACAAGTTTGGGGTTCAAATGTGCCACATTCTCATGACATTTTTTTGCAAGATTTTTTGCAATTTTCACCTCATTGGCTTAGTAACATACTGGCATACATTTGATTCTTAAGGTAAACTATATTTGTCCACGCTCTTATATGTCTGACCAAGAAATAAGTATAGGAAGATTTGAAGCGAGCAAAGGCCTTGAAATCTCTTTGCCGATGTAGTTTACATTTGTTGACTTCCAACTTACATGAAGGCGACGAATAACTTTTTTTTCCCCATTCTACCACAAAAACTTCCACTTCTGATCATTTTGAATCTCTGTACTGTGGTTAACCAGGAAAATCCAAACCATTTCCAATCGATTATTTCTTTGCATTGCCATCCTGCAGCCTAAACAACAAAAGTTTTCAAAATCGATAAAAAGTTGAAATTGAGCTGATGGTACTCAATCATACTACAGTGATCCAATAATTAGAGGATCTACCAGCAAACATAACGTAAAGGAAGGGTAATACATTTGAAAAAGCTCATGCTGGAGAGCAATAATTGTTATGTTTTCATTACGGTTAGAAACTATTTTAGCTTTATACGTTAAAGAAAACATTAAAATCAAATGTGCCGACAGACTGCTCTTATCAATGACCTGTACGCCATTTCTGAGTGATCACCGGCAGCGTAATTACGGAAATCCGTCATTGGCTCCCCCGCCACCGATCAGTAAATCAATAAACAAAGAGATTCCCAGTTCTCCGCTTTGGATTATTACATCATTGTACTGTTACTGGAAGCAAACTTAACTGGAGGAACGGTCCATCAAAACCAGAAATCTACAGACTTGTAATCTACTCAAGTACAGTTTGTGGTTTGTGATAAAGTGGAGTCTACGAAGAAGGATCGACTAGAGATAAGGTTCTCGTTTCTAGAATGAAAATGAAGGCATCTTCAATTGTCGTTAGTCAGTTTTATAGAATCATTCAATTTCAGTTGTGGGCGATGATTAACGCGATCTGTCTGTTTTTATCAAGCAAACAGACGTTTCAAAGAATTTGAACATAGATCACCAGACTTATTGAGCAAGTATTTTCATGTGGCACTAAATATGATGATACCTAACGTAAACAAGCAACTGGTACATAACTTTGAAGCTCCGAAATTTAATCTTAGAGGGACGTATAATTAGTTCATCTGATTTTTATATTGTTTTGCACTATTGCACTAGTTTGCAACAAACAGCTGACAGCTCACCTGTCTTTTTGTAAAGTTCTCCACTAACAAGAATTATGAATTCTAAGATACTAGCATTTTGGTGTCACCAAGTGGACTAATCTAAAGCGATGCAAGACAGTTGGCAAACAAAAGTATGAAGAGAAGGTTATTGGAATGATAAAGACTAGCATGAGATATCTTAGATTTGTATGAGATAATTTTTCTTATCATAAAGATGTATCCCAAAAGAAAATTAAAAGGTAAACATGGTAGACGATAAGCTATTACAGCATGTCTCCTAGTTGTTTGTAGTTGTTCCGATTGCTATTTCCAAAGTACGGGTCAGCACAGTAAGAGGAAAGTATAGCTTGTAGTGCTGTACGTTGGTAACAAAGCATGCAGCACACATTCAAAGTTGTGTTTCGTTATATTTTGATTTTTAATTATGAAATGGCCAAGGATAAAAATACTAGAACTTGGCGTGGGCAAGGACGGATCGAAGATATTTCTGTCCCGTACTCTTTTATTTCAATTAAGAACAATGTATGGACTTCGCCAAATATATATAAATCATCAAAATTCTACCAGTTTATCAAAATAAATAGTGACTTTCATTTTCGTTCCATTGTGAATCAAATAATTTTGAAAGGTAGCAAATACTTTCAATTAAAATTCTCTTTAAAGAATGAGGAATCCTTTGCAGTGCAGACACTAGTATCATGGCCCATCTATTCAGTCTCCTAGATTGACTTGCCTCAAGCAATTTCCCCCTTGCACTTCCTCCAATATTTGTCTTTCATTTAATAACTTTATGCAGCTTTCTTTCTATGACAGCATCCAAAATTTTACTTTTTAATTTCCTTCTACCTCCAGAGCCAAAACTTTAAACTGCACCTATGCCCATACTACACATAATTTTTCCTTTTTTCATACATTTTCACGTAAATATTTCCTCTTTTGTCTCAAAACATTGCCAAATTCATAGCCAAAGCTGCAATAACAAGAACCTCGTGTCACATATGCAAATGACAAACATAAAGCTGTTTAAACACAGCGCTGAAGATTAAATGTGTATATTCTGTTATTAAAATTGCCATTTTTACATTGATCCGTTGACAAATTAACTGTTGGGAAATACACAATCAAAAATTTCCACTTAACGCGTAGCATTGAGAAGAGCGGATTTGAAGTTTCAGTTTCGATAAGAGCTTTAGAGAAATAAAAATATGTCACAAACAAGGGACTGATTACACTGCGAAAGCGTGGGTCATGGGTTCGATTCCCGGTGCTGACATATTTTCCTTTTTTTCTAGTGTTCGTTTCAAACCTGGCATTTCAAGTCCTCTCTTCTTGATGATACTTTTTAGCTTTCAATATGCTTTGGAAGATAGACGGTCCGGAAGGCAGTCCTTCCTTGGTCAAGTCACGCAGAGCAGCTAGGCTCTGCGTTGAGCTGGATGTCGATGTCCACCGGTGGATGGATGGGAGCTAATGTGGCGACTAGAGAAATAGGGTATCTTAACATCGGAGGTCACGTAGATCAGGTGGTGGAGCGCATGCCGCGAAAACTTGGTTCACGGGCTCGATCCCTGGTTGTGACAATTTTTCTATTTCTCTAGTGATCTTCAAAATTTAACGAGTAGTATACGTTTTAAACATATCGAGTTTCCTCGAACAAGAGTAGGGTTGTAATAGTTCCTCACAGTTTTGCACTATTCTGAAAGTATTGCATAGATACAGTTGATGGGTATGCGATCAACATGAGCGGGAATTAAAATGAGACCGCCACTGGTAGGGATGAAAACGAGAGATATGAGTAGGAATGGAAATAAGAGCAAGATAACCTGGGATAGAAATGATAGCAATGTATGAATTGGGATTAGGTGAGAGAAAAATGAGTGAGAAAGGAGATACTTTATTAATAAAGATTTGCTAACGCAAAAACAAGTGAATAATAATACAATCATATTTTTCCGACGTTTCGGTGTCATCTTGACGCCATTCTCAAGGTAAATAATGAATCACTATAATGACGATTATTACTTTTGTATACAATATACAAATCTAAACAAAAACTTTGGAGAAAGGAGATGAATTAATATTAGTTGGAATGGAAATGAGATCAATATCAACAAGAGTGGAAATAAACTTAGTAGATGGAAGTATGTAAACATATCTAGTTTTGCAGTAATCGTGATAAAGGTTGAGATTGTTGATTTAGAATAATGGAAGAGCTGAGCTGCGAATGAATACTTCTATCCTTCCCATGTTAAAGCCATAATATTACCAAAATCAGATAACATAGGGATTAACAGACCAATCGCTTTTTATAACAATGAGGAATTTACCTGCTTGGACGGCAAATAACTTCACTGCCTTTTATCATTTAATGCAAACTAAGCGGTATATTGCCTTACAATTATGCAATTACTCATATATCAGGATAAGAAATTCATAAAGCTAGCGATGTGGATGTCTCATTTTAGAGAATATTAAGATTTTACGGAGAGAGAAGAGAAACAAAAATATTCTTGTACTGCCTATCATTCTTTGCACGTTACAAAATGGCAGCGGTTACCCTAAGATTGTTATATTCCAACATTTCAAATTTAAATTCAGTGCATTGATATTGTCTGTGGCATTTTATTGAGAGCTACAACTATACAACGTTGGTCTCCTCGTAAATGTACTTGAAAATGCCAGAGATAAAATTTCTTTCATTGTCCCCACCTCTAACTTACAACCTTATTGTCTCTTTTCATTGAGGAGTAACATTTATTCTGCAAGATCCCAGATACCGAAGTTTGAAAGTCCATCTCTAGAATTTAAATATCCTTGCAAACCATGCGTATTTTCATACAATATTAGAGCATGCAAAGACATTATATTCCACACAATCTCCTTGTTAACTCCAACTCCCAAAATACTGCTATTCCGGATTATTCATTGATCATCCGTTATTGTTCGTTAGCCCAGCGCTCTCTGCTACCCAATCTCGCAACGAGGATAACTATTTTTTTACCTTAACGAAAACAATCGTTTACCATTTCTGCAATATTTAGGGAATGCTTTATTTTGTATGACTTCTGCTAAAGTAGCTGCAGAAACATCTTTGAGTTGTTCTCCCAATCATCTTAAACCTACCTCATGTAGAAATATTCAGCAAGGGGAAATTGAAAATCATTTTCCCGTTTATCTTGACTTTTGACATCACAATTTATGCTTTGGCACAGTCCTAAAAAGACAATGATGTTGCATTCCCTAATAAGACAGGCATTGACAAAAAAGCTTGAGGTTGTTTGTGTGGCTGGGGTACAATTAACCTCTCCCGAGACCTAAATTGTTAAATTTGAACCCCATGTTTATTTATAGTAAAATTTGATTTACAGATAAGACAATGACCATATGTGGTTGGCTGTTAACGTCGTAAATATGCAGTGGCTCTTGAGTTAACAGGTGTCATAAATAGTTCTACCCATCCACAGCCAATTATAGTTATCCTATGAGATTATCTAACAATGTTTTCCGGATCTCAACTCTCAATCACTCATAATTTGTTCTACTCAGTCTGGCAAAACCTGATAAGCATTATGATTTAAAACAAAGAGACCGTGTCAGAAATTTCCTTGAAACTTCACTTATACGAAAATTTTAAAGAGCTCAAATAATATGGGGATGAAGGTGTTAATGGAATCTATAGTGTGTTAAAGAAGAGATTGATTTGAAAACATGATATTTTAACACTTCGGGGTGAAAACGTTCCTGTCATTTGATAATCAATTGTGC
>JAAAKM020000930.1:0-15505 GCA_010016025.2 Alatinidae sp. Z8VKAUB7J3 | reverse complement strand
CTCAAGCAACAATAGCGAGAATTATGCTGCTAATGTGGACTTTGGCCCGACCAGAATAGGTGCTAAATAGCTATTGTGGTGCGATGACCTGTGATCTAACCTATACCAGATTGTGAACTTATGGTTCACGTGCCTTGTTACCGCCCCTAAGCTTGACTACTTGAGTTGCCAATTTTAATGATAGCTATAACGAACTGCTACTATTTTACTAATAAATACTAAATCAAAACAGTCTTTTGTGACTCGGTTACATTAATATAAAGATACTTGACCAGCAAAGGCGCGTAAATGAAACATAGTTGCTAAACATTATTTGATGAACTTTCGGTGTATTTTATCACCATCGTCAAATCATAAATTACACTTTATAAAGACGTGACAATAAGACCACAACATAAATAATAGAATGAATTAATAACTAACAAGAGAGGGAGAGGGAAGTTGAATTTTTTCACTTAGTTTATATTAGGTGAATAGGTATGTTTAGACAAAAGAAGACTTTCTTTGAGCAAGAGTTCAAATTGCATGGAACCGGAGGCGAGAAAAGTAAAGTCAGGGGCAGAGAACGGGTGAGAACAGGTTTCAGCGTGTAGACGAATACTAGAATATGAGGGCTAGGGAGCTTCTTTCCACTTAAAGGTAAAACTCCCAGATGATCCGAGGAACTTCTGTAAAATTGACGCATTGTCTGACCTAAACACGCTTCTGTACAGAAGCGACACTTAAAATGGTAAACTACGACTGACCGTAGTAACTTGGGAGTTTGGTCATTAAATTGAAAAAAAAATTGGAAAACGAAAAAGAGTGGAGGGTGAAGCGAATGTTAACTTGAGAATAAACAGAAGAAATATGTTTATTTAGTTATGTACGAAGCATAAGTGAGTGTTGCCCTGTAAATGGTGAAACAGTATGTGTCATTCTTTCATATGATGTTTCTTTATTGTGGGATAAAAAAAACAAAGACATGAACATGCAAACATAGTGACCATGATTGTCTGGATGAGTTTCGCTCTCTGATTTGCTGGCCCTAACAAAGAAGTTTGTTTCAGTCTTTAAAGCAGTCAAACCCATTTGTGCCCTCTTATTTTAACAACACGTGTGCTTTCTCCTTACGAACGTAGAAGTATGTCTTCATTTCATATCTGCGTGAAGTGCACCTGTTCTCACACAGATCTACCTCCTTTTCTCGGCTGTTTCTCTACTCCTTCATTTCCGGTTTCGGTCCAGCCTACTGAGCAAGAGAGTCATTTGAAAGTATCATCTAGAAGAGAGGATTTGAAATGTCAGTTTTGAAAAGAACACTAAAGAAACAGAAAATATGTAACCACCGGGGATCGAACCCGTGACCCACGCTCTCGCAGCGTGCGCTCTACCAACTGAGCTAGGTGACCTCCGATGTTAACATACTCTATTTTCGCGAAAGCGTGGGTCACGGGTTCGATCGCCGGCGGTGACATATTTTCTATTTCTCTAGTGTTCTTTGCAAAATTAACATTTCAAATCCTCTCTTCTCGATGATACTTTCTAACTTTAATGGGCTTCGGATTGATGACGGGCCGGAGGGCAGTTCTTTCTTGGTCAAGTGACATGGCGCAGAGAGGCTGTTCTCCAATTGCGTTGAGCTGGATGTCGATGTCCACCGGTGGATTATTGGTAGTTAATGTGGTGACTAGAGAAATAGAGCATGTTAACATCGGAGGTAACCTAGCTGAGCTGGTAGAGCGCACGCCGCGAAAGCGTGGGTCAAGGGTTCGATCCCCGGTAGTGACATATTTGCTATTCCTCTAGTGTTCTTTTCAAAAGAGTCATTTGACTTAAATTCGCGTTAATTCTAAGAATAAGAATTCTAAGTGACCGCTGCGTTCACTAAGAACTTATTGAAGAAGTAACACAAAATTTAAGTAGCTGATCTTTGCTTTAGCCTGATATTCTGCGAATGATGTAATGCCACATGTTTGGGATACTTTGGGATACAAATCAATTATGCATAAATTATCATTAAGCACATCTACAAAAGAATTACATATACAACAGGAAACACTGCAGTAGTTGAAGGGCCAGTACCACTAAGAGTAGCTATATGAGACTTTTGTACAGAGTCTGGGCATGCTCAAGAGATTTATATCTTTGAAAGCAAACCCCTCACGTTCCTGAGAGTGTCTAGGGACATTGACCATTCCTCAAAGTTATATAAACTACTTTCAGTCTAATTATTGAGGTAATTATTTAGAAGGCCATCCCTCCAGATACCATAGGCCCGGCGAAGCTCCGTGAATGCTGTTGCACACTAGGTCTCCTACACTTTCAGGGCTCATTTTGAAGCTCGTAAAAACCAGGAGTCTCTAGGTTATATATATTTAATTGAGCTTACCACTTAAAAGAGATCACCATGTTAAAATGCAGTTATAGGCCGACTGAATCGTCTCCCACTCTTTGATACAGACCAAGCGCAGATTTAAGCCCTTGATTTGGATGCAACTCTCTTATTGCTGTCCTGACTTGCTGCGTGTACACTAGTTTCCCTTTAAAAAGAGCAACCCGCCCAAACATTGGACAACTTTAGACAGCTCTGACATACAGAATTTGCAACAAAATTTTTGCAAAATTTTATCTCCAAGTAAAAATATTGAAGCTTGAAATTTGCCAGAAAATTTGATAAATGATTGATTCTATAATCATTGAAATATTTACATGATCGTAAACATTGTTTTGATAGAGTGCAAGTGAGATTAAATAAGAACGGAATGAGGAAGACCAGTGGTATGTTTCTCTACAATGATGCTTACTTATATACAGCTTTAGTATTGATTTTCTTTATATGACCTTTAGCTTTTCCAGTCTAGACGTAATTATTAAAATGCTTTCTCGAATTCCATTGATTACCAGAGGTATGTAGATACACGGCGAGAATTCTACAAATTCTGGTGTAAACCGTTAACAGTAAGCGGTTTCAGTCAAAGTCGATATATGGACTCTACTTGTGTTGGTTTGTAATACGAACGATTGCACAGCAACTATTACAGGCAGCGTTGGTTTGGAGACCCCTCTTTTAAATTCCGATAAAAACAGCGCTCGCTTATCGTCCATATTTTGTAGTAAAATTCTAAATTTGAAAAGTTAGTTAGTGGTACAAAATTTGAATAGTGGATTAGTTTAGTAGTGGATTCATTTTGCTAAACGTTTTCGCCATACACTGATCACAGCAATAAGAAGCCGCATTTATCAAAACAAAGAGGTCGGTACTCTGTCGACAAAAACATTTTGTTTGCAATTTACGCTTTTTTCAATAACACGAGTGGCAGAAAAGCTGTTGCTCGTGAATGTTATTTTCAACTACGAGTTTTGGTCCTCTCGTTCCCTGTAAGTTCATCGTCAAAGCTTTCTGACTTCACTCTATACGATTGCTGTGATCAGTGTAAGGCGAAAGCGTTTAGGAAAATTAATCCGTTACTCAACGCAATATTCAAAGTTGTAACTGCACAATCATCAGTGCTCAACAAATTCTACGAACGAACGTAAACAATAGTGTGTGCCCTCGCGTAAAATTGTTTTGTCAAGAATTAAAAAGAATACTAAACCAACATGAATAATACATCAGTCGACATTTGGTATTGAATTTTGTTGCTTGGAGACCCATGTAAATTTTGTTGATAACACTTGACCGTTTCAGCTGAATTGCACGAGCGCATGTAAAAGATGTCGGACGTTGGTTCAGAAGATTTTGATGAAGACGACGGAGTTCGTCTTGGGGTAGGTAACTTTTATAACTTCTTAGGATTACCTGAGAAACGTGCTAAGTAAGGTAGGCTTTAAATGTTTGTTTTGCCTTGAATTAAGAAGAGAAAAATACCTGTTGACTGTAAATCAAATCATTGATCAAACAAATCAAAACTTTATATCGCAACTTGTAGTAATACAAATCGTCTGATCTTGAGATCAAATAGACCGTGTGATATTGCTGCATGCTGAAGCAGTGAGGAGAAACGTACAGTACAGACTTGAATTAGAACGTTGTGCTTATTGTAGTTAATCTGTAGATAAGTTCTTCCAAGAAGTCTTTCTTTGGTTAATGTCTGAAACGAGTTTGTAGCTATCCTCCCAGAACATGTGATGAATGTCACAATGGTGTGCTTGGTTCAAGCATACATGCTGTCTTTTTAAGTTTATGGATGTGTCGGTCTCTTATATTAGCTAAATTTACAATCAAGGTATGGCTAGACATAAACATAGAATTCAAATCACGTTTCATTTTCTTTGCAAGACATTTAGTATCTAAAACGAGGCTCATACAGGTTGAGCCATAGATCTTTGCCTGACCACGCTCGTATTATTTGTGTGAAAGTTTTGTACAACAATGCATTCCGAAGTTCAGGCTCTGATCTGGGGGTGGGGGGCTGGCTAATGGGCGGGCTTGGCTAGTTTGCCCCCAGACATGTAATATTTATTCTTGTTTTAGCCTCAGAAATGTCAAAATTAGGCGTTTATGGGTGCCCTGAAATATGAGCCTTCCAGGGTCTTTCCACACAAATGGCTGCTCCATCTGAAAGGTTTACCTCATTCGTTTAGCATTACGTCCTTTCTCCATATATAATTCCATGCCAGCTTTGGTGTAGCTTGGGTGATGTAGAAGACAAAACAGAGCTGAAAAAATGCTGTCCTAAATGTTAAGGCATGGATCTGTCAGTTAACATGGGGTACAGTCACCCATCAATTTCAATGGGGAGGAAGTCAGTCTTGTTCCTCCAAATATTATTTATTGCTAAATATAAACCATCCTGCGCCCTTGGAATGTTAACAGACAAATCATTTATAGATTCTTGGGGACATTGTAGGTCTTCTTCTAACAAGAGCAACCAGGATAACCTTAACAAAACACTACCAAAATAACATGCATAAATATGTCTCAAGGAAGCGACATTTAGTATTACAGATGGGAGAAGTTGAAGAGTAAAAATTTAGCTACTATGTTAAAGACAAATGTCTGCAATCATCAAGCTTCAGATATAGAAATTTATGTTGGTGCTCTTATCCTATTGACTTGTATCGTAACTATTGCATTGTACTATTGAATAAGCACGTGGTTTACCGGAGATTCAGGGTTCTTTATGTATTGCATGACGTTCTGGAGTTTACAGTGTAGTGTATGCACTGTGTTGCTCAATTAACAAGGGAAAACAACAATTCGATAAAGGTCTGGAGCTTAGAGGGGCTTGGAAGGACTGTGTATGTATGTATGTATTTCTTTTGCCATATAAAAGAAAAATAGTTCCAAAAACAAAACAAAATAATAAGTCAAAATTACACTTTTTGAGATTTAAATTATTTTACAAAATTAAACAAAAATATTACAGTCACTCTAAAGAATACAAAATATAAGTCACAAAAAAACAAAGAAATTTCGCTCAATAAACCCCTATTGATAAAGTTGGCAGGGATAGTACTAAAAAGGTTCAGAAGACCTTGTTTCCATAATGGTTCCTTTATCCCCTTTATGGTTCCATAATGGTCCCTTTATCCAGTGTCACCACTATTAATGGCTACTAATCTCAAACGATCTCAGACCGTGACCCTCAAATATACAGTATACCTTTATGTAATGTATGTTCATCCCATTCAAATACAATACTTTGGCATTTTCTGGTGCACTGACAAGAAAATTTTAAAACTTCTCCGCTTACAATGCTTTCAAGGCGCTGACTGTCCCCAGATAAAAGGTTCAATACTTCCCCCTGCATTATGCACTGTCTATAACTCCAAGCCAATTCCGGTACAGCTTCCATATTTAATAATACTTGAACAGATGTAAGAATATATTAACGTAGACACGAAGAAGGTTAAAGTAATGGTGAAATAGTAGAGAAAGCTGTTTAATGATTGCTGTGGGTTGGAGTTGACCTGTACGTATATAGGTAGGCGAGAGATTCACAGTGCTTAATGTTTTCGCCACACGCGTTTACATACACGTTAAGCAAAATGAATCCGTTACTCAACGCAATATTTGTTCCACCTACCAACTATTCAAGCAGGCAAGAGTAAATTTCAGGTGAAAGCATTGTCAACCATTAATAACCATTCAAGATATAATGTGCCTTCGAAAGTTACTTTATTCTACCCAAATGCTATTATGTAACCTAACTATATAAATACTATGTCATTTATAGTGGTATCATCATAACCATTATTAGGATTAATATATTGTGCTATTTTCTTGTCATTACTGTGATTTAATTTCTGAAAGATAGGCCCACTAATGGAACAAAAAGTATCTCACAATTGCCATCCGAACTCGGTACCCGCTCATTCGCGGCGTTATGCTCTATCAACTGAGCTAAATCTCGATATTTATATATTCATTAGCTCATGTGGATACTGGAGTAATAAAGCATGTTAGCATTCAGGTCCACACTAGCTAAGTTGGTACAGTACACACCCCGCGAATGCCTGGGGCCTGGGTTCGAATCTCGTCGACGAGATATTTTCTGTTCCTTTAATATCTTTCAAAATTTGTTATTTCAAGTCCTCCCTTCTTCTCCATTATTTTCTTATTGTTATAAGTGGTAATTAATAAATAAAACAGAGATGATCAATAAGTTTTCCATCTCTTTCTTCACTTAAGTCCTACGAAGGAGATAGGAACGAGCAAGAAGAAAGACATGGTTATGGCAAGACCACGTTACCGAATGGAGACACCTATGAGGGTTTTTATGAGCACGGGAAACGGCATGGTTCGGGAACGTACAGATTTAAGAACGGTGCCAAATTTACAGGACAGTACGTGAATGGGAAAAAGCATGGTCAAGGTACGTTCTAGCTTGTTAAATTGGATCTATGAGGTATCTTTGTGACGTTATTTACTATTTTGAGATCATAACATACCAGTGTTCTCTTAAAGGTACCAGACTCTTTACTATTTACTTACTGAACCGGATTATTGTTATTAAAAGGGCTAGTCTACACTGTAATATGGATTTTAGTATATGTTAGCCATAAAGATTCTTATGGAATCGCAGGCCGAATTAAGTAAGCCCGATTACGCTCTCGAAACGATGTTGCGCTAGAAAATCCTGTGAATAGTAATTCCATACGTAATTTGTGAAAGTTCCTCTTGATATCAAATAATCGCTGAAAGTAGGCCTTTATAATGGCCTAAAGAGAGTTACATGGCTTGCGAATGATTCATAAATACGTAAAACTACGTAGAAAAAAAAGTGATCTACTGACTTCAAAGACCTAAGAGTACATATATAAGTAGGAAGTACGGAGATGGAGGTGGTTCCATGTTGTAAAGTTTGCCAAAATATCCATTAGTAGAGGACTTTTGTTGCCTTCTTTGGTACTTGTAATGTCTTTTGTAAGTATGTGTCGTCAGGGGTAGTTTTAGGGTATGGCGGACAGGGCGTTAGTCCAGGGCCCCGCGCTCAAGAGGGCCCCCACGCTTTCACATTTTTTGACCTCGATTTCTCCATTTTATAAAAGCTTTTTCACTAATTTGAGAAAGGATGAGGAATCACAACTAACCACACTGTAAAAGCCCCATATTATGTGAGCTTAATTGGGTAAGATATTGACAAATATACATCTCCTTAATAAGGCCCCGCGCTGGAAAAGTGCCCAGGGCCCCACACGTCGGAAAACCACCCGTGTGTGTTGTAGGAACTGAGGAAACCCGGGAAGAAAACGGACGATGGTTTTACTCTTAACCAAATGCAAGATGATCTGTAACCTTATTTTCATCTGACGAAAACTAAGAACTAAGAGCTAAGAAATAAATATGATCTTACAATGGCTCTTTTTATACATGATTTTCTTTGTTAAATAATATCAGTACGTTTCATACCTTTGCTGCCTTCTAAAAATATGCCAGTACAAGACACTGTGACGCACTTCGAGGAACGTGGAATGACAACTCCCACATAATTACATACCTGAATGAATATTACGTAAACACAACATTCCTATATGCATAATATGCAAACACAACAGTACTGCTTCTGAAAAAATCATGACAAGAACAGGTAACCAGGTAGATTGTTTCCTAAGCAATCTCCTTAACTCTTCGCTGTAGATTATTTTGGAGAAGGGCTCTGATAGAGCATGATATTCAAGAAGCTCTAAAATTATTGCTCGAATCTTGACCACACATTTTGTGTGGAGCTAAATTAATCATCAGTTCTTCTCGAAACCCTCTCAGATAAGCGCCCGATACTGACAACGAGACAATATCCTGATAACTGCACCAACCTGTCAGACACCTCCAGTGATAAACGTCTTTCTAGCAAACAAGATTTGTAACAGATGCTATTACAACTGACGTCACATATCAGTTTTAGAAAATATGAATATTGGACTAAAGCTCATCAAAACCTTTTTTAACAAGATGCGAAATCTATTTAGTAAACAGTAGCCTATGTCAATAAAAAGGTAAATGGTCTTATGAAGTTTTATTGTATGTATCCCCGCTCACGTAATTATGATATCCATTACTAAATGTATCGTAATGCCTCGATTAAGCGACTCTTCGTATAAGACCCCCCTCACATAAAAGCCTATCCTTCCAATCTTCAGAAATGGGCGCTTTTTCAAATTATAGGTAAAAGTAGTATTGCGGAAAGAGGGGAGGAAGCTCAACGATGCTTTTTTCGAGTTTTCACTCTTATTCTTCTTTTCAATTTCTGTAGTGTTGCATAATCATTGTAAGTTTACTAAGAGGTCTGAGAACGAGTATCAGATTCTCACAGCATGTTCTATTCAAGTTTTAAAGTAATTACCATCTTGTAAAATAGTTGAGTGTGAGTTGAGTGTCGGAGTAGAGGGAGCTAAATGAAATCAATGTTTACTTTCTTATTTGCGATCTTCGCGACCTTACAATTTCTTTGTAACAAGGAAACGTCTTTTAAAAACTTTCAGATATTATAATGTCAATTTTTTTTTCCACCAGTTTTTCTAGCAAAACTTTCGTAGCCTTTATATCGCTTGTCATTGCAAAGTATTTGGCTGGAACCACTAGACCAATTTCTCTTTTTCTTCTGCCGACAACGTGAGAAATTAAGTCAAAAGTCGGGACAACTCAATTGGCACGTGCCTACTAAAACAGGTTCACCATCAACAAGTTTGTAAAAACCAGTGCATACTTGTCATACGTCCATGCTTCATTTCTTGGGTCCGGTTTGCAACAGAGTTGCTCTCCGTTTTTCAAGATACAAAGCGAGAATTGGAAAAGCTTTAGCAAAGAATTTAGTGGAAAATGCCCCCTCCCGTCGAATAAGCGCTCCCCTTGAATAAGCGCCCACCTTAGAGCCTCGAAATTTGAATAAGCACCCATTACACTACTCAAGAACTAGATGAATGTGATTTACTCTCTAAGGCCTACATAGTTGTGTCTGTCCTTTGACAGGAACGTTTTGGTATCCCGATGGCTCATATTACGAGGGAAGTTGGCTTCAAGATCAGAGAAACGGTTATGGAGTCTACCATTACGTGAATGGTGACACTTACGAGGGAGACTGGTACGAGCATCGCAAGCATGGACAAGGCGTCTACACAAACAAGGCAACGCAGTCGAGGTATAGTGGGACATGGGTTGACGGTCGAAGGCAAGGAGCCGGAGAAATACTCAACATAAATCATAAATACGATGGTCAGTACACCTAACAAACATTGTTTGTCTGGTTTTGACTTTGAAATATACCCTTTTAATATTATTAGTTGTTCTTTCCTTAAAAAAGCTCTTGAAACTTTCTGATGATTAGGTATTTGTATAACAAAATAATGACAGTTTGGTACACCCTCCACCATATAAAAATACAGTGACGACACCACATGTAAACGTCTCATTAACCACAAAACCTTTTTCACGTTCAGTGTACTTCTAGATGTGCCTCAATTCTATTTGTTTTTTATCACACTTGTACTGTTCTTCTTTCATTATTTTCCACAACAAATATTTTTGATTTCAACATTTTAACAAATATTTCAATAACTTGTAGGTCTTTTATAAGTATTTCTCTTTCAATTCAGGTAATTTCATGGAAAACCTACCAAAAGGAGAAGGAAGATATAAATTCGACATTGGATGCGAGCTCTTAGGAAAGTACAAAATTGCTGAAGAAGTTGTAAAGCCTGAAGGAGAAGATGACGAACCGATCATAATCCATAAACCAATTTGGATGACAGAAGGTAGCATCGTAAACAGCTGAGCAAGGAATTCGAGATTAGACCTTTATTGATGATCAATACTTTAATTAATCTATTAAAGTTAGTATCTGGGCTCTTCGTTGACATTTTTATATTTGAAATATGGCAAGAAATTGCTTCTCTGAGTCCACTTAGTTAAGAGCTATCGATCTGAATCAACAATCGTTCCCATTAAACTAAGATCAAGACTAGGATAGCCTCTGTTCAAACCTCACTAAACGCAAGAAGAATATGTAAAAAATTATCATGAAATATTCTTATTTTGATGGAGGTAGACTTGCAAGATATAGTGAAATATAAGAGGCTGTGGAGCACGCGCTGAAAATTGTTAGAAGTTGGAGGGTATGGGAGGGAGTGCGAGTGTGAATACCGATTACAATTCTCCAAGATGAATGTTTGAAAATATTCAATGTGTTAATGCCTAATACTTTGTCTTCAAGCTACTATATTTAGAAAGGAACAAATCTTTTGCTGGATATGTCTACTTCCGATTTGAAAAAAAAATTACAATCTACGCAATCAACTGGAGAACGCCCCAACACTCCCGGATCTGCGGCTCCATGGTCAGTTATCGATTGTAAATAAGTGTCAGTTATATGTTTATTGGTAAGCAATGTAAACTTTGTTACGTTTATTGTTTCATGTTCTAACAAAAAATAACACTCAAATGGAACTCAATCGTGTATTGTCTTTCTTCTTTTCCATTACTCAAAATAAATTTTTAACCAGTAGTTGTACATTGCAAATACCCCTGCTTCCCCTGATTCCTAGTGGTGTCAAACTGAATACTTTAATATTATAATAGAAAGGGTGGCAACCAATCACATGGTCTAGAGAAATAGAGTATGTCAACATTTGGGATCACATAGCTCACTTGGTAAAGCACACGTTGCACATGCGTAGGTCCCAGGTTCGAATTTCAATGGAGACATTTTTTCGGCCTTTTCCGCCTCTTCTCGAGCTTTCGGCAAGGAATCCCTTTAGTATCTGTTCTCATTAATGACATAATCTTTCCATGATCCCAGAGAGGCTGTCCTACTGAGCGGTTGACGCTGCCTCATTACTGGCTTCTCTGCCTGGTAGCCTAAATTTAGGAACCTAGCCCTTGGATGCCCCTGCCGTCCTTTATTTACCAGTTAGCCTGCTTTGGTGGATTTGCTGTTTATTTTGGGTTGTTTTAAAATTGGGCCAACTGCTTATTAGTAGTCTTTGATTAAGAAATTTGTTTGTTTTGCAAATGTGAATTTTAAAATTGCATGGTTGTCCATTAATTTCGACATCCTCAAAGTGTTGTAGTCGCGTATAAAGTTTGAAAGTTAGTAGGGGGTAAGGGCTTATTACAGAAGGAACCTCGGTCCTAAACATAAACGACGGGAATTAATTCACAGGTCATTAACAAAATAAGGAGTCAGAAAGTAATAATGAGGCGGGTAGTGCTTTCAAACATCTATTCGGATTACACAGAGTTCTGTGAGAGACGACTTCAGACTTTGGCTAAATCATGGATTTTTTCCCTTGATATTATACACTTTTAGTATTCTTTCTAAAGATGTGCAGCGTTTGTTTGCATCAATCAGGAGGCAAAATTTATCGATCTCGCTGGCTTATCTGTTCATACTGCAAATCACAGGAAGGCATCACGTATGAAGAAAAGTGAAACTTGGGGTGCTACATTAGGCATTACTAAATAACGTATGTAATTTCTTGGCGGAATCCGTTGCAAACGATCTCTCGCTGTAACTTGATCAGCTTAATAGCAACTCGCTCAAATTGTCTGAAAGGGGGCTCGTCGTCTAAGAGCTTCAAAACCACTAAAAAGAGTCAGTGTAGCGAGTAAAACTTTATTTGATGCGTACCTTGTTTGATGTTATTTGCGCATACCAATAAATTTTAGTGACTTTAGTGTCTTTTTTCATCACTGCGTCATGATAAGTATTATCAGTTAAACTTGTTCAATACGTTATTTTCTCGCCCTTGCTGCTAACCTTCGTCCTTATACGAACTCCCCATCAAGTGCCAATATGCCAAGTCCAACCAAACCTTGATTCTTGGCCTATCAATTCCTTCCATGTAATTTTATGTTTTGTGACTGATCTATTTTGTGTTTATTAAACGTCATGTTGTAAGATGATGAAGAGAATGAATGGGAAACGGTGAATACATTTCCCTTAATAAATTTGAAGACGGAATCTAAGTGATGTTTTTGGAGTAACTCTAAATAGTGCCATCCGAGTTTTAGGTGGACAAAGTGCACAGAACATTTCTTACTAGCATCGGTTCCCACGGCAGAGCTTCAGTGGTCGAGTTAACGTGGCGCATTCCTTGATAAATTAGTTTTTCATGCTTCATTCTCCCGTACGTGGCCACATGGAAGAATACCGCCAGAGAAGAAAATATGCCACCGGAAAAAACGAGGACAACTAAAATTAGGTCTAACTTCCTTAATCTTTCATTGTTTTGAAATCTTTTACGGTTTATCTCCCTTTGCCCGACAAAGGATCACAGAAGATGCGCAGAATAAAATCAAGAAGTGAGTCGGGCGTAGCTTTTCATTCTAGGCTTACGTTTGTTCAAACAAAGAGCTCTAACGATCATTATAGGTTTCATGAAAATTAGGATGGAGGAATTGAAGTCTTGTCCTCTGAGAGTTGCCAAATAAAAGGACTTTCAAACTACACCTGTTATCCATTTTGTAGCGTTCTTATTATAAATTGCAGGGTCTTTAGAGAACGGACCACTTACGTACACGGACACTAGTAACATGTAATATTATAGTAAAGAGCACAATTTATCAAAAAATGCTGGCGCTGACACACAAATTTATAGGAAAATGACATACAAAAAGAGGCCTAGTACTAGACTGGTAACATTGATCGAGTATAGATAAGTATTTCAAACGGGGCTTACATCAACATAGTTGAAGGTAGTAGTAGGAACAATGGCGGAACATCTGTTTTACAATTAAGGAGAATATAGCACGAAATAGCGAAAACATTGTGTACTTAAACGCTTTTATAGTCTGACACTCCTCAGAGTACTAACGTTAGAATGACCGAAATGAAGTATGTGAAGTATACCCAATTGTACTTTAGAAAGACCCAATCAGAACTTGGACTGTTTGAATGGTTTGTGTATTGTGTATTTCGTGCTATATTCTTGTTTTGTACCACAAGCAAACTATTTAATTAAGGAGAAATGAGGTCTTGGCTAATAACTCAGGCACCGAAGAACAATTCCAAAAGTTGTCGATAAATTGTCTTTTAACCCTACTTCTTGGACATATTTCATCCCTGTTTGTATTCTTGTACATTCCATGATTTCACTCAAGTTTCAATTACCTTGTACCTTGTATTTTTAAGTACTGAAGAGATCTTTCGTTTAAACGGTGTCCATGCTTCTCAATACACACCTCCCACCTAGCTGTTACCAACATTACTCTGCTAAAATACGTGGTGCCATTTGACTTAACTCAAAGAAGACAATTACATGGCCAATGCTTTTAAAGAGACGAGTAGCGTGGGTCGCCAGAGTAATTAAATTGTCGCTGGTAAAGGAAACCGAAATTAGAATGCCGCAATGGAAAACGGTAATCATGACACATGAACAGGAAAGAAGCGATACATTAACAAGACTAGCAGTTACCAACATTACTAAATAGTCTATAGATGCAATTAATTGCCATTGCAGTATCAGGGTCACGCCATGAAAACAACTAACATTTCAAAGTTTCTATGGATACAGTAAAACCCCGTGTATGGAAACACCCAAACTCTGCTCACTTAATGCGTCCACAGACAACAACTCCAATACATAGGCTTATGGACGCATACGTTGAAAATTAACGGGAACCCCCAGGAAAGGTCCTTATTTTCATCAAAATTATTTGCATTACCTCTATATTTACACACGAGGTTAACAATCCCTAAAAAGGAGAAGAGGGGGGAGAGAAGAAGGAGGTGGAAAGGAGTTTAATTATTCATTCCAGGGGTTTCATTACGACCGCCCTGGGGTTACATCTGCTATTTATGGTATCACTTAAAAGAAGGAGTCGTTCTTGCGACGCTACCAGAAAGTAATGTTAGCTGCCCAGTACGAACAAAATAGCCAAATACTGCAAGTCTGTATCATTACTAAGGTGCAACCGCTAGCTCAGTATTTGACGTAAACTTCTAAATAGGTTAAAATGTAGGCAACCGACAAATGATCGAATTAAACCAATTTTTTTCGCTTGCAAGTTAAATTTTATAAATATTATTATTATTTCAGTTGTCACATTTTGTGTCTGACTGTTGTCATTGCCGATCTTTACGCTGATAGGCTGATCATAACAAATAATCATGGGATATCAGCATCTTTTTTTTCTCAGACCTCCAATACTTTCCGGAAAATTCTGGCCGTTTTCAACAAGGTCGTCTTCTGAAGCACTCCAACGTTGCATTGAATCCCAATTTTCTCACCCCACTTGTCAAATCCATTTGTCACATTCCCCAGGGCTCCTGTTACAACAGGTACAATTTCTACTTTCTTCAAGTTCCATAATCTTTTTATCTCCCTTTTCAAGTCCTGGTACTTTTCGACTTTCTCCTTTTCTTTGTCCTCTATATTCACATCAGCTGGTACTGCTATGTCAATAATTATTGCTCTATATTCCTTCTTTTCTAACAAAATTAAATCCGCTCTTATTATTATTATTTCTATTTATTATTATTCTTACTATTATTATTATTATTATTTTATATATTTATTAAATTAAGTGCGTTTATTGGTTGAAGCTTGATGCCTAAACATCGACCTATTAAGTTCATTTTTTGTGCAAATTCAACTTTTTTCAAACTATGGTCCGCACCCCTGTAGCTGTTAATAGGTATTATGAAAATTTCATATCCTCGCAACACTTGTTGGTGATATCAAATATTTGACATTATAGTCGATCATAGATTTTTGTCTTACACACTTTGCATATTTCAAAGGCATTCCTTTAAAAGACAGAAAACATGTTCAGGCGTAAAGGGTGGCTTGCAGCAGGGGTACTCCACACAGACGTGAATTGAAGGAACACACCTCCTCAACAGTCAGTGACAGGAACACGAATTTAGGAGCACGAAGAATAAAGGGTTAGTTGTACACAAGCAAAGTAAGGTATCTGATGATAATCAGTGTATTCAACTAACTCGAACTTGGTAAAACACGCTAATATATACCAAGTCACAATAAGTACGACGTTGGGTTAAGACACTGATAGTTATGTGCCAGTAGTAGCTAAAGTTGCGAAAAATACGTCAACAGGGGTCATAGAATCGCTAGTAAACAG
>JAAAKM020000929.1:3146-15506 GCA_010016025.2 Alatinidae sp. Z8VKAUB7J3 | reverse complement strand
ACGTAGGTTCTAAATACGAGAACCTCTGCTACTCCTTGCTACAACCGAATCTCCCCTATATACATGATTACCGCATTTTATAACGTTGCGTAGGCGGAAAAGGTTTGGTAACTAGTACGTAATACATTACAACCAATAAACGAAACTTTTGTGTAAGCCCTTCTGGAAAATCGGTAAACCCTTTTAAGTTTGTTGTGACATTTGTCGATATATCTCTGCATTTTAGAATCATTTCAGAATCATTTTGAGGCCCCTAACATGAAGGGACAAGACATGAACAGATCTAGCTGTGTAGATTTGATATCTTGGAAGAGATATATGAAGCAGGGTATTCAACAAGTCTGAGAAATGCTCTGACACATTTCAAAACTCTAGGACAGACGACCATGAGCTAGGGGGTGTTAGCTAAGACACATTTTGCTTTTGCATCTATTATGAACCTCCTCTGATTATTTTCCCACTCGCATTTATTTGAAAGTGAAGTTCGAGAAAAAAGGAGGCTTCTTCATCATAGAAAGCGGTAGTGCCCTTGTTGTGAATCCATAGCAATCTGATGTAACGATTGCACCATAGGGATTTTCCCTTTCTCTCTCTCTATTTCTAACAATAATGTAATTCGATTTCATGTCAACGTACGTAAAAACTCGATCTTGTAAATCCTTAAGACACACTTTTCACTGCGATTTCAACTACAAAGCTGTTGGTAGTGATGTTTGTTTATATTAGTTTCGCTGCCGCAGATATAACAGTCTTGCCGCTACCATTGCGCTACGAAGTTAGTATAGGCTACATATCATTTACGTAACCATTACCCTTTCCATGTAATCTGACGTCTTCTTTCAGAGAAAATAATGACCGGAAAGTTAAATGACACATATATAGAGACACTGACTGTACAATGACGTCTGTGAAACCTCTCTACAATGTAATTATGTGATGTCCTGAAGTCCAGAAACTATGACGATTTTCCTGTCTTGAGAATATCACTGAAAAGCAATTGTTGAAATCCCCAAAGGTCAATGCAATAGATCGTCATAACCACCAAAGCAATCTTATGAATTCCGTCGTAATTGATTTTTCTTGCAAAATGATTAGAGTAAAACGAAACCAGTCGCGTAGGCAGCGTTTCCATGCGGAGGTTCCATTTTCATACGAAGGCTGAAGAAAGGAAAATCTGTTTAAAACAAAGGAGCTTGATGTCCATTCTCTTTTCTGACCAGTGCATACTTCAGCCAACTTCCTTATTCGTTCCATATCATTGCTAGATACATTGCACAATAAAAGTCTTGTTCTTATCAAGATCTGTGGTCAAGTCATAATAATTTAAACCTCGTCATATTTTCCGGGTTGAGCACTAGTTGTTGGTCAAAAATACTCTGCCACCGCATTCCCCATTGAGATACTACAATAAAGGCCATAAGATGCAGACGTAAGCAAAGAAAGTCATTTTTTGACACCTTCAGTAAAGCAAAGAAAAACTGAAATCACCTACTTAAAGAACTGTTGGTGTCTACCAATTCCAGCTTTGTGTTATTCAATTACTACTTTTAGCATAAAATCGACTCTCAAGTATCTAACTTTTTATATAATATATCTGTTGTTTACTTCTTTGATTATATTCTTCGACATAAATATCCATAAAAAATGGCCATATCAACGTTAAATCAAGCCGACTATGCCCGTAATTTATGAAACAAGGCCAGAAGCTAGTAATATGTTGCAAAAATATGAAGAAGTGATTTTAAAGACCACATTACATATGGAAGACAAGGAACCTGCGGGGCAAATGATGAGCCAAAATATTAAAATCAAAATTTTATTTATTTACAAGCTACAAAAATTATTGGGAGGCCGCGAAAATATTGTAAAAACCTTCTGGTGTGCCGGTAGTTTGTTGTTGACTATGAAAATTACAAGATTGTACCTTATTTCAGGAGCTGCCGTCACAACCCACATTACTCGCACGCTTCCACAATGTCACCTGTTCGATGTTGGGAGGTAATCGTTATATAAACGTTCTTCCGAAACGTGAATACATGATTAAGTCAGATTTGAAAACATTTGATGGTGGCATCGTGGTAAAGCTAAAAATTTCTTCCATCCAACGTTCATCACAGACTTGGTGTATTCCATAACCCTTCGATTGATCACAAAAAGGGAAGCCAAAATATCGTTGCCAAGTTATCGTAACAGATCCCAGCTAAATCTCACTTTACCTGCTCATTTTTGGATACAATAGTATATTGAAACTTGTAAGTGCATTCCGTGATGAATTTTTGTATCTACATAGCTCCGAACAGAGAATAGCTTTGAATTTGGAAGAGAAGAGCTTTGTCCGTGAAGCACAACCCTTGACTATTGCTTGAAGGAAGGTCTATAGGTAGAGCTGAAAATTTAGTGGGCTGTTCTGACTTTGGATGGGCTATTCCAAATTGTAGGGGAGGCTGAATATGGCAACTGAATAAATAAACCCTATAAATGATTGAATCTTAACATGTAAGTTTACGGGAGATGATAGTAATTGGGAGGGGGTACACTTAGCCCCTATTGACTATGGACTGGTTTTGAAGACATCAAGTCTTTAACATGCACGATGCATCAAAATTAAACACTTTCTTAGTCATTCGTAACTTTCATCAGCTGCTACAATTACTTATTAAAAAATACAAGGAACTGTAAAGGCAAGTATACCAATATGGCTGCAGCACCTGACGAACTGTGCATCTTAAACGATTCCCAGAAATGAAACCACTAAACAATATTGTTGGCTTAGTTGTAGTTGATTGCGCAGAATCAAATGGATTAAAGAAGTCGAGTTATATGAAAATGAATCAGCAAACAAACGAACACCCGGATTGTCGATAAACGAAACTACCAATATCATGGTTTCACCAAAGGTACAACAAATCAACCTTTGTAATTTCCTTTCCTAATGTTTATTTCCTTTTCCTCTTTCCAGTCAAATAAGGCAGTAAGGCTATTCTTATGGGTCATCTACAAGTATCGTTTTCATGAGAAGATAATTTATAAAAGCGTGTTGTACATACTACAGTAAATGGGTGAAAATGATGTGCGAATATCATTTGAAGGTTTTGTCCTTTTAATACCTCTTCTATGATACCGTATTTCTGAACTAGAATATTAAAAACATAAAGGCTTTATATCATTTTGAATTAAAAACATGTTATACACACTTATATCAAATATCTAAGAACATTTTAAAAATTTCAAATGTTTTTTTAAATGAAAATAAAAAGGTTACAGAAATATCGCTTAACTGAAACCCTATATGGACGATGGTCATGAGGTACGTTGCCCAGACAACGTAAAAAGATGGAAAAACTGAACACGATAACCACAATAAAGAAAGCTCGATGGTGTTGTCAAATATGCTGGCGCAAACGGATTGGTATAAAACTACAACTCCAAAATTTGTGAGGACTGTATTTATTTCGTATTTACAAAAGTCTTGATTAGAAGAAAAATATATTTAATGAGTCCAGTTCATGTGATTTCGAATATTGACGATATTACTAAATCCAACTATTATAATCGGGTTTGTTAAAGTGACGTATAAACTGTTCATCTTGTAAATCAATCGGAATATAATATAAGCTGTAAGCGTAAACAAAATATAATATGTTGGCATGTGTGAACCAGCATCAAACAAGTTTACTCCAATACTGAGTACATGGTCCCCATGGCAACAATGTAAGGTTTCCCAACAGATGGTGTGAATTTATTGTAATCATTTGTTATTAAAAGATAAAGAAAAGGTACCCAAATGATTTACAAAATATACCTGGGAGTCACAATTATTGAGGTTACTTGCTGTTTGAAGTATAAAAAAATTTCATATGCTCGTTTAGAGGTGTCATTCTTGGGTGGCTCATTCGAAAGACAACATGATCCTTTTTATCTAATATGTGCACCAAGACAAAGTAGTCTCTCGGCAAGAGACCTTCAGCGTCAGTTTAACAATTGGAGTGAAATAAAGTACTCAATAAAGGCTGACACGAATATATGGAAGCACCATTTCCAATTGTGTTCTTTGTTCTCTGAAGCAGGTTCTTATCTACATAAAACACGTGTGCTGCTTAATTCTCTTTACAACAAATGAGTCTAGTCCAGGAACATGTCTCTTGTAGCCAATTTCATGATAGAATTTGGTTGTACCTGACATAACAAGATCAAGATTTGAAGATTAGAGTATGCTTACAGATGAACTATGATTATATTTTACACTGAATGTCACGTCCGACAGTCCTATTGCTAAACCTGTTTGGTACAAATCTTGTTTGTTGTGTCACGTAAAATGTTGTCTTGGTAAACCCGTCTAAATAGCAAAGCCTCGCAAAATTTGTCCCTGTTGAGAGAACGCCGTAACAGTAAATTATAAAAGTGCGCATGACAGAAGTAAGAGGCAGCAGGAGTTCGCAAGACTTTTGAGCAGCAAAACCTTGATGCACAACTTGTTTAACAAACTTCGGTTTTTCATTTTCCTTAAAAGGCAACTTAAGACACACTCCGGTATCGAAGCATTGTTTAACATCGGGTATCAGTCCTCAAATTGGACCTATCTGAAGCTTAAAATCTATTTAAGAAAATTTTCTATGCATTAAAGGCCTACCATTGGATGAATCTCATGTGGCTGTTAATTGACGAGAACATAGCTTTGGAAGACTTAAAGTGACAAAATTCTTAAGAGCATTTTAAGGATAGGAACGCGCAAGTTGGACAAATACTAAGAACACTCCAAAGTAGTAGTAGTGATATAGTAATATAAAGACTACAGTGGGTGGATGAAAATTTTATTTAGCATTAGGAAGGTATAAAAAAAATTAAAGATTTTTTTCAAATGTCTAAGAACATATCAAGCTTTGGTCATTCCGTATGATCTTATGAACTAGTATGTGTACATCTTGCTGAGATTACTGACAATCGATCCATTTGTTATTATAAAAAAGTGTGATGCAACCAACATGATTGAAGACAGGGTGAAGTTTCCCTAGATTTCAAATAACTGATGAATTGATAGAAGTAATTTTGGTTACTTACTTATGGTTAGCACTTCGGATAGTTACATTAACGTAGGATAGTTAGGTTAATTGTTTACCTACTTGGTTAGTTAGTTGAGAAGGGTAGTTCTATATTGAGCCAAAAGCAGCAGTCTACAAAACGAAACCTAACCATATACGGTTGTATATAGGAAGATCTACTTCACAACTTTCGGCTGACAAATATAGAACAGTGTTTGGATTAGTAGTTGTTACTTGGCCCCATGTCTCTTCTATATTACGTCATTTATTACATATGACCAGAGAAGGATCGAAGCCTTCAGTACCGACGAGAGAAAGTTAACACGAGAATCCCCTGTAGCTTATAAATTTCTAGTCTTTAAAGCTAATTTTACCCACAATATAAAAGAAGGGGGTACTAGAGTACCAGCTAAGGTTCTGATTATAACCAATTGTAACGCATGTGCGTTGTAGAAAATTGCTTTTCCATATCTTAAATGCCTATTCTTCCAGAGTCATTTACGTTTTTCCTGATTTGACCAGTTTTTGACAAATTTGGCAATTATTGGGAGTGTCACACACCACTAATACGGGCTGGAGAGACTTGGAATGGAACCGATCTAATTTTCCAATTTAGTAAAATTCTTGGAGTTGTGTGCTAAACTGTGCTGATGTAATTTTGTTCCGACAATTATACGCACAATTTTTGTTGCACAATCAGAAGCAGCAAGGGGATTTATTGATGTTCTTATAGCCTCTCTTTGTTCTGATTTTCGCAATGTCTTAAGTTTTGAATAAAACCAAAGTCTACAGCCTGTCGCAGTCTACTTGTTATACTCGGTACGGTTTCCATATCTGGTAAAGGTCTTTGATGTTCGGAAACTATTTTATGACCAATTAAATGGTTTGTTGTGGTACTAAGGGGCAACTATTTGCTTTCGCAGTAACATTCTAAGGAAGAACAAAACGGTTCTTCTTCGTTTTGAGCGGGGACAGTTGAGTGGGTTACTGTTCCTGCAGAGCGACATTAACAGTTGCTTTTCGTTAACCCTATTTTGGGACGAAAGAAAAGCTGGTGTCGTCGGGCTACAAAAGATGGTAGACAACAAAATCCTGTTATTCCTTCTCTTTTGACAGGGTTATGTAATAGTCATATCAGCAAAGCTTGGCAGGACTGGGCATTCAGAGTCTATAGAGATCTTTAGAAATGGATCACTAGCTATTTTGTTTGAATAGCCTCGACTTAAGCTCTGTATTGCTGGTGTTTACAAACGGTTGCTGAGTTAAATCTCTCCATATAATAAGTCGAAACGTCACTTTCTCTTAAGAAGAGTACAATATACAATAATTATGTTAAATCTCCTGCATACACATTGTTCTGCTGCACATCTCAACAATATACAACCGCTGTTAACCGCAGGGATTTTGACATCAGAAGAAAGACGTAAACAGAACTGGGGGTTGATGCAGGATATACAAAATTATACCCTAATCTCATATCTCAAAAGAATATAAAAAGTGATAGCTTTACCTTTTTAGAAATGGTCATTGCCAAATCGATCTTTTGAATCTACACTTAACAATGTTTGTGTTATTACAAAAGCGTGAGAATATCTTACAAAACAAGACTGACTGATACGTCGACCAGACACTAACCTCAGACTCATAAATTGAAGTCGCTGTCTTGTAGTGGACATATCTCTTGTTGTCAGGGTTTATACCCTGCAATCGCATGGCCAAGAACTAGATTCCGAAGAATAGTAGGCGCGTACTCAAACGTTTGGTCTCGTGTTAATGACGAGTAGCCTCGAGGTTCCGGTAATTAATACACTTTATAAGCTACGCTATCATAATGCATGATTTGTATTATTAATATGTCCCCTACAACAAGATCGATTACTCTAAAAATTATTTATTACAAACATTTAAAAGATTTTAATAATTGTTCAATTTTTACGATTCGCACCTTGCTTTCAGCGTAAAATGAAGATGGTTATCAATATTCCTTTCTGAAAAGTATACACAAAGCACATGTTCTTCGAAAAATAAACACCGCACCTATTAGTATTACTTGCAAACTGATCGAGATCATCTCGATCGAAGATCCAGAGGGGAAAGAGAGCTACAAGGGAATCATTAACGGATCTGATACTAATGTTCATACATACCGTGGCGCTTATTTAAAAATAAAAGTTTTTTGGTGGGCGTTTATTCGGACTGAGCTCTTATTCAGACCTGGGCGTTTAAGGAAAGGAAAAACGGGTAACTAAACATACATGATCTTTCTATAGAATAGATTGAAATATAACTTTCAATCAATCAATGTATCAATCAATCAATACATCTTCATCTTCCTCCGTATCATCATCTAAAGGTGAAAACTCTGGAGCTGCTGTATCCACTTATTTGGTGTCCAGACCTGGGCGCTTATTTGGACCTGGGCTCTTATTCGGATCTGGGCGCTTGTGAGAAATGTTTTTCCAAAACTGGGTGCTTATTTGACAATGGCGCTTATTTGAGTCGTGGGCGCTTAATCGGTAATTTACGGTTATACAAAAATTGAAAATAAAGCGGAACGAAAATGCGTACTATAAGCATTGGTGCGATTGTAAAACCGGCAAACAGATTTTAACATCAAGTTTTACATTTACCGTGAGCTAAAAAGGGGATCACACTTTACGTAGATACTAGCTTTTGGCGGGTGTAGTTGGCTCTGTTTCTAAATGATTACTCCAACAAGTCTGTGCAATTTGAAAGACAAAAGTGAGGAAAAGCTGCCACTCTGCCTTTATTTTTTATTTGTCAGAGCGAGAATGAAAACACTTACTACAGTCAATTGGTCCTCTACATGGGGGCACGGTCAAAGGGGCTGAGGGGGGATGCAGCCAGCCCACCCAGTTTGTTAATATGTTACATTTTTTCGGGCAAAGGCAAAAAATTTTCATTACCGTAGCATTAACGAAATTTTTTCCAATTCAAAGTGGCGGTAGTTTACCTTATCCCCGTTCGATTCAACCGTCTGCATAACAGTCGATTCATTAATTTTTGGGCAAAGGAGTATTTTTTCGGGGAAAAAATCCACAATAAAAAAGGAAAAAACTAAAGGTTTCACTAAATTTGAACTCTGATCGCTGAATTTTGAGACCACAGGGGAAACTGGCAGAGAATAGGGTAATAATAAATGTCATAGCCTTTGAAACCAGACTGCAGAATTATTGACTCTGCACACGTTACTGGATGCCAGAAATGTTTCAAAACTTCCACTTGTGCTAAGGTTTCGCACAGAATATACTTCCGTACACATGTCTTCAGAGTTAGTCTTGTCGATAAATACTCACTTACGTGTTTACTGCAAGTGCCCCAAAATCTTTTTGTAAAATAACCAAGATGTATGAGGATCGATTGCACAGAAAGAACTCTTTTTGATTGAGCAAAATAAATTATGTTCAATATACTAATTAAATCAATCACAAAGTTCCACAACTTTGATGTGGGCCTCTGATTCCTAGTGTAAAGTTCGTGGGTCTACAGTCTCTCTTTCAGTGTTGAGTTGATAGCAGTTACTGTAGAACTCGCTCGATTAGAAAAACGATTATCAAAGTTTTGAAAAGAACACTAGAGAAATAGAAAATATGTCGCCACCGGGGATCAAACCCGTGACCCACGCTTTCGCAGCGTGCGATCTACCAACTATTATCAAAGCACATACCGAAGGGCTCCTCGCGAGGAAAATAGATTAAAGTAAGCCTAAACGAAGATGGGGAGCTTCCATCATCCAAACGACCTGACATTGTTAATCAAGAACATGAAACGTAGCGGCGAGGAGGTCCTAAGGGTTCGCAAGTAGCACAAGCGAAAACAGTGGCTCATAATGATGCTTATGATGATAATGATGATAATGCTGCCACTGCTGCTGATGGTAACGATGACGATTATGGTGATGATTAGGATAACGATGATCACAACAATGGTGATAACGATTATGATCTTGACGATGCTGATGATAATAGTTACTCAGCATTATTTGGCAATTGTAAAACGCTAGTTCTTAAAAGAAAACGAAACAGTTATCTCTGCAGACAATAGGTCATATATGAGTATGTCGAAATTGCTCAATAGGGTGACAATTGGGTCATAAGTAGAGTTTCTACAAACTGCTCATTCCTTTGTCTATAAACATAATCTTAAGACACACCAACGTGGGTTCCTACAAATACTCGTACTAGCGTTTGACGCGATCCACCAATATCTGGGAAAGGCTTGATTTTGACCAGATGTGATATAAGCATTTTATAACTTAATTTAAGTTACAAAAATAGTTTGTATTTCAGGAAAATGACCCACCCAGCTCAATACTGGAGCAAAAAGCACAAAAAGGTTGGCATCAAAGGAAATTTCTAATGCAATTTTTATAATCTGGAAGGCCGATTTTAAGGTCTGGTATTTTGCAAAACAGTGTCTTTGCGTCTCAAACCCTTGAAAGGTTTCCTCTCGGAAAATGCATGGACCCTATTGGCACAAAAGGCGGTCAATTAATAAAAACTCACACCTGCCTCTAGGCTATGCATCATTGTATAAAAGTTATTAGTGGTGCCACCTATATTCGTGATTTCAGAATTTTATTCAGCTTCGTGCTCATTTCCTTACAGCCACGAGAACATCGGAAACGTCGATTTCGCTGTCGCATTTTTTCTCAGAAATTAAATCTTTGGAAATAGTATAAACTTTGTTTCATCCATTAAGATATGACGAGGCACAATGATACGGGCAGATGGTTTTGGCTGCGGCTTTAGCAATTACGGTAGGGAGCTATGTGGAGATAAATCCACCACAGCACAGTAGCTAATTGCAAGTGAGTAAATCATATTTTTAAACAATTTTTCTTGACTTCAACTGACCTAGGATTTTGACCAATACTCACTGCTTTTAAATTTTGTTAGAGCTCCCGATAAAGGCATCAAACTAGGAAATTTCAAATGCAATAGCCTCTGATTACAATGAACCCCTGATGCAACGACAATCTTAATACAACAACCCCAAATCCATTCCATCTTGTTCTACTATAACGAAAGCCGTCCTCATTATCAGCAGCAGCTCGGTTCTTCAAGGTCAATTACGGCACGCCAGATGCTACGTTTCCCTATGTACGACTTAGTTTCAGCTGTTGAGCTCAGTCCTGTGTCACGTCTACACTGGTCAACGAATGCGAGTTGTTGTCTGCCACGTGAAGCCTGTGCCTGAGCATGCTGCCGTAAACTAAGGTTGCTGACCTTATGTCAAACTGCGCCCAGCTACTCAAAGGCGACGAGTTATCATCTAAATGGAGATTCGACGAAGTTCACCACACAAAATCTCGTTGCTATCAAAATATCTCGTGTGGCATTTCTGAGTACGCGTGCGCAATAACCATAAAGCATTGCTACCTACTGTGATGTAAGTATTTAAGCATCTGAACCATGAAATAGTATAGACTGCCACAAGTAGCAACCTCTTATGACCACCGGTCATGCCGGACGACTTTTCCATATTTTGACGTCCTTCTTAGATACGCTGATTTAGAAGATCAACTACTTGCCTTCATTTATAACTGCTAGGACAAATCTATCCAGTGCCCTGATTTTGAGAGCATATTTGAGAGCTTCTTTGCTTTCAGTGTTAGCCCTATTTCCAAGCACCCGTTTTTCAACCTCGAGAGCAGCTGTTGTGCCTACTTACTACTACCGGATGTCAGTTAAATGTCATCGGCAAAGTCGAAGTCAATCGTTTCTGTGAGCCAACCTCTCCTAATTTTTATGGGAATCGCTGTGAAACCAAAGGGATCCTTCTTTGTTGTTATAAGCTTACGGCAGGTATACTTTAAAATTAAGAAGAAATGAAAGATTAACGTGCCTCCTTGTAGAACACCAGCCAGAGTTAAGTCAGTTTGTGTCTCTCCGTAAGGCGCAGCGCACTTCGGCTGACATGTTGGCATAGAAAATGGATTATTTGTTGGGGAAATGTCGAAGGCACAAGAATTCTTTATGACTTTCCCTAACTGTATTTTTGTCGAATACTTTTTTGAAGTCGTTCAACGTCATCACTTACTCCTCCGCCATAGCCAGCAATTTTTAGCTCTAAATCTGTGTTGAAGAAGCAGGTCTAAAGTAGGTCAGTGATATTAGCATATAAAAGTAATAGGGAAGGGGTCCATAAACCCTTCCTCCCTGGCGTCAGAGTGTAATGTCCCTCAATTTAGGCTACCGGGCAGAGAAGCGAGCCATGAGGTAGGCTCAGCCACCAAGTAGGACCACCTCACGTGGATTAGAATCTGTCATCAATGAGAACAGATACTACATCCATTCCTTGCCAAAAGTCAGAGAAGCAAATATGTCACCACCGGAGAACGAACCGGTGACCCACACTTTGGCGACGTGTGCTCTACCAACTGAGCTAGATGACCTATTCGGTGTTAAGATACTCTATTTCTCAAGTCGGTACATTAGCGCATCCACGATGGTGGCATATATTCTATTTCTCTATTGTATCTTCAATAATGTCTTCTTCTTGAATATTTAAGTGCATGGCCCAGTTAAATGTCTTAGTTTTCTATTGTGGCCCAACTGTGTTTTTTGATGGATGATTAAGTTCAGCGTAAACTTATTGCACTTTTGCGCAAATATATTTGGGTAAAACAAGGTGGGAATGCAAGGTACTTTCCTAGAGAAGCAAACAGTTTCATTTTGAATCATTTTAAAAGATGATAACTCAGTTATCTCTTCTTTATAAATATTCCAATAACCTTGTTTTCAAAGTTAGCAATCATAGGTTCTCATTTCTTTGAGGAGTAGGACACAACAACAGGTGCTTTTCTTAATTACGGTATGGATAACGAGAACCAGCTTCAGAATAATTTTTAAGTTTTTAAGATAGAGGTAATACAGCCTAGCAAATCCCTTCAAATTTTACAAACTCATCAAGGCTTTTCAAAGTTAGCAATCATAGGTTCTCATTTCTTTGAGGAGTATGACACAACAACAGGTGCTTTTCTTAATTACGGTATGGATAACGAGAACCAGCTTCAGAATAATTTTTAAGTTTTTAAGATAGAGGTAATACAGCCTAGCAAATCCCTTCAAATTTTACAAACTCATCAAGGCTAAGATGCACTTTAGAATTCATTGCTCTAGAGACCCTATTCCAAAGAATAGCGTTCTCGTTTTGTTAATGGTCTGTTACTGGTTGATAGAGTTCTGAGAAGAGCATAGTTTTGAACTGTGTCTCATCGTCTCACCGGAATCTCTTATGTGTTCATAGTAAAATTACGCTAGGCGAAGTCAGCAATCGTTCAAGACTCTGGATAAAA
>JAAAKM020000928.1:0-15506 GCA_010016025.2 Alatinidae sp. Z8VKAUB7J3 | reverse complement strand
AGGCGCGGCGTGGCGCTGGTCGAGGACGCGGCCCACGCCTTCGGCGGACGGCACCGCGGCGAGCGCATCGGTCGCCGCTCGCGCTTCGCCTGCTTCAGCTTCTACACCACCAAGAACGTCACCACCGGCGACGGGGGAGCGCTGACCACCGACGACGCCGAGCTGGCCCGTCGGGCCCGCTCGCTCAGTCTGCACGGGCTCAGCAGCTCGGCGTGGGACCGGTACGGACCGAACGGTACGTATCGCTACGAGGTGGAGCAGGCCGGCTTCAAGTACCACCTGAACGACCTGGCGGCGGCCATAGGATTGGTGCAGATGCGCCGTCTGCCCTGGATGTTGGAGCGCCGCCGGGCGATCGTCGAGCTGTATCGCAGCGAGCTCGGCGACCTGCCTGAGCTCGGCCTCCCCGAGGAGGACGCCGAGCAGGCGTGGCACCTGTTCGTGGTCCGGTTCGATCTCGCCCGCCTGCGCGTCGACCGTGACCGGATCGCCGAGGAGCTGAAGGCCGAGGGGGTCGGCACCAGCGTCCACTTCATCCCGGTTCACCAGCATCGCTTCTACCACGAGCGCTACGGCTTTCGCCCGGAGTCGTTCCCACACGCGGAGGCCCATTTCGAGTCGAGCCTGAGCCTGCCGCTGTATCCCGACCTCGCCGACGACGACGTCCGGGACGTCGCTCGACGCCTCCGCGCCCGCATCGAGCACCACCGACGATGAGCCTGGCCGTGCTGGCATGGACGGCGTGCGCCCTGGCGCTCGCCTACACCTACCTCGGCTACCCGATCGGGCTGTACTGCCTGGCCCGGGGTCGAGCCGAGCGTCGTCACGCGCTCGGCGAGCTGCCGCGGGTGAGCCTGGTCGTGTCGGCTCACAACGAGGCGACGGCGCTGCCGGCCAAGCTCGACAACTGCCAGGAGCTCGACTATCCGTCGGACCGCCTGGAGGTGGTGGTGTTGAGCGACGCGAGCGACGACGGTACCGACGACCTCGTCCGCGCCCGCTCGGGAGTCCGCCTGCTGCGCAGCGAGCGGCGGGTGGGAAAGGTCGGGGCCCTCAACCGTTTCCTCCCCGAATGTAGCGGTGAGGTGCTGGTGCTGAGCGACGCCAACTGCCTCTACGACCGCGGTGCGATTCGCGCCCTCGTGCAGACGCTCGACGCCTCCGGTTCCGGCTGCGTGTGCGGAGAGCTGCGCTATGTCTCCTCCGAGCCGGGGGACACCGGCGCGGCCGAGTCGACCTACTGGGGCTACGACATCGCGGTCAAACGGCTCGAGAGCGCGCTCGGGAGCCTGCCCGGGGTGAACGGTGCGATCTACGCCCTTCGGCGCGAGCACTGGGCCCCGGTGCCGGAGCGTATGTTCGCCGATCTGGTGGTGCCGGTGCGGTGCTCGATTGCGGGTGTCCGCACGACCTACACGTCTCGCGCCCTCGGCCGGGAGCCGGCCAGCCTGGGGGTGCGACAGGAGCTCGGACGCCGAGCGCGCAACACCAGCCGCGGCCTCCGCTCCGTACTCCATCTGCTCCGTCTGGCGGTCCTGAGGGGACGCTGGTTGGTCGCCTGGCAGCTGGTGTCGCATCGACTGATGCGATGGCTGGGACCGATCTGGCTGCTCGGGCTCGCCGCCACGACGCCGTTCCTGCCCGGGACTTTCGGAAACCTCGCGCGACTCGGGATGGGGGCGGCCGTCCTGCTCGCCGTGGTCGGGGCGGTGGGGGAATATCGGGGGCGGCGCCGCGCCCTTCCTTACAAGGTTTTCTACGCTCTCGCGCTGCACGCGGCGTTGCTGCTCGGGCTCGGCCGTTGGCTGGCCGGGACGGATCGGGAATTCTGGAAGGTCCGACGGTGAGATCGATGGAATGCACGCCCCTGCCGTGCCGGGTTAGAATGGAGGTTTCGTGGGACGGCACCGGGAGCGTTCCCGGTCGCTTCGACCGAGCGGGGGCGAGCGCCCCGGGGAGGAGTGAGGGATGAGCACAGCCGAGCATCGCGGGCTGACCGGCTCCGACGCGCAGGGAACGGACTCGGGGTCGACCGGACCGGACACCTCGCGGGACGCGGGATCCCCGGACAACCTCGAAAAGGTCCGCGACATCCTGTTCGGCGCCCAGATGCGCGACCAGGAGCGCCGCTTCGAGCATCTGGAGGAGCGCCTGGTCCGGGAGTTCACCCTGCTGCGCGACGAGCTCGATCGGCGCTTCGAGACCCTCGAGAGCTACGTCAAGCAGGAGATCGACTCGCTGATCGCCTCGCTCGGGGCGGAGAAGAGCGAGCGCGGACAGATGATGCAGGCGCTGTCCCGGAACCTGGAGCAGTCGTCGCGCTCGCTCGAGAGCCGCATCCAGGAGACGCGAGACCAGGGCGGCGCCTCCGAGCGCATCCTGCGCGAGCAGCTCCTGCACCAGTCGCAGGAGCTCACCGAGGAGATCCGGCGGCGCTACGTCGAGCTCAAGTCGTCGCTCGACGAGGAGACCCGGTCGCTTCAGGGCTCCCGTCCCGATCGCCAGATGCTGGCCGGCCTGTTCACGGAGCTCGCGATGCGGCTCGCGAGTGACGACCACGACGCTCGCTGATGCGTGCCGACGAGACGTCCCACCCGGCCGAGGCCGACGGGGAGGGCCGCCGGGCCCGCCCGGTGGCCGTTCCGGGCACCCCGTCGAGCTCCGAGTTCGAGCAGCTCCAGCGGCTGTTGCTGGCTGGCGACCGCCAGCAGATGGAGGCGCTGCGCCAGGAGATCGAGAGCCGGTCGCTGACCGCCGAGGAGGTGGCGGGGGTGCTGCCGCAGGCCGTGCTGGCGCGCAGCGGCGCCGGCGACGCGCTCGGGCGGGCACTCGCGCCGACCGTCGAGCGGGCGTTGACGGAGTCGATCCGTTCCAATCCGAGACCGATGGCCGAGGCGCTGTTCCCGATCATGGGCCCGGCCATCCGGCAGTCGATCGCCACCACCCTGCGCGGCATGATCGACTCGCTCAATCAGATCCTGGAGAACAGCTTCTCGCTGCGCGGCCTGCGCTGGCGTTGGGAGGCGATGCGGACCGGGCGCTCGTTCGGTGAGGTCGCGTTGCTCCACAGCCTGGTCTACCGGGTCGAGCAGATCTTCCTGATCCACCGCGACAGCGGTCTGCTGCTCCAGCACGTGGTCAGCCCGAACGTGCAGACTCAGGACGCCGACATGGTGTCGGGCATGCTGACCGCGATCCGGAGCTTCGTCCAGGACTCGTTCGGGCTCGAGGGCGACGACTCGGTCGACACGTTGCACGTCGGCAACTTGGCGGTGTGGACGGTGCAGCAGCCGCGTGCGGTGCTGGCGGCGGCCATCCGCGGCAACGCGCCCGGGGAGCTGCGCGGCCACCTGCGCGAGACCCTGGAGCTGTTGCACGCTCGCCACTCCCGCGAGCTCGTCGACTACGACGGCGACCCGGCTCCGTTCGAGGCGTCCCGGCGCGAGCTCGAGAACTGCCTGCTGGTCGAGCTGCACAAGCCCGAGCGCAAGCGCTCGCCGCTGCTGCCGGTGGTGATCGCCGCGATCGTGCTGATTCCGTTCGTGCTCGGACTGTGGCGTTTCGTCGACGCCAGCCGCTGGGCGGCCTACGTCGAGCGGCTCGACGCCGAACCCGGGATCGTGGTCACCGACAGCCACCGCGGCTGGCATCGTCTGAGCGTGCAGGGGTTGCGCGATCCGCTGGCTGCCGACCCCGCCGAGCTGCTCGCCACCAGCTCGGTATCGCCCGCCCGGGTGGACTCGCTGTGGAAGTCCTACATCGCCTTCGACCGCGAGATCGCACTCGAGCGCGCTCGCCGAACTCTCGAACCGCCGGACGGGGTCCGGCTTGCGCTGTCCGATGGCGAGCTGACGCTCGACGGAGCGGCGCCGGCGGGGTGGATCCGCACGGTACGGTCGCGAGCCGTCCTGATGCCCGGGATCGACTCGATCGACACGATCGGCCTGGTCACGGCCGAGACCGTTCGCCGGGAGGCGCTCGTCGAGCAACTCGAGCGGAGCCGGATCTCGTTCGGCGTGTCGAGCGACACGTTCGTCGATCCCGAGGCGATGGACACGGTCGCTCGAACGGTGCTGGAGCTTCTCGCTGCGTCCGACGCGCTGTCCGCCGAGACCGTGGTCGAGGTCGTCGGCCGGAGCGACGACCGGGGCTCGGAGCCGCTCAACCTGAGGATCAGCCGCCAGCGAGCCGAACGCGTGATGACGGAGCTCGTCACCTACGGGGTGCCGGAGGCCCACCTGGTGCTGCGCGCCTACGGCTCGCGCGCGCCGGTCGGCGACAACGCCACCCCCGAAGGGCGGGCCCTCAACCGGAGCGTGAGCTTCTACGTCAGCCCGTGACGTTCGGCCGGGCTCTCCGCCGGTGGCCCGACGGCGCGCTCACCCGCTAAAGTAACGTCGATCCACCGACAGACATCACGGGCTGGAGCCCCAGCCGGGAGAGCCAGGTTGGTCCAGAAGAAGGTCTGCATGCTCGGGGCGTTCGCGGTCGGCAAGACGAGCCTGGTGCGGCGGTTCGTCGACAGCGTGTTCTCCGAAGGCTACCTCACCACGGTCGGCGTCAAGATCGACAAGAAGGAGGTCTTCGTCGACGACCGCCGGCTCACCCTGGTGCTCTGGGACCTCGCCGGTGAGGACGAGTTCCAGCGCGTCCAGATGTCCTATCTGCGCGGCGCCGGCGGCTACCTTCTGGTGGTCGACGGGACGCGGCGGACGACGCTCGACAAGGTGCTGATCCTGCAGCAACGGGCGACCGAGGCGTCGGGCGACGTGCCGTTCGTGGTGTTGCTCAACAAATCCGACCTCGACGGCGAGTGGGCGATCGACGACGACGCGATCGCCGAGCTCAACCGCCGCGGCTGGCCGGTGTTCCGCACCAGCGCCAAGACGGGGCTCGGGACGGAGGAGGCCTTCCTCCATCTGGCGCGCCTCATGTCGGCCTCCCCGTGACCCCGCTGCCCGACGCCGTCGTCGCCTTCCTTCACCGGACCACCGTCTCGCAGCGCCGCCCAGCCTACCTGCGGCTCGACGGACGGGGTCGGATCGTGGAGGCCGGGGGAGAGCTGGTGCTGTACGGGCTCCGCGATCTCGCGCCGACCGAGCCGATCGAGCGGCAGCTGCCCGTGCTGGACGGCCTGCTGCCGCTGTCGGACGACAGCCTGCAGCTCGAGTGCATTCAGCACGGCGACGGGCCACCGTACGACCTGTACCTGTTCCGTGCCGGTGACGACCACTGGGTGCTGATCCTCGACGCCACCGCGGAGTTCGTCCGCCGGCGCGAGGTGCAGCAGAAGACCGCCGAGCTGAGCCTGCTACGCGACAAGCAGGCGCGGCTGCTCGACCAGTACCTCGGGCCGGTGGTCGCCGAGGAGCTCGCCCGGGTGGAGAACCTCGCTCCGGGCGGCGGCGGCCGGGTCGAGCTGACGACGCTGTTCGCCGACATCCGGGGGTTCACCAGCTTCTCGGAGCAGTATCCGCCCGAGGTCGTCTTCCGGGTGCTCAACCGTTACCTCGAGACCGTCCTGCCGCTGGTCCGGGACGAGGCGGGGGTGGTCGACAAGATGGTCGGCGACGCGGTGATGGCGGTGTTCGGCGTGCTCAGCTCGACCGGGGCCCCGCCGATACAGGCGGTGCGCTCGGCGCTGCGTATCCTGGAGGGGGGCTGGCAGCTCGGCGCTGCCCTCGAGTCGGAAGGCCTGCCGCCGCTCGAGTTCGGTGTCGGGGTGGCGACCGGTTCCGTCATCCTCGGCGTGATGGGCAACCGGCAGCGGCGGACGATCAGCGTCGTCGGTCCTTCGGTCAATCTGGCGTCGCGGCTCGAATCGCAGGCGATCGGCGGCGAGGTGCTGATCGACGCCCTGAGCTGGTCGCGTCTGGGCGAGCTGCGCAGCCGATTCGAGCGCCGACGCCTCTGTCTCGACGGCTTTCGGGACCCGGTCGAAGCGTACTCCCTGCCGCTCAGCCGCCGAGGCGCCTTCGGCGGTTTCCGCCGGTGAACGTCCACGCCCGAGCCCGGTCGGAGGCGGCGACCGACTGGGCGTGGCTGCTCTACCTCCTGGGCGAGGCACCATCGCCTTCGACCGGGCCGTCGGCGGCGCTGCCGTCCCTGGCCGCCGACCACCAGGTCGACACCGCGGTCGGGAGCCGGCTGGCGCTCCATCCCGACCTCGGGGCCGCCGTTCCCGAGGAGCTCCGCGGGAGCTTCGAGCAGGCCTGGCGCAGCAGTCTGCACGCCAGCCTGCTGGCGGAAGACCTGGTCGCCCACGCCGGGGCCGCGCTCGACGCGGCCGAGGTTCCCTGGATGCTGCTCAAGGGCGCCTGGGTCGAACAGCGGCTCTACCCCGACGAGCCCGGACGTCGTCCGCAGCGGGACGTCGACCTCTGGTTCCGTCGCCCCGACTGGCCGCGCGTCGCGACCGCCCTGGAGGCGGCCGGCTACGAGCTACCGCCGCCGCGTTGGCAGCGGTTCTGGCTGCGCGGCTACTTCCACGTCCACGCCCGCCGACGGGCGGTGCCCACCAGCGTCCTGGAGCTGCACTGGGACCTGGACCACCCGGAGCGCCATCGGATCGAGCTCGATCGGATGTGGGAGCGAGCGGTCGAGCGTCCGGTCGGCGGCCGCCGTTGCCTCGGCCTGGCCGACGAGGACCTGTTCCTCCACCTCGTGCTCCACCTGGCCCACGGCGCCCACGAGCCGAGGCTGAAGTGGCTGCTCGACCTCGCCCACCTGGCCGCCGACCCGCGGCTCGACTGGGGGGCGGTCTCCCGGCGGGCGGCACGCTGGCGTCTTCGTCGGGCGGTCGGGCAGGCCGTCGCGGTGCTGCGAGCCCTGCTCCCGGACGGTCCGGGCACCCGGGCGCTCGACGCCCTCGAGGGGATCCCTCGACTGTCCGTCCCGGGCTACTGGCGGATGCCGGTGCCCGAGCCCGCACCTGGGGGATGGCGCCGGATCGCGAGCGTCCTCGACACCGTCGACGGACCGGCCGATCGGCTACGCTTCGTACTCTTTCACGGCCTTCGCAAGGCGAGCGCCCGGGCGGCGCTGTACGGTCTGTGAGGCCGCTCCGCCCCAGGACGACGACGGCATGGCGAGACGACGCAGATACTGGCTCATGAAGTCCGAGCCCGACGTGTACTCGATCGACGATCTGGAGCGCGAAGGCTCCTGCTACTGGGACGGCATCCGCAACTACCAGGCGCGCAATTTCATGCGTGACGAGATGGCGGTCGGCGATCGCGTCCTGTTCTACCACTCGAACGCGAAGCCCCCGGGAGTGGCCGGAGTCGCCCGCGTGAGCCGCGAGGCGTACCCCGATTTCACCGCCTGGCAGGAGGGAGGGAAGTACTTCGATCCGCGTTCCACCGAGGACGACCCGGTGTGGATGATGGTCGACCTGGAGTTCGAGAAGAAGCTCCCGCGTCTGGTGCCGCTCCAGGAGCTCCGCGAGGACCCCGAGCTGGCGGAGATGTGGGTGGTGCGCCGCGGCATGCGACTGTCGATCCAGCCGGTGACGCGGGCCGAGTTCGAGCGGGTCTGTCGGATGGCGCGGAAGGGAGCCTGAGGGCCTTCGAGCGGCGTCAGTCGCCGCGCTCCAGCCGCTCGCGGGCGGCGTTGGCGAGCTGGTCGCAGCGCTCGTTCTCGGGATGACCGGTGTGACCCCGGACCCACTGCCAGCGCACCCGATGGCGGCCGGTGAGCTCGTCGAGGCTGCGCCAGAGATCGTCGTTCTTGACCGGCTTGCCGGCGGCGGTCCGCCAGCCGTTGCGCTTCCAGCGGGCCAACCAGCCCTGCTTGAAGCCGTTCTGCAGATACTGCGAGTCGGTCGTGATGGTGATCTCGCAACCGGCCTCCAGCTCCTCCAACGCCCGGATGACGGCGATCATCTCCATCCGGTTGTTGGTGGTCGCCGCCTCGGCGCCGGACAGCTCGCGCTCCTGCGCGGCGTCGACGTGGCGGAGGATGGCGCCCCAGCCGCCGGGGCCGGGGTTGGGGCGGCAGCTGCCGTCGCTGAAGATGTGAACGCGCGACCGAGAGCTCATGAAATCTCCGCACGGCGCCGACGGCGCCGAGTTTCCTTGACGGAAAAGGGCGGGGGAGTGTATATCAGCCCCCGGACCGTGTCCAGCCTCGGGGGGCTGCGAAGGAAGGACCATGAACGCTGACGCTCACGATAGCCTGATCTACGACTGGAACGTGCGCGGGGACGAGGCGACGCCGCGGCACCCGATCGAGCTCAACGACGAGTCGCTTCGCGACGGTCTGCAATCGCCATCGGTGCGCGATCCGTCGATCGCCGAGAAGATCGAGATCCTGCAGCTCATGGCCGAGCTCGGCATCCACTCCGCCAACCTCGGTCTTCCGGGCGCCGGACCGCGCGCCTACGAGCACGTGCTCGCGCTCGCCAAGGAGATCCAGTCCGACGGGCTGCCGCTCCAGGCCAACTGCGCCGCGCGCACGCTGCGCACCGACATCGAGCCGATCGCGCGCGTCGTCCAGGAGACCGGGCTGCGCATCGAGGCCGCGGTCTTCCTCGGCAGCAGCCAGATCCGCCAGTACGTCGAGGACTGGGACATGGACCTGCTGCTGTCGCGCACCGAGAAGGCGCTCGAGGCCTGCCGCGAGCTCGACGTCGACATCATGTACGTCACGGAGGACACCACGCGTACCCATCCCGACGTGGTGCGACGCCTGTACAGTCAGGCGATCGAGCTCGGCGCTCGCCGTCTGGTGGTGTGCGATACGGTCGGGCATGCCACCCCGAACGGCGTCCGTCAGCTGATCGGCTTCGTGCGCGAGATCGTGGAGCAGAGCGGTGAGGACGTCGCCATCGACTGGCACGGTCACCGCGATCGCGGTCTCGCCGTGCCGAACGCGATCGCCGCCTACTACGCCGGCGCGAACCGCATCCACGCCACCGCTCTCGGGATCGGCGAGCGCTGCGGCAACTGTCCGATGGACACCTTGCTGGTCAACCTGAAGCTGGCCGGCCACATCGACAACGACCTGTCGGCCCTGAGCCGCTACTGCGAGGCCGTCGCCAACGGCGTCCGGATCGACATCCCGCGCAACTACCCGATCGTCGGAGACGACGCCTTCGACACTGCCACCGGGGTCCACGCCGCCGCCGTGGTCAAGGCGCTACGCAAGGGCGACACGTGGCTGGCCGACCGGGTCTACTCGGGCGTTCCGGCAGCCGAGGTGGGGCGGGAGCAGAAGATCTCGGTCGGCTACATGAGCGGCCGGGCGAACGTGCTCCACTGGCTCGAGCGGCACGGCTACGCGGCCGACGACGACCGCGTCCAGCGGATCTTCGGCGCTGCGAAGAAGTCGGACCACGTGCTGAGCGACGAGGAGCTGCACGGTCTGGCGCGCGCCTGACCGCCGCCTGCACGGCCGGGCGACGGATCCGGCGCCCGGACCTCCGAGCATCCGTCAAGAGGACTGCCGCAGGCGGGTGAGGGCGCGTCGCGCCGCCGCCTGCTCGGCGGCTTTCTTGCTGGCGCCCTCGCCGCGCGCCAGCTCCTCACCCTCGACCAGCAGGGCCACCGCGAACTCGCGCTGATGGTGCGGGCCGCGCTCCTCCAGAGTCCGGTAGGTCGGCACCTCGCGGCCGCGGCCCTGGAGCAGCTCCTGGAGCTCGGTCTTCGGGTCCGAGCGCAGTCGCTGGCCACGCCGGAGTCGATCGAGCTCCTTGCGGAACACCCGCGCCAGCAGCTCCTCGACCACCTGCAGCCCACCGTCCTGGTAGAGCGCCGCCACCACCGCCTCGAAGGCGTCCGCCAGCAGCGACTCCTTGGAGCGGCCGCCGCTGGCCTCCTCGCCCTTGCCGAGCAGCAGGTGCTCGCCGAGGCCCAGCTCGCGGGCCTTGGTGGCGAGGATCCGGGCCCGAACGAGGGCGGCCCGGTGCTTCGACAGCTCTCCCTCGCGACTACCGGGCAGGATGTCGAGCAGTCGCCTGGAGATCAGGAATCCGAGGACCGCGTCGCCGAGGAACTCCAGCACCTCGTTGCTGGGCTCCCGACGTCGCCCCTCGTGGGCGTACGAGCGGTGGGTGAGGGCCCGCCGGAGCAGCTCGGGGTCGCCGAATCGGTAGCCGAGGCGCTCCTCGAGGCGCTGGAGCGAGGGCGCGTCGCGCCCGGAGCCGCGTGAGTCGGAGCCGTCGGGACGCTGGCTCGCCATCGGCTCAGCTCCCGGCCGCGTTCGGGTGGCGGCGCAACGCCCGGTCGTCGCGGAACGGGGCGAAGGCCGGCTCCCGGTCGAGCATCGGTCCGATGCTCATGCCGGTCTCGACCGCGGCCGCCAACGCCTGGTGGGCCTCGTCCAGTCGGCCCGCCAGCGCCAGGCATCGGGCCGCGAGCAGGTGGAACTTGCCGAGTCCGGGGAAGGTGTCGAGGGCCCGCTCCAGCACCGGCAGGGCGTCGTCGGTCCGGCCGGCCTCCGACAGTGCCAGCGCCAGGTAGAACGGGAACTCGGACATGTCGGGGAAACGATCGTCGGCCCGACCGAGCAGCTCGATCGCCCGATCGGGCTCGCCCGACTCCAGCAGCAGCCGCCCGAGCTCGCGGTAGGCGGGAGGGTAGTCCGGGTAGAGGTCGACCAGCTCCCCGAGGGTCGTCAGCGCCTGCCCACGGCGGCCCGTCGCCCACTCGGCGAAGCCCAGGTAGAACAGCGACATGCGGTTGCGTGGATCGACCGCCAGGACGCGCTCCAGCAACGGCATCAGCTCGCCGTAGGCCTCGCGGGCGAACAGCTGGCTGGCCGTCACCAGAGGACGCTCCAGGAACACCATGTCGGCCGGATTGGCCCCGGTGACCGCGTCGTCGGCAGCCGCGTCCGGCTCGTATCCGGCCACCACGTAGCCGAGCGCCAGCAATCGGGCCCGGGTGTCCTCGTCGAGCACGTCGCCGCCGTGCTCCGTGGCTCCGGTGTCGAGCTCGCCGATCAGGGTGTCGAGCGCCGCCGCGAGCTCGCCGGCGAGCTCCGGCTCGGAGTCGACCAGGTTGTGCTCCTCGGCAGGGTCCGCGACCACGTCGTACAGCTCCGGCACCGGGGCGCTGGAGTACTTGTAACGTCCGCGTCGCAGGCCCCGGACCTGTCCCCATCCGTAGTTGAGGTAGCCCGACATCGCCTCGAAGTAGACGCCGGGGGAGTCGGGCAACTCACCACCGTGGAGGGCCGCGGCCAGGCTCCGTCCCTGATTGGGTGGCACCGGCAGCCCGAGCAGCTCCAGGGCGGTGGGGAAGACGTCCACGCCTCCGACGGCGTCGTCCACCACCCGTCCCGCGACTCCGCCCGGGGTGCGGACGATGAACGGAATGTGAGAGACCCCCTCGTACATCAGCAGGCTGTGGAACTGCTCGCCGTGCTCCCCGAGGCTCTCGCCGTGGTCGCCGACCACCAGGACGGCGGTGTCGTCGGCCCGGCCGATCGACTCCAGTGCGTCGAGCAGGCGGCCGACCTGGCCGTCGACGGCCGAGATCTCGGCGGCGTAGGGGTCGCCCGGGTGCAGGCGGGCCCGATCCTCGGGCGGCTCGTACGGCCAGTGGGCGTCGAAGAGGTGGACCCAGAGGAAGAAGCGGTCGTCGCGCAACCCTCCGAGCAGCTCGACGGCCCGGTCGACCGTGCGCTCGCCCGGTCGCTCGGCCTCTCGGACCGAGCCCGGATCGGCCTCCGCGAGGAAGCTGTCGTCGAAACGCTCGAAGCCCTGGCCGATGCCGAACCGGGCGCTGACCGGAAAGGCGCTCACCACCGCCGCGGTCCGGAAGCCCTCCTCGGCCAGAAGCTCGGCCAGGGTGTCAACGCTCTCCGGCAGCACGTAGGTGCCGTTGTAGCGGACCCCGTGGGTCGGCGGGTACAGCCCGGTGAGCATGCTGGCGTGGGTCGGCAGCGTGACCGGCGCCTGGGCGGTGGCGTGGGCGAATCGGGTCCCCTCGGAGGCGAGCTGGTCGAGCCGGGGCGTCACCGCGCTGCCGCCGTGGACGCCGAGGTGGTCGGCCCGGGTGGTGTCGAGCGTGATCAGCAGGACCGCGGACGGCGTCGACGAGGGCGGCGGCTCCGGCGGGGCTGGCGAGTCGCAGCCGGCGGCGCCGAGGGCGAGGACGCCCAGCAGGAGGAGGGTCGCCGGAGCCCGTCGAGTTCGCGCGGAGCTGGAGTGGTTGAGCACGATTTCCTCGAGCGCCGGCGCTCCGGGGCGGCCGACCTCCTCATTGTATTGGGTGTCGGTCGGCTGCGCCGGGGGGCGAGGTTCGGCGTCTGTTGCCTTGACATCGGTGTTGAGGATACCTACATTTAGCCCCGCGCCGCCCGCCCTCCGGGCGGCCCATTCCCGAACATCCATCAAGCTAGTCCGGACATCTCACGAAGGTAGCGTAGCGGGACCGCCGGAGCGGCCGTTCGGAGCAGATTGCAGACAGCGGTGAGCGCGGCCCGTCCTGCGGCAGGCCGGCACCAGTGAGGCCTGCGGGGCCAAGGGGCGAGCATGTCGGAAGGGAAGAAGAGGGTTTTGGTGACCGGCGGGGCGGGCTTCATCGGCTCGCACCTGTGCCGTCTGTTCCTCGAGCGGAACTACGCGGTCGTCTGCATGGACAACCTGATCACGGGCTCCGCGGACAACATCGCCGACATCCACCACCCCGATTTCACGTTCATCGAGCACGACGTCACCGAGTACATCTACGTGTCGGGGCCGGTCGACTACATCCTGCACTTCGCCAGCCCGGCGAGCCCGGTCGACTACCTCAAGTTCCCGATCCAGACCCTGAAGGTCGGCTCGCTCGGGACCCACAAGGCACTCGGTCTGGCCAAGGAGAAGGGGGCCCGGTTCCTCATCGCCTCGACCTCCGAGGTCTACGGCGATCCGTTGATCCATCCGCAGAAGGAAAGCTACTGGGGCAACGTCAATCCGATCGGCCCGCGCGGCGTCTACGACGAGGCCAAGCGGTTCTCCGAGGCGATGACGATGGCCTACCACCGGGCGCACGGCGTCGACACGAAAATCGTGCGAATCTTCAACACGTACGGCCCGCGGATGCGTCTGCAGGACGGCCGGGCGATCCCGAACTTCCTCACCCAGGCGCTGAACGACGAGGACATCACGGTGTTCGGCGACGGCGGCCAGACCCGGAGCTTCTGCTTCGTGTCGGACCTGGTCGAGGGCATCTACCGTCTGCTGCTGTCGGACCAGCACGACCCGGTGAACATCGGCAACCCGAACGAGATGACCATCCTGCAGCTCGCCGAGAAGATCGTCGAGGCGACCGGCTCGAAGAGCCGAATCGTGTTCCGCGACCTGCCGGTCGACGACCCGAAGGTACGTCAGCCGAACATCGATCGGGCCAAGGAGCACCTGGACTGGGAGCCGAAGGTGTCGCTCGACGAGGGGCTCCGCTCCACCGTCGAGGACTTCCGCAAGCGCCTCGGCATCCCCTCCTGAGGCGCTCTCCGACCGCGGTACGTGGCGGCTCCCGCCGTCACGTACCCGCGATCACGCTCGCGATCTCCGGGTAGTCCGGATAGTCCTCGGGCGTGAGATCGATCCGGAGCACGACCCCGAGCTCCTCGATCGCGTCCCCACCGGTCTCGAACCGCAGCGTCTGCCGGACCGTGTCGCCGTACTCCACCTCGCCGACCTCGACGGTCTGGCGACGGTCCGCGAACTCGGCCCCCTCGGCGCCGCGCGTCCGGACCTCGAGCGTCAGCTGATCGAGGTTGGTGAAGCCGTGATTGGTCACCTCGTACTCGACCAGCGCCATGCCGTGCTCCGTATCGAGCGCCCAGCCCAGCACCTCGATGGTGTAGAACTTGCGGGCCTCCAGCGCCTCCTCGAGCGGATCGGGCTCCTCGCTACATCCCGACAGTGCGGTGACCGCGACGCCGAGCAGGGCGACGGTCAGGGCGCGGCCGAACGTCCGGCGGAGCGGGGCAGGGGCGGTCGCGTGCATGGTCTCTCCTGGCGGCGCGCTCGCTCGCGCCGGTGCGGTGGTCATTCGGTGACGGCCAGATCGGGGAAACGCTCCTCCAGATAGCTCCGGTCGACCAGGATCTCGCGCGGCTTGCTGCCCTCGGCAGGCGCGACGATGCCCTCGATCTCCATCCGGTCGACCAGGCGCGCCGCGCGGGCGTAGCCGACCCGCATGCGTCTCTGCAGGTGGGAGATGCTGGCCTGGCCGGTGGTGAGCACCTGGCGGACCGCCTCGGGATAGAGCTCGTCGGTCTCTTCCTCGGCCACGGCGCCCTCCTCGGGAACCCGCTCGAGCGCCTCGGAGTACTCCGGCTCGGCCTGCGACTTGAGGTACTCCAGCAGCTTGTGGACCTCTTCCTCTTCCAGCATGGCGCCGTGGACGCGCACCAGCCGGGCGCTGCCGGGCGGCAGGAAGAGCATGTCGCCGCGACCGAGGAGCTGCTCGGCGCCGTTGGTGTCGAGGATGGTGCGCGAGTCGACCTTCGAGCTCACCCGGTAGGCGATGCGGCTCGGGAAGTTGGCCTTGATGACGCCGGTGATGACGTCGACCGACGGTCGCTGGGTGGCGAGGATCAGATGGATGCCGACCGCGCGTGCCATCTGGGCGAGTCGCATGATGGCGTCCTCGACGTCGTTCGAGGCGACCATCATCAGGTCCGCGAGCTCGTCGATGACGATGACGATGTAGGGGAGCGGCTTCATCGGCTCGCCGGGGTCCTTGCCCTCGCCGGCGCTGCGTGCCGCGACCGCCTCGCCGCCCTGTTGGCGGATGAGCCCGTTGAACGGCTCGATACCGCGTACCCCGCAGGTCGCCAGCAGCTTGTAGCGACGCTCCATCTCGCCGACCGCCCAGCGCAACGCGTGCGCCGCCTTGCGCGGATCGGTGACGACCGGGGTCATCAGGTGGGGGAGCCCTTCGTAGATTCCGAGCTCGATCATCTTCGGGTCGATGAAGATGAACTTCACCTCTTCGGGCGAAGCCCGGTAGAGGATGCTGGTGATCATGCAGTTCAGACCGACGCTCTTACCGGCGCCGGTCGCACCGGCGACCAGCAGGTGGGGCATCTTCGCGAGATCCGCGAAACAGACCCGCCCGTCGACCCGCTTGCCGAGCCCCATGGTGAGGAGCGACTTGGAGGAGCGGAACTCCTCGGTCGTCAGCAGCTCCCGCAGCCGGATCATCTGGCGGTTGCGGTTCGGCACCTCCATGCCGACGGTCGACTTGCCGCTGATCCGGTCGATCCGCACGCACTCCGCCTCGAGCGCCAGGCAGAGGTCGTCGGCCATGCCGACGATGCGGCTGTACTTGACCCCGGCGTCGGGCTTGAACTCGTAGGTGGTGACCACCGGACCGGGCTGGATCGCGACGACCTGACCGCCGACGCCGAACTCCTGGCACTTGGCCGAGATCTGCCGCGACCGTTCCACCAGCTCTCGATCGTCGACCGGCTCCTGGTCGCCTCCGGGGTGCAGCAACTCCAGAGGCGGCGGCGCGTAGTCGCCACGCGGCAGCCGGAGCTGAGCCGGGGCCGCGTCGGCGGTGGCC
>JAAAKM020000922.1:0-15514 GCA_010016025.2 Alatinidae sp. Z8VKAUB7J3 | reverse complement strand
GGGTCTAGTCAGGTGACTAGCCCGGAGCCACTCCCTAATATTATCTTTAGGAATTGTAAAAGTAGAATTGAGTCAGAGGTCTGTTTGAATGTATAAAGTTTGGCTTTAATGTATAGAGTATAGATGATCGCTAACTGATCGAGTGTTTTGAGTTATCATTTTTCATTGGAGTCAAATATATTGAGTACAGGCAACTTGGCCTATTTTCTGAGTATAGTTGACCAGTAGTTTCACATTCTTAATCATGACGTTTGGTCAAATTTCTTTAAGCATTTATTTCACATTTTGGAGGAATCAAGAGAAAATTCAGCTTTCAAAAAGCTCATTAGAGCAACAAAATTGTAAGATTGCGTTGTGCAACGGATGTATTTTGCTAAACGTTTTCGCCATACACTAGTCACACCAGTTGGCAGCACGAGTGCATTACTCGATCAGAATAGTATTCTGTACCAACGCTTTGCATACCTAATCTTCATGTGCACTGCTTACTTGTAACCTATTTATTCTCGTGGCATGGCTTGCCTAGTGGACAGTTGCATTTGTTCCAGTGCCTTTAACCTTTTTTTGAAAATGGTAATTCAGAGATGGCCTCTACCTATGACATGCATTATCCTCTTTATCTAGCTTGAGTCAAATATCGATTAATGCAGCACATTGTGAACGACATATGTAACATCCAATTTTCTAATTATTGAACCTTAATTCTATTTGTTTAATTTTTTCCTTCTTGATCCAACCTAACTTTAATTTTATTTCATTTTTCAGTGTGACTTGGTACCAGAAAAGGGACAAGTTTCTGTAAAATAAATTCTTGACTTGTTTTTCATCAAATGAAACTAATTATTTCCTATCTCAATCACAGACAAATACCTCGTAAGCTGATTCTTAATCAACTTCCTCCAGAAATTCAGCCTCTTTCCCACTGCTAACGAAATGGCTTCTCCGCTGACAGACTATCGTACAAACTCTTACATTAGTAAGAATGCATCCTTCTTTTAAGTAATATATACTTTTAGCTTTCAGACTATACGATTTTTAATGTTTTACCTAATATGTTTCTTAAAGGTTTCTTGAAATTTCAGTCAAAATGTACTTGATCCCCTTTCTCATTAATTTCTGAACCCCAATACTTTCTGAAGGTGATGATTTTGAAACTTAGTTTTCAAGATCCAAACGTAGACTGACCAACGTATAAGTACAAACAAAGGATTGTCAGTAGCCATGGAGGATCCAAGGTCGAAATAGTGCTAGGTCCTCCAGTGCTTGGAGTAGAAATATCCCAGACACTATGAAATCTTTTGGGTCCTTAATTTTTTAAGTCCCTTCTTTCCTTTTCCTATCTCGGTGGTACTGTAAAAAAAATAAAGCCATAGTATATGCAGACAGAGATACTTTCAATGTGGAAGCAGCTTGATAGTGGTTACGTGATCGGGCTTATATCAGATAGATATCCAACTCTTTTTCCGCAATGCATGCTGATCCTCTGAGAGTGCGGTTGTCATGTGAAAGATGAAGAAAATCATTTTTAAAAGTGAAAATTATTTGATAAGGGTGATTCTTAACCGTTATATGGGCGGGGAGGGGGGGGCGAGGAAGCCCTTAAGCGATTAAAAGTATTCAAAACTCTTAGGTTTTTGTGCTGCAATTTCAAGACTTTTCCTAATATTTATTAGCGTAACTTTTTGTATAAAAATTTTTCAAAAAATTCATTGGAATTGTAGTTATGACGTCATTTTTTAAATAGTATATGTGGTGAAAATATGATTTCTCTAGATATTTACTTGTTTGTGCGTGATTTTAATATTACTTTTAAAGTATTTGAGGAAAGTAGAACACTACATGTAATATATATGCCCACTGTGCATAATGTAGTTAATTTGTAAAGTCTAAAAAAAAAAAAGTAATGCATTATAACAACACTGATTAATACTTTGATTTTGGTCATTCATATTTATAGGCTATGGCACCTCGTTGAGTCAACTAAATTTGCATATTTTTCACATTTTAAAGTACTTACAGGTTTTATCTGCACAATGGTTTGCTCAGCAGGTTTACTTAAAGTCATCTTTAGAGGCAAAATTCTTTCTAACCGTTAGAGTTCTCTATTTTCAAAGCATCCAGATTTGTGGTATTGTGATCTTTCTAGATTTTTGCAAAAATGTACAAAAAACCCCAAACCTATCGTCTTATTTTCATTGATAAATAGTTAGAAAAGATTTATAGAAAAAATAAGATCGTTAACTTTTGATTTGAGAAAGTTTTAACAGTTTAAACATCTAAGGGCCTCCTAGCCCCTCTCCGCATATGGTAATTCGCAAAAGGTCCGCCCCTAGTCTGGATAAGCGCACATTTCTTGAACGTTAATCTGTACAGGGATTGATTAATTCTATTTATATATTTATAAAACAACTTTGCACCACTAATATTACATCTTTGGTGATGTAACCATGAAGCAAGCCAAAAGAACACAGTTCAAAAAAATTATAAATTCATGTGTTGTTTTATGGTCGCAAGTACTTTTGAGATCGTAGCCCATCGATAACATTGACATTGAAAAGGGACTTTATATTGTCTAAAAATGCACATCTATGTATTTCCTCTGACAATCAATACATATTTAGATTATTGAAATAGGAAACCACTTTAAAGGTGTAAAGTATTGATTTTTACCTTCATGAAAATACACTTATATTGCGAGGACTTAAACGGGTTTGGAGATAGTTTTACATGAGGCTAAAAAATTACCACTAATAACCCCTTGACTATAAATTATGAACAGCAATGTACCATTTATGAGGATTTAAAATACGGACATTAAGAATTTAAAAACTAATGCTCTGTTATCTATATTGGTATTTTTTATACCAATGGATAATAAATACACTGTGACTCTGAAGTCCGATTGACTCAGATGACCCCAATGGTTGTTTTGATTGTATTACTTTGCTACCATCTCTATAGCATACGGTCTACTTGTGAATATGTCAGTCTTAAACTGTCTTTTTCCCCTTTTTTCAAATCTCTCTGCATGTAGTTCTTTTGCTTGAAACATTTCGACTAATAAGAAAGGCAAGATGAAGAAAATTTCATGTGGATTTCTGTAGAAAAATGTCAATAGATAGGCAACTGCTAAAACAAGAAAAACAGAGACGCGAGTTATGAGTGAGCAAATTTTTTATGATATTCTCAAAGATGTGCCAATTCTGTTCAAGAACAATAATTTACAGAAAATGTATTGGGGACAAGTCTATTGCTTTGCTTGCCTCCACGTTACTACATACCGGTAATACTTTAATTAGTTTGCCAGAAATACATACTATTTTCAGTGGACCATGACCGGCGACGTACTAACAAAGTCGCACTCAAACGTATGGAAAAGTATAGCAGCATTGAAAAGACTTGTTTTAGTGACCGATAAACTGATTTTGAAATTCTGCTTAGAATGAGACTTGTACGGATTAACACACGTGCGCTAAGCTGAAATTTAACGGTGCGCCGTTTCCGTAAGTAAGATTATGGCTGAACGGCTATGATTTACAATCTGTATAAAGACTTTAATGTCACCGCTGAAATACTACCCAATGTTACGAAAGTCACCCGCTTTCGAGTAACTTAGAAAACGTATGACTCCTTGAGTTAATGTTGTCTAATTACATACTTTACCATACTTAAATATATCTATGACTATTGCAAACCTATCTTATTCTTAAAAGATAAATTATCCAGCACACATGTATATTTAGTTTGCTCTTGAAAGAAAAGGAATAAGAAGTTCATAACATTATAGCAACACAGACGATTAGACGAGGCTAAAAAATCATAGAGAATATCCCATTTAACGTTAACCTGAGTGCTGTCAGACTTTCCATCTCACTGTCTGTACACCTCAGGCCTCGTCAACACTGTGCCAGAGAAATTAGAAAACGCAGCAAAACTTCTACACTAAAGAGACACAATCACCTTAACCCGGCTTTGCAAATGATCAGATGAAAGAATAACTATGACTCCTCGATCCCCTTTGCTAAGACGTTAATGGAGTTAAAATGTCGGTAATCTATCCTTTCAACGTACCTATTCTTCGTAGCTTTAAAATAACGCCACTGCAATTTAAAAGTCACGGTTATAAAAAGTTCCCCATCTGCAATAACATATAGATGTTAAATTTTCAAATTGTTCGAATCTTGATAGCATTTTCAGAAAGTCGTGAAACACTTTTTTGTTTATTGCGTTGAGTAACGGATTCATTTTGCTAAATCTTTTCGCTATATACTGATTGGAGCAATCGTATGGAGTGACGTAAGAAAGCTTTTACGATGAATTTATAGGAAACGACAAGAACAGAACAAGTCGCAGAAATTAACAGTGACGACAGCGACACCTTGTATGCCACTTTGTAATTGAAAAAGGCGTAAATTGCAAACAAACCCCTTTTTGTCGACAGAGTACCTGCTTTCATTATTTTGATAAATGCGACTTCTAAAGCGGCAAGATGAACAGCAGCTCGGGCTTTCGCTAATACCCTAAACGCGTCCTCTTGATATTGGGCAGCACATCACGGGTTTTAAATATTGTCCTATTACCGAGTCTCTTTTGGGATCTCTTTACTTGGCTTTGTTTATGCGATTCGGTAAAATTTTGGAAACTTTACTGGGTCTACTTAAACCGAATTTCCACTAGACGAATTTGTAAGCGCAAATCGAAGTTTTTCGTCCCTAGGCATGCGCATTATGTAATTAGCTCTTCGTCACAGCGAAATATTTTTCTTCGCGCTAACAAAGAATTCACTGCAGCAAAAATTTTCTCTTCGCCCTAACAGAAAAAAAAGTGGGATCGATTCCTACCCTTTTTCTGGCGAAAAAAATTGCCGCAACAAGCAACCAGTGAAAAAAATAGAAGATGACGAAATAACAAAAAAAGAGAAGCACTGAAACGTGACTCAAACACATTTCTGATCACCAAAAACGAGCAAAAGATATTTGCTAAAGGAGATTTCATTGCAAGTCTGAAACCTTGCCTAAGCTGGTATCAAACACATTTTATGAAACAAAAAATGTTTTTAAGTGTTCGTAGTTTGCTGATCGCCATTAATGCGGTGCTACGAGTCTTATCAAAGTTAACGTAATGAAGATCCAGCGAGGCCTGCATGATAATATGTCTGTCATCGATGGCTCCTTTGGTATTTGCGTTCGCGATATTCCATTCTGTTCCGTTGAAGCATTTTTCGATCCTGCTCCACTCGGACTACTGCACATCAAATACAATAAGAAAATCCTGATTTTTCAACATATCAAATACTTTCATGTACTGTATTTCATCAATAACTGTCCGTAAATGTTCGCTCACCTAAGCATGTATTAAACTGCAATTGTAGTTTGTTCATCGCCCGTGATCAAATAACGAAGTGTCACACTTTTAGTACTTTAATAGTTCGTAATGTCTCGTGTCCTTGTGATTTTCTTCTGCCGAGAATGATTCATCGATTCAAGTAACTCCACATACGCTAACGGTGATATTCTGAAGTATCCAAAGAAATACTCGTTGTTGAAAAGTCTCCTTTCTGGTATCAGACTTTTAAATTGACCTTTTCTCCTCCGTTTGTAATTAATCGTTCTTGCCCCAAATTGTTTCATCTTTCAGTTCTCCTTGTTCTTCTGTATCTCCACAACAGTACAGTTAATATAATCATTCTACTTAAAATTCGACAGTATTCTAGAAATTAGAAACCGTAATCTCCAATAAATTCTTACTTGCATCGTAATTTCTATGCACATTCCATGCACACGAAAGAACAGAGCGGCCTGATTTTGATCATTTGCAGCTACGTGAATTTCCTCTGACACAGCATTGTGTGTTAATCCAAGTCGATTGCTTGAACAAGCACTGCTAAATATTTATGTGGAATTTAAAAAGACTGTTCACGCTAACAGATCCGTCAAAAAAAATCGATTCGGGCTAACAAATTCGTCTAGTGGAAATCCGGCGTAATGAAGTCTCGCAAATGTTGCGCGATTCTGTCATGTAACCTCTGTGACGTACGACCTATATATTCGCTCGCACAGCAACACGTGAATTTATAAACTAATGAACTTTTATGCGTGACAGGTAGTGGGTTTTTTGGGGTAACCGGCAGCAGCTTTTTAGGTGGAATAAACCACAATCGCTTGTACTGTGTAAAAACTGTTGGGCAGGGCCGTTTTTATTCTTTGGTTAAAAGTCAAGGAAACATTCCCAATCAACGATAGTCGCATATATACTGGGCACTTAATAGAGCCATATTTTGGGTCAGAGAAAACGGAAAAAGGTAATTTGATCAGAAATGACAAATGTTAATGACATTTTCTGGGTAACATGTTTCTAAAAACGGTCTTAATGTTGGCCAATCCCTCATCAAGTTTACTTTTTGAGCAATGATGAGAGCGCGGTGAACTAAAGTAGTGACGAAATTGGTTTTGCGATTCTTAGGGCAAAACGAGTCCCTGTGCGTTTATTGCCCTGTAAATGAGGGTTTTTAGTAAACACTGGTGAGAAAACTGGACTTGCCCTCTTGAACATGAACATGAACGTCTAGAAAAGGTAAGGATTTATGTTTCTCCTTTCCAAGAATCCATACATAGACCTAAGAGCAGGATGCAAGTCGTTCCGTTTTGTGAGAAATTGCTCTCATTGCTGCTCTTTTGGAAAACAGAAAAGGTATCATCAACGTAACGAAAATAGAAAAGTGGGTGACTAGTTTTACGAAAAAGCTAGATTCCATGGAAACGGACGAAAACATTTCCTGAACTTTGTCCGAGGGGAGAGCCCATAGAAACTCCGTCAATCTGCCTAAATATGGTGTGATTGAAACTGTGTTCTGCTGACTTTGTGGCGTCGTTTGTCAATTCAATGAACATTTTATTTGGGAACAGGAGGGCTTTAAAGTTCTCCACTGTACAACTATTTTTTAAATGTTTGCAACTGGCCGTTATTGCCTTGTTGGATATCTTTGCTTCATTTGGTCAAATGAATTATGAATTATGAATTATGAATATTCAAGGTTAGTACTACAAACCAACTTTTCAAGAATTAAGCTCACAAAGTTTACCTTCACAACAAATTCCATCACTAGAAACGAAAAGAAGTCACAAAAGAAGACTGTATATTCAAAAGTGTTTCTTCCTATAAAAGATTTCCTAATGTCTACTATAAATGACGAAATTGAACTCAAAAATCAGTACCGTTATGTCTGATTTCGGGCTGTTTTATTCCAATAAATGTGATGACCTCTCGTATTTACTTTTTGATTGGCATGGGAAATTGATTGTTCCTGTTCAAATAAAATTAAAATATACGAATTTGTGTTTGTTTACCTTTGTTTTCAGTACTTCGATTGTAATGGGAACACCAGCAATATAACTTTATTAAACGAAGAGCTAAGCAACTTAAGTTTTGGGTCTTATTCTATATTTACGATAAATAATTGGTTTACGTCGTTTATATTTTAGAATAGATTTGAGCTGTAAGCTACTAATTACAACGTAATTGCAATTTCTTATGCAACATTTCGACTCATTATGTATCTGTTGTGAGATCCTTGGGAGAGAGAAGGCTTAATCTTTCACAGGCGTAAAGGCGTAAATCAAATTACATAATAGATATTAGAAAATAATTTAATTTGGTATCGCTGATAGTCTGACCTCCAAAAATGAGACCTAGTATTTACATGATAATAGATAGTAATTACTCTTTCTTGCCATTTTTCACTATCATGGAAGAATTGCTTAATTTCTTTTCAGGCCACAGCTGAAAGAAATAAGGTAAATCAAGAAGCGAAAGGTTTATCTGATTTAATCAAACAGGTGAATATCTCCAAGAAAGGGTTGGATTTCCCCCCACTTTTTGTTACTATTTTAATGTTTTACACCAGTTCATAATTATTACCACATGTACACTGTATCACAAGGGCTACAAACGAAAGCAAAGAGTAATAAGCTATTATATGAATGTAATACGTTCACAGTTTCCTTTGTGTTTTGACTTAGAGCTTTGCTAATGTCACGTGTTTGACTTTAGATCTTTTTTAAAACGTTGTTCGAGCTGCTATTTGGATCGACATCAAAATGCTGCAAAGGTTACTAAAGTACTTGACATTAACTTTTAATCTGAAGAAATGAAGAGGATGCTAAAATGAGGATCCTGCAAAGAGAATGTAGGATGTAGGATAAACATGTTCTCTCTAATTTCACCAGTTCCGTTAATTAAAAGAAAATCGTGTCTTACTAAACTGATTTTCTTTAGACTGCGTCTGTTTTAGTTTCTCGTGCGATTATTTTTACTGAGAATGGGTCGAATAATTTTATATATAAATAAATATCGAAAACGGATTCTCGTTCTTTCATGAAAGCTGACAGATTGTAGCTGTAAATGCAATAAACATTGCACATATAAAGTATGCTTCACAACAACTGTAGCAAAGTAGCTACATTGCTTCAAAGTCAAATTAATTTGTGTACAAAGAGTATTGTCATGACAAGGAAATGCCACAGGGTCGTTGCATAACCTCTTTTTTTACTTAAGAATTCATCTTTGCTATTAGTACTTGTATTTATTCTGAACAAATTGTTATAGAGATGGTCAGTGTTTCTGTGGTTATGAAAAATATACGTAAAAAAGGAGCTCTCTCTATCCAGAACTGAATATGAATTTATTGAAAGATACAAGAGTTAGACAAACGTAAGCACATCATTTTAAACTCTAAACAAACTTTAAGGTGAATCTTTCATGTTCCACGGGATGACAGGCCATATGAAGGTCGAAACAAAATGCATGGCAATTGCTATTGTAATGTTTGCATGGTTAAGATCCACTTGGAGGTAATGAGTTTGATCTTAATAGCGCATTGCAGTTAAAATTGGAACATTTATGCACTAATTTAACTTTTCCGAATTTCACTTTGGGATAGCATATCTACCTAGTTGTACTTGTGTGCGAAGACAGGCACACACTCTTTTTGAAATAAAGTAACAAATTTAGTCACTAACTTACTACAAATTATTTTCTGCTCAAAGCTGGTTGGCGAGTTCTTACCCATTACTGGATCGGCTTAAAAATTTAAAGCATTTTTGCCTCAAATATAAGATCCTTACCAAGACAATGAAACACCAAGCTCAAAATAGCCACGATCATTCAGCTCTTCATAAGTTGATAAATAAACCTGTTAAGTCCTTTGCCGAGTTTTCTGTGTAACTGTCTGATTCACGTTTTGAATTATGATTACTATTTGGTCCATCGTACGTTTTTATTATCTGGGGTATTATTGTTGTCTTTGTGACGGACCTAGCCACTTATAACTTCTTGGATTCATTCTTCGCTGTTTATTGTTTTTGTGCATATGCAATTATGTTCATCTATGTGTTTGTATTTCCAGTTATGTCATGTGTAGACAAAATGTGTCTGGATTGTGTTTAATAGCTATCTATTATTTGAATCTGGAAGGTGCCATTGATGGAGCAGACGAAGCTTCCTTGCCTTGGCCAACTGATGGAATTGCCGACGAATATACATAGTAGCCAACTGGATGTTTGATACAATCTAGACTATGCTGTAGATGGGTACAGCCTTTTCTATTTTAGGGATGAGTTGTTGAGATGTTCATTTGTTTATTCGTGTGTGTACGTGCGTGTGTTTGTAATGTGTCAGTAGTGTGCTTGCGTCAAGGCGTCGGTGTGCGTATATATGACTGTCAGTGATCGATTCTATGTGGCGTCCTTGTATTACATACATATTTTCTCATATATAACATTTCTCTATTTATTGGTTTTTATCTTTTTTCACTGGGCATAGCTATTTTGTTTATTTTTCTACTTCTTTAATCCTATTCTGCCCGTGGATTGGAAGTTTGTCGCGCTACTAGCAAACATTTGAAAGCCAAATCTCACCCTTAAATTTGAAAGAGATGAATTTATCTGTATCCTAATTTTATTACATATGTCACGATACGATTGCATTTTGATAAAAGTGTTGATGAGCTCGGGTCATAATTTCCGTTTAAAAATGTTGTAGAAAATCAATCACGTACTCCAAATAGCGATTTTCAGCGTCAAATTGCCCGTTTAAGGTTAAGGTTTACAAATTGAAAAATAAATACCGCTGTATTTCCCTCACGTAAGATATCGAGGCAAAATATGAAACTTTAAATTTTTTACCGTTTTACCACTTTAATGATAGTAATAATATTGCACCAAATCGCAGTGACCATGAACCGACGGGGGTGACGTTAAAAAATTGCACTCCAAAAGCACCCCTCCAAGGAGAATCGTATGTAAAAGCCCGAGCTTTTTACGTCATTGGCATTAAAACTTCAGAGCTAGATAATCGAGTATGTGAAACATATATAGATTGCAGTAAAAAGAAATACTAGCATTTGGGGACTTTTTTAACTTTCACTCATTTTACGATCTTCAGGCTCAACTGAGACTGATTTCAACTACTGATTATTTTCACTTTGCAACTATTCTGAAGATTAATAGTTAATAATAAAATAAAGCATCTTTCCGCCAAAGTAAAATTTTAACGAAACTTTTCCCCTTAGTTTAAACTAACAATGGCAATTTGAATGCCAAAACGTTTTATAGTAAGACCTTAAAAAGGACAGCCTTTTACTTTGCAATGAGTTAATTCCCTTTCGTTCAAAATATTTTGCAGTATACTGCAAAGTAAAAAGGCACTTTGAAGATAAACATTTAAGAATTCAACCAACAATATGAGGTTCAGTTTCACAAATATTGGGAAAAAATGAACTGCTTGCAAAGTACATGATAATTTTCCCAGATCGTACAATGCACTTCCTTTAGCCGTTGAGTCAGATGGTTTCAGCAACCAGTCGTGAGATATTCCTTTCCTTGCATTGTGATGTCTACAAATCTTGTTATTCTAGGGTTGCTTCTGGTTGACAAATTTGATTTGACAATAACGTTATTATTGAAAATGAAGAGACGAGATGGTACCTGCTGTGTTCAGATTTAAGATCTAGTATGTGCACTTGTCAGTCTTTAATCCATTTTATTTTCCACCTGAGGTTCCTCATCTGCTTTTCACTGTTTTATTGCACAGTCGATTAACAAAATTGACAACAGGTGAAACTGGTTCACACTACCTCTCAGACGCCTTGCTGTAATTAAGAAGTCGGTAGTGAACGAGGACTCGTTAGTAACATACAACAACTTGGAGCTTTTCGAATATTACAAGTGATTCTATGCTGACGTATATTTTTCTAGAAATCCTTCCAACCCTAGGATAACTATCATTAGAGCCAGCTTTTTATGTCATGCAATTTTTAAAATAATCATGACCTCAGCCCTTCTTAGAATCAATCAAGAGCAAATCAGAAAGTGGTGCTGAAAAGAGAGCTCAAATTTTCGCCCGATTCATGAGAGTCAAATTTAATCGCAATTGTAAACATTTAGCCCTTACATACTTTTTAATGTTTTAAAAGAACACTAGAGAGATAGAGAATATGTCATCACCAGGGATCAAAGGCACGGGGATCACCGGAGATCGATATTCACCAGTGGATGATTGGGAGCTAATGTGGTGACTAGAGAAATAGAGTATGTTAACATCGGAGGTCACCTAGATCAGCTGGTGGAGCACAAGCCGCGCTAGCGTGGGTCACGGGTTCAATCCCCGGTAGGGACATATTCTCTATCTCTCTAGTGTTCATTTCAAAACTGACAATTCAGATTCACTTGTCTTGATTATAGTTCCTTGATGTTTTAATTTTAAAAGGACACTTACATAAAGAATTTATTTTGCAATTAGATGGAAATGTCATAGGATATTTTGCTTACTCTGTAATCAACAATCATGATGTCATAACACGGACAAAAAGGGTGATGGCGTATACTGTTACAGATCATCAACATGGTCTCTTCCATATTTCAAGAGGAAAGTTCGCCAGAAATTCAGGAAAAAGGAAAGTCAAGACGTCACAAAGTCAGGTCATGAAGTCACGTGGTGCATATAGTATCGTTCCCCCTTCATCATTTAAGTCTGAATTGTAGCAGATTCGTCCCAGCGCTTTCATTATTTACCGCAGGATGAAAAGTTGATATGGTTACGCAAAGTGTCCTTTCAAGTATGTATCATCTTTTTATGGTGTATTCTTATCTAAACATGACCAGTGAAAACTTTTGACTTACGAACTTCAGGAATCACATGAACGAGAATGACTTACCTTAGTTTTTCTTTGTTAAAAAAAATTGAGTTGCTTTAATAATTCCCAGCCTACATGCGAATAGGACATGTTTTACAATACAGCTTTAGTCAACAACAAGTGTACTCACTTGTTTCATAGAGTGCGACAAAAAGGCTACATCAAACGGCACTAGGTCACAAGTTAGACGAAACAGAAGAATGTCCTAGGTATCTTATTGCAAGTAGATCTCTTAGACCATTATAACAAAAGCAGGAAATACACTTTCACACGAAAAATGTGGGATGCTACAGAGTTGCAGTTAGGAAAAGTTTTGGTAAAGCTAATTTACTTTTTCAAAATGTATTTCTTTCAATAACAATGCTTAAATATAACGGATCGACGTTTAAAATTAACGGTTCGATGCAGTTCTAAAGGATTATGTGATTTAGAAAGAAAAAAATTATTGTTTCACCTGCTTTTAAACATTTTTTCTTATACGACTATCCCACCATCTTATCATTTACCCCGCTTTCAGGACAAACTCGAGAGTGCACCTACAGAGCATTTCATTATGACCTTCCATTTTATACTATGGAAATATAATCCCCACCCCCTTGCTAATTCCACCCCTTACAATTAAGCACAGTAGAGTACGTGTTTGAATGGAGCAAAGTCCATTTCCAGCCACGGAACATGATGTTGAACATAATTAATAGGAGTTACGCGGGAGCCTTTCGACTTGAAAAAAAAGCCTTGTTAGTCTTAGCCATTGTAACTATTATTGTGAGATCAGTGATGTAAGATAGATTTTACAAAAGTGCTGCCAATTTTTCCAACGACCACTGAAGTAGTTTCAAAATTCTAGCCGTAGTCTTCGACTTGTTTAGCCTGAGATGAAACTGTAATTGTAAGTGTAAAGTCAGTTAGATTCACGTTAAGGTCTCTAAAATATAGCTAAAATTGAAGGTATAGATTACGCTAAAGAAACCGCGATGATTGTGGTTTTGTACGTTTTGAACCTATTTTCATGTATTTGCAAAGAATCATACTGTGACACTCTAAGAGAAGTTATTAAATTAAACCATATATACGCAAGAGTTACTTTACATGAGTCAATGAGCTTTGATAGTATACGTTGCGAGCTAGTGGAAAGGACGAAACCTTTCTTCGCATGATCTACTGACTGAGTGGCTTTTAATTCAATTTAACCTTCAAAGATCTGATGAAGGGCCTTAGTACACGTTGGGACTGTGTAAGTGCTAACTATGATTAAACTACTTTATGAGAAGTGCCCTTATCATATGTAAGTATGTGTTTTCAAGCACTTTATCATGAGTATCATTTTGGAAAACGTATGATTAGTAATAAAACGGGATTTAAAAGAGCTTTGGAGACGGAAGCTTTCTTAGATTCTTATCTTTACAAAATATTTCTGAACTTTTTATCCGTTATATATGAGTTGAGTCAGTAAGTAAATAAGTAAAAATTAAGTAAATAATGCAACTGATTTAATAGACCAAAGTATGTTCTTATGGCTCATTACTGGCAGTAGATGGTTCAGACTTTGAGGATGAACCTCAATTTTACACTTACTAATTTCTACTGGTATTATGTTATTACATTTTTAACCATGAAGTTCGTGACTATGTTTTCTTTTAGTGACTTTCAATTATTTTTTGCTACCCTGGGAAGTACGTCCACTTGACCAGGCTGGGTAAAATCCTACAAGAGGTCTCCGTACCACATTCCATACAAATTGCTGTAAAATTGAAGATTTAGTTTAGAATTATATGGAGGACGATTCCGTTTTTGGTTCTTATAGACGTTTGAAGTGACCTTTACCAATATTGAGAATTCGAGACGTCACGCGAAGTTCTCAGTCTTAATTCAATTGTAGTAGCCCAAAGCAGTCACATCTTGAAGGCAGTTCAGCTTGAACGTCAAGTCAAATTCACACAAAGAATCCATTCATGATACATGATACTGGAATATGTAGTGGTTTCAATACGTCTTTTCAAAATGCGCTACAAAATTAACCCATACCCAGACCGGAGTGTTAAACACACAAATGATGAACTAAAAACTTTGCTTAAAATTAAGGGCATGTGACTTAACAAGAAGCAGCCAATGATCTCTTCCAAACTTTTATTTAAGGGATCGTACAAGAAACAATAATTTGTTCCATAAAAGTCATTTATGTAAATTTTCCTCTCATTCCAGGAAAGGCAATAAAGATAACTCAAGAAGAAAACGAGTTGATTTTGAACCTTCCCCCTCTCTACATCCACAATTAATGTTCATTGAGAATTTAGGATCTTCCAGCAATCTCCCTTTGATAGTCTGCAAAAACGTATTTCTTAATCCTACGTAATAGATCTAAATAATAATACAAAGAATGAAGGAGTACAAAGTAATCCCAGCAATGAAAGCGTCTGTTACAATGTACATCTTGTTTGACTTCAATTCCAATTAAAAATTAAAAAGGCAATATTCCATGACTGTAGAGATCTCAAAAGAAGAGAACTTTTTTTGTATCTAACTTTCCATAAGATAATTTATTTTCATTTAATCGTTTCATTTAATCGCGATGTGATTGAAGTGAACGAGTAGAAACACGATAAAAAGTAAATAAAGAGATTGTTCGTGGTACAAAATCCAAATATCACTATTCTCTATAATATAGGATCAGGCCCCCACCTTTGCCGCCAGACCTTTGCCGCCAAAAAGAATTTGTTTAGGGTATTGCATTGTTTAAATAATGTTTTCGTCCGTGTCTGTCTTTTGTTACATATTACCCAATCTAGCTTCTCTATTTGACTCAATCTGTAAATTATAACCAGTTTAAGCATTTCCTATGCATTCTGGTGAGCACACATATGAAAATCGATTTTCAGCCCACATGAGTTAAATGACTTAAAAGACCAGCATATTTGAAGTCTACGATGTTTTTTAGCTAGAAGGAGTTAATGTGGTTAAGAAATTGTTTATGGCGTTGACAACTGAAATGAAACGGAACTGTTAATGAACTTAAATAGTCAAATATCATCATCTCTAACACCAAATAGCGTAGTGTTAAAGTGATGATATCAAGGAAAAGAGAATATTGTTGACGGAAAATATGGTATTAAGGGAGGAACATGTAGTACTTGACAAGAATGGCACTCACCTGAATTTTCTATTGGATTCTAATTGCCGATCTAATTGCTTCCTTCATCACGTATTTTTACGAAATAAATCCCTCAAACCTTCATATAAAAACTCTTTTACACGCACACGCACACGCACACGCACACGCACACGCACACGCACACGCACACGCACACGCACACGCACACGCACACG
>JAAAKM020000919.1:0-15522 GCA_010016025.2 Alatinidae sp. Z8VKAUB7J3 | reverse complement strand
AAGACCCAGAGTATGTTGGTTGTCAAATATTGGAACATGGACAAATATGTCAGTTCAAAACGCTACAAGAAATGCTGATGATCGACAAAGATGGAAGAATCTGATAGATCCAATCAAAGTAGACCTACGGCCGCTTGGCTATGGAACGTGAACGAAAGTGATTCATTATTCACCTTGAGAATGGCGTCAAGAAACGTCGGGAAAATATGATTGAATTATTATTCACTTGTCTTTGCGTTAGCAAATCTTTACTAATAAAGTAAGAGTGTTCCACGTGAGATTAAAAGCACGATTGCTCACCGAGATGTAATGTCAAATTTGAACGTTAGAGATATGTCTGCGCACAAAGCGGCCAACACACGCACAGTTATGTTGACAATAACATTGATGAGACTAGATATTTAGAACATTATTAGTCGTCTTTGGGCGATGGTTGAAACATTGCACAATATATTGACAAAATCAAATCCGTAGATATTTATTGACGATTGGGCAATATACTTGAATCGTCTATAGACTCTCCAGAAACCAGTGCCGTAGCCTGACTATCCTTGTAGGGCATGCTTATTACCTATGAGCATATTTTAGGGTATGCTTTATAAATTTAAGGCGTACGGGCCAGCCTGTTCATTAATTTACGTAATTGTTGTTACTAAATTTTTAAATAGAGGTCTTATTCCCGGTCTTTGTTTAAATTATATACGGTTTTTCTATGGAATAAGGGCAGACACGGTAATTTATAGTGATCCATGTTTTCCGTACTGAAGCCTTTCTGACAAGCAGATTCTGTCAATGTTTGTCTGGTATTTTGAATGGGCTATTATGTTCCAAAGGCGGTGGAGCTCTGGAAACGGTAAATTATATAGGAAGTCTGCTTCTACACTTTATATTGGGATTGTTAATTGCGATAAACTAGACTTCCTCATTTTGACAAGGCACTGATCCATGACTGCAAATATAACGCTGACAGTGATTCTGTCTGTTGCATTTCGGTGCTCTACGGCGCGCAGTCCCTAAAGTTCTTGATGTGCTTTTTGCTATATCTCCAACATGGACTGAATAATTGTTACAAATAATTTTTATATAAGCAACCCAGTTGCAAAGACTTTAGCCCTCAAATTAGTCCCCAAAATTAAACAACTTGCTTAGAAACCTGACAGTTAGTTAGCAAATTTTTTCGCAGAAGAAAATTACAGATTTTCTTAAAAAAAGACAGAAGAATTCTTTTCTGATTTGAAACAAATACCTTAGGGTACCTTATTACTTTAGTTTTAGCAGGGATCTTTGACGTAGGTTGAAGTTCTATGGTTTTAGCAATACATGGACGTGTGTGAAATATTTGGTATCACAGAGAAAAAATAACCTTAGCAACCTGTTAAGCAACTTCAGCCCTGAAAGTGTATCATACCCGTAACAACCTTAGGCCTGACCCTGAAAATCGAGTTGCTTATATAGAAAAATTGTGTATCTTCCCAGTCATTCATTTGATTGGAAGTGTAATCACCAGTCGTGCGAATAACAGCATGCTAGGGTAATTACAGTCGCTTGTCACTGGTGACAGCAAGGTTTGTCTCTGGACAACACAAACATGGAAGTAAGAAAGTATCATCGAGAAGAGAGGATTTGAAATGTTAGTTTTCAAATCTAACATTTCAAATCCTCTCTTCTCGATGATACTTTCTAAACTTCAATGGGCTTTGGATACATGGCGGGCAGGAGGGCAGCCTTTCCACGGGTTCGATCCCCAGAATTTCAGGTCTTGGTAGATGTTGCCCGTATCTAGGTATCTCAAGGTTGTAGAAAGCCGTTCTGAAGGCGTGATAGATTGGCGCATGATAGTGCCTTCTCTCTTGATGTACGGTGTTATCAGCCCTACAAGTTCATCGAAGGGCGGCGAGTCCATACTTAGAAAATGAAAATACTTCCTGGGCTCTCTTCTTTTTAATTCAAACATCAGGGAAACATGCCCGTATTCAGCCCTTTCTAAAAACCATTGCTGTGCCCATTTTGTCGCTTCCGTTCTACTTTTAGTCTGATTTCCTTTCATTGCAATATCGAGAGCAAGGATTACTGCTCAGTCGACGACGAATGAATATTGATTAGTGAAATGATCTAGTATTGTCAATAACATTGAATCATCGGTGGGGGGAGCGAAATTTCATTAATAAAAATCAATATTATTGTGCGTATGTGGGCCGCTTAAGAAGTTGAATTTCGTATAATTTTAAGGTTTTTGTCACTCGAAACGTTTCCTTTTGATATTTTATGTCAATCAGTTTAGAAATAGTGACAGAAAACGAGCTGTGGTAGTCTGTCATTTACATACAACAAAATACCGGGCTTAGCATTTATGTGCCGTTTTGTAAAGCTTAAAGTTTGTTGTGTGCTGACAGATCATTTAAATGTTATTACGATATTAATAAAACTTGAAAAACACATAAAGAAGACACCAGTAAGTAAGCAACTTCTTGTTTCTAACGAGAGGTGAGTCCTATGGGTTTTACCTGATTTATATTGTGGATAATTCAGACCTTTACGATTTGAACGTTTTTAAATGCATCGACAATTCATAAAATGATGTAAAGGCCACAAGTTGTTTATCTATCATTCGTTTATTGTGTATATTTTGATGGTAAAGATCAAATCCAGGGAAGTGGACAACTGCTCCCCTCACAACCCCTCGCAGATGCCCCAGTGAACGCTAATTGACCAAAATTACAGTACCAGTCCGGCAGTCCCAATTTTGGTTCTCTCTTTCGAAAAGAAACTGGATGTTAAGTTTCGTTCTTCCCTTTTCGATTCCAAATTTAATGATTCTTGCTGTGATGATTGTCAGGCTAAAGAAGCGTTTCGATAAAAACGGTTTGCTGTTTCGTGCAGTGATGTCGTGAGTCATAAACAAAGGTATTGAGCATCATTGCTACACAATTATTCACATTCTAGGGTATGAGGCATTTATCTTAATTATCACAAGCATAGCTAGGTAGCAAATAGTGGAAAGATATAAGCCTAAGTATGGTCTGGGTTAGAACCTCGTCGTCTTCAATGAAAGTTAGAAATCTGGTTCAAAGTGCAAAGTGTTGTTGAAAGTGGCAAAGGAACAAAACTTCTTTAAACAGTAAAATCACATATCTAACTAATACGTAAAGGGAAGTCCGACCTTCTAAGGGTGACGCCCCATAACTATGTATGCGTTCGGAACCGAAACGGCTCAGTTTTTCCCGACTAAATCCAACATTGTCAACTACAACATGGTCCTATTCGTCCTACTGCAATAATGCCTAAACTAGTACTTGGACACTTGATCAATCAAATCTTCAAGGCACGTATGACATTAAGGAGGTTGAAAATTATGAACAGCGATATGATTATCGAGATTGACAAATGCAAGCATTTTGTTGCTAAAGCTTCCGAGTGTAACTATATTACTTTATGTTCACTTCCCCTAAGAGAGAAGGCGGGCATAGACATCATATTGTCGCTTGATTGTTATGATCTTCTATTTGGGATTCCCTACAACTGCTGGTGAATATGTGTACTTCCTCCTCTGATGCGTACGTTGTACTTTTCAACAACCATTACAATCAGGGTAGAAGTAACTACATCTTTACAAAGACAAAAATTAAAGACGTGCCATTTAAAACGTTGAGTATTCTTTAATTCAACCATCGTTAACAAAGACGGGGGCGTGCAAAATACATTAAAATTCCGTTAAACGATACAAATAAATACACTAATATACATGTTGAATCCGTGTTTCGCTTCTTGCTACTAATAATGGCCATTGGCCGAACTCTTCATAACTAAACTGCTTTGTGATAGACGACCAAAGAATGTGTTGTTAGTGCTCTTGTTTTACTTGGTTTACAAGATCTCCATATGCTGACTTTTTCAATCAAATAGTCATAAGTTATACCACGATACAATCCAGCGTATCGCTAAGTGACGAATTTATTCTTGTGAGTACTTCTAATTCGATTTGTTAGTTGTAGGCTGCACACTCTTTGTGTGCATCATCAGTATCACTGAATCAATGGTCAGTATTTCAGTACTTATGTGGGTACATATCTCTTAGAGCTTGTCCCGCGTCATCATTCCCTTGTTCGTGCGCTTGCTTTAGTAGATCTTCAATTTCACTACAAGAAACATAGTACGGTAGTCAGTTAAACAAGTGTCACCTTTCTCGGGCAACGCTAACGTGAAACTGGGCAGTATCTTAAGGACACTGCTACACAGCATCCTCATTTTAACGTCACAAACTCAATTCTGTTGCGTTGTGTTTTAAGCCAGACAAATTCAGCGCCCATCACTTCTTCTATGTGAGAAAAGCCCTTTTATTTTTGCTTTCTGATAATACGAGTTCTTTCTACATATTCTAAGTCTAAGCAAAGTGGTTTAGATGACAGACCATTGGCCCAAAGAGTTCTTTATGCTCACTTTTGAGAGCTGTAAATTTGATTTCGATTGAGCTTGCAAAGAAACCACTAGAATGCCTTTTCCGTAAATGATTGTTTTTTTAGACCTGCAATATAGGGCTGTATGGCTCTACGTTTGAATTTTAGCCCTGGGCCAATCTCAAGTCTTACCAACAATAGCAGAGACCCAATGCTGATTTACTGCACCGTAGTACTCCGTTAGTGCGATAGCCCTACCTAAGGTCTAGCCAAACCAACTTAACGTGGCAGTACTAAATACTTACATGTGTTATAAGATTAAACATCGTACAATAGATACCTTGAAAATTTGTGATACGATAAAAGCTGAAGTTGTCTTTCGTGGGTATTCTCGATAGTGTTAATACGTCAATTTTCATGTTCATGTTCATCCTGAAGATTTTTGTGTCGTGCAACAAAATAACTGAGGTCTCCACCATTTAACTCTGAACTTATTAAAATCCGATGTAATTGTTATTTACCTGGGATCCACAGTTAAGAAACTCTAACATTTCTACATTTCTTTTTTTGTTTGATGTAGAAAAGGGCCTTAAACAACTGTAAATTTTGTACAAGGTAATCTAAACGTAACCTTGGCCTCTTCGCAGGCGTCTAATGCTTTCTAGAGGTATTTACAAGCACCTCCATATTTACTGTAAGTATGGCGTTACTTTTTGGGCAATCAAAGCTACATAATACAAGACAGCAATTGAACAAATTTGTTTAGAATAATACGTTTGCTTGTCAACACCTACTGTTCCTGGACGTCTGTGTTATAACCTTGCATGTGGCCAGCAACCAAGTTGTATGCTGCATCACCGTGTCCTCTTTTAGCAGATTCCCTAAAACACAACATAAAAGATAGATACATATAACCATGTGCTGCCGTACGATGTAGGATGCACTACAGACGTGCAAAGGTGTAACGGAGCTCGACGATGGTTTTGAAATTTGAGGTCTTCGTCGCAGTTCAGAGAAGCGTGAACATTTATCCTTATGGCACAGCCAGCCATTTTCAATATCAGCCATGGGTTTTGCAATCGATTGTCTCCTGCAGTGAACCTTCCAGTAATCCAATGGAACGTATGCGTCATTTTTTAGTTGTAAAGATGGCAATAGGTTTCTATTCATGCAAGTTACAATGTCTACGGTTAAAGCTATACCATTTTAATATAAGTTCCCTCGTGCAACTACAATATTGGTTTGCATTACCTTTACAAATACCATTACTTGTAAACAGTTTATGAGATGGGAGAAAAGCGAAAGTGTCTTCTCATGGCTTACGCATGGCAAACAGCTCTAAATGTTACCTATCTCTCATATGCATTCATACTACACGTGATTATATTCGATGCACAAGAAATATGCCGAGGGGTATTGGTAAAGCCTATGTAGTACGCAGTATAACAAAGTTTGGAAATACAATTAAGCCAACCATAACCCAAACGACCATTCACGCAATAAAGATGAGTGATAATAGCAATATTTCTGTAGCCAGTGAACGTACCAAGATATAGCATCTTAATTTTACAGCAAAAGTGACTGTACGGTAATGGGTACTTAATACCACTGCTATCACTGCCATTAGCGTTTTCCGCTACTAACGAACTGGTCATCACCAATAAAAAAGCCACTACTATTCAAGCGGTTGAGATCGTGCCTGCGCCAAGAAAGCTTGTAAGTTAAGATTTTAACGTGGTCTATGTTTCTCAACTTCGTAGTCACATAAACGTTACAGTACTAACACACAGTTTGACATAATATTACTATTTTACTAAATAAAGTCATTCGTCAAAACTTTAATAATTAATGCAGGTGTACTGCTAACTTAAAATTTGACCTTACTCTCCCTGGGACCTTCTGAAGTAACTACACCTATTCCAACACCAAACGATTCCCCGTTGCGTTGCGCCTTGTATTGGAGGTCGTAACCTGATTGCGCATGAAGGGCCATCGACCACAAGGATACTTTGCGAGCATGTATCCCTAACGTAGATACCTGGCAGCAAGATTTAAAAAATAAAGACGTTTATGTGGCCATGTGTTGACGCAAAAACGAAACAATAATGATTGGTTATTCGATAAACGGTTGACGAGACAATGACAGCGTGAAAACTTTTCTCAGGCCTTAAAATCTGTACCGCATGCACTCTGGGCACCGCTGACATATTAAATGAACACCACTTAAAGGAGAAGCAAAGTTCAAGTTACCTGAACCAGTACATTGCTAAGTCTTCATCTTTATTAACTCCACTACCTGTGCGATTAGAAAATTAACATTATGTCACAAATATAACTGAAATCATCGAGAAACTAAGCAAAGGAATGTGCCATTATAACGTACTAACCACAAAATACGCAAATGTTCTACAACTGCCTTCCTATCATTGCTATGCCAAGTTTTAAAGATACGTGTAGTTACACCTGCAAATGACTTGTATTTTAACAATTACAATGGCGACAATATCATTAATCCCATCGCAATAATATATGCTTTCCACAATAATTATTTATCCAAAAACACTGTTGAAGCTTTGGAGCAAAGCACGGGGAATTGGGGGTTTAACAGGCAGACAAACACTTCTTCAAATTCAAAACTGTACACAACAATACAATTTTCATATTTTCACAGAAGAAAGCAGCGTTGGATATTGTGATGTTTTAATACTGAAATGGTAAGACGAAAGGTAGCAATACAAGATCAAGCTAAAAATGGAAGTACACATTGTAAGTAATTTGCTGAAGGTTGAAAGAAACAATTTTGGTGGGAAAAGTGCAAAACGGGTACAAACTGGCCAATGTAAGTAGTGGGATCATTCCAAGGATATCATCCTGAGCCAGGAGCCCTTACAGTACGTCACAGATTTCTCTCTTGATTTAGCAAATGTAGCTCTATATGAAAAACTACTAGTCTGAAAATTTGAGATCTGTAGGACAAACAGTTCTAGAAATATGGCTTGTCAAATAGCGATTTGTGCTGCCATTTTGATTTTTTTTCATTTCTAATAAAAAATTGTTCTACTGCTCAAAAATGACTGCAAATTACTACAGACATGTTTTCCAACTCACGGAATCCAAATACCACAGTGTAGAGGAAGAATAAAAATCCATTTCAATGAATAATTGAATTTAAATTGGAATTTCCAGCGGGACTAAATGTTATGTGCCCTTACTAGGCGTAGTCGTAAAGGACAACCCATGGAACTTGTTTTTATAATTTTGTGCAATGGACTTGATCCATTCTGAGTACATGACCAGATATATGTGACACAATGCTCAACTATAGATTATTAATGGATATCATGACATGTTTCGTGGCTGGTAACGAAACATTGATTGGTGCATGTCAGTCGTGCAAAATTACATAACTTGTCATTTGTTAGTCACTTCAACTTAGTGCTGAGTAAAGCACGTGGCACTTACTGCCAAGAGGGGGTTGGGGACACAAAAGTCTCGTGTCTCAACTTTGAGTCAAATTTAGAAATGTGGTATTTCAGCGAAATTAAGGAGCTTAGTTTGTGCTTTTAAAAGAGTTAAAAGGCACCTTCCAGCGAGGCATACCTTATGTATGGGGTTTTACCAGACGTGGGCCTCTCGGCTCTGGACTGGCTTAAAGCCTAAGTCAAAATTTGCTTATTTTCGGACCTGCCCCCATTTCCCCTCCTTGAAATGATAAAAACAATAGCCTACATATTTTTGACAACAATAAATAACTTACCCCTATTTGAAAGTAAAATTCCCCATTCTATTTTGTCAAAAACAATACAAAAACTTACCACTCCCAACCCATAGTGTGCAAAAGGGTATGAACCCCCACGTCAATAAATCAACCCCCATCTACCATTCCGCCTCCCTCATCATAATTTGATGGCAACACCCCATCTTTCTCCCTAGCCCCCACATCAAAACGAGGGTTGATACCAACCTCGACATCAAATCCTTCATCAAAAAACGTAATTACAACATAACATAATCTGATTGAAAGTTGTTTTATGTTACAACTATTGAGAAGATGCCTTAAAATGCATTGTATCGTTTGTTTTCTATTTTATGACCACCCGTTGATGTTCAAATGTACATAATGTTGAATTACTAATTAATTTGAAAATTGAAATGAAGTGAAATTCAAGTTCTATCGATGGTTTAAGTAAGATAAACTGTTGAGTAATGAATTTGTTTAATCTATATCTCATCAATTGCAGTTACTTCACTCTTAATCCTTTCGAAAGGCGGCTAACACATGTACTAATGCCTATTCATTACCTTCCTATGCTATTTCCCTCTAAACCTTTTCATCCACTGCTCATGCGAACCACTCCATGCCTACTAATTTTTTCAATGACTTTGCCAAATCCCTCCCTTGGCATACACATCTCATTATAGTGCCCTAAAACAGTGTTTTGCAACGTGGGCGATAAGGTCCCCTAGGGGCAAAAATGCTTTTAAAATGGGTTGTACTTTTGTGAGGAGCAACATAATTTTATAGTTTCTATAAATTAGATACAAGTATGAGGGGTGACAATGGGAGTCGCAAACCACAAAGGTTAGCAAAAACTGCCCAAAAGGAATCTGGGGGTGGGAATGAACCCTGGCATTAGCACACTGAATAGACTACCTTCATGTACCACGTGCTGCTACAAACAGCGATTACCCAGTTTATATGCCATTTCACTATGGAATACTCAAGTTCTACTTCTCAAGGAATTTAAACTTCGAATGTTTAATAATATTTTTCTTGCTTGAAGTGGTATCTATTGCATCTTCTTTCCTTTAAAGGAAATCAACTAAGTTTCAGGGATGAAATATTGTGGTTCCCCAATGAAGATTTGGCATCCTCTCAATATAATGCCACCTGGGGCTATGACCCCTGCCATATCACCGCTAGTGGAAGAATATGGGGAATTGCCATCAGTGCAACATATATAAATTGTTAGTTGAATCATAAACTATCTTTTCACTATTTAAGTCACAATATATCTCGATCATCTGCCAGTCTGATGCATTCCACAATAGTTCTTCCAGACCACCTCTCCACATTGTCAAGCCAGTTCATTCTTGGTCTTCCTTGACTTCCTCTCACTGTAATGTCTACGTTGTTCTCATCGTCATTCTGCCTTGATGTATCCATGGTATTGCTTTTTTCACTGCTTCTTTCCATTCCGTATTTTCTTATTGCGCTGTTCAATCTTTTTGTTCTGTCAGAAAGCTCCTCACTACTGCCGATGATCAAATCAACACCATCAGCAAATTTTAAATTGCAAACTGCTTCCATCATTATTTGCTCCAAGAACAGGTCAAACAACATAGGTGATAATATGCATCCCAACTTTGCACTTTCTTCAAGTACCTGCCTGTCAACTGTGCTGTGTTACCAGCATATCTTAGGTTATTTAGATTCTTTTTTCCAATTTTAACACCAATGGCATAAACAAAAAAAAATAAGTCTCGTGAAAACACACATTGTTGTCACACTCCCCTTTTTATAGATACCCAGTCACTTAGCTCATTTTCAATCCTGATGGTAGTATAGGTTTTTTATAACTCTGATATCTTTCCTGTACCTGTACCTGTTCTAGCATCTCTATAAATATACTATTAGCTTTGTGGAATTCATAAGTTGGCCATAAAATTTATCAACAAAAAAATCATTTAACTAGAAAATCTCAATTACTACCTTCATATACTTTGCCCCCCCCCAGACCTCGTACCCCTTTTCTTAAACTCAAATACCCCTTATGAGCCCCCTGGACCCATGTTGAGAAGCAATGTTGCAGAGACTAGGAATGCTGATTTCAATTCTTGTCTAAATTAGTTAACTAAAAGTGTTAATTATTTCATTATTTTCTTATTATATATAAATTTTGTACTTAATGCATACAGCTCTTCAGCTAATGTATATCAAATAAGACTTTTAAGGGCTTTCCTCACACCATAACAGAAAACCTTCAACTTACCAAATGTGGTTCAAGTTGGATTAAATTTCATTTTACGTATCAAAAAACTTGGAAAAGATGAATAAAGTTTGGTTTGCAGCCCACAATGCATTTAATAAGACACATTAATAAGGTTATCATCTGTTTTTCCTGCTGTAAACTCACTGCTCTTGTGTTTTAGAAACCTCAACATGCTAATTTCTACTCTGGTATCTAAATATTTAGCCACAAATATAAACTAATATATATATACTTAATTGCATTCACCTCTGCTATTATATAAAATAGGACTATTAAGAGTTTTCATCACACCATGACGGAAAACCTACTAATTGCAAAATATGGCCCAGGTCCAATAAATTTTAGTTTACATATCAAAAAGACCTTAAAGTGGTTAATGAAGGATCTTATTTACATCTGAAGCAAAAATGATCTTTAGGGTCAAATTACATCTTGACAGAAGTACATACAAATATATATACTTTAAAATGTTTGTAAAAAGCCCTTTAAAATAGGAAGTTGAATGTTTGTGGTGATTTTGATTTGACTTTAACTTCAATAGCTTGATAAATTTGTACCTTAACTAACTGAACTCAAGGTGGTTATGCTAGTGCCAAAATAGATGGGATTAAAAAAACAACACGAAACACCACTTTTGAAGCCAATTAAGCTGTACCTATCCACACTTTTAGGTCTAGTTCTTGAAACTGAGATGAGCTTACGCTCTGTTCTTTGTTTCTGATCCAAGAAACGTATGGAAACGAATCACAAACAAGGGTTTGGTCATGATTTGAAACTTGACAAAATTCAAAAATCTCTTCAAAAATTCAAAATTCAAAAATCTCTTTGCCAACGCCTATAAGTGTGTACATAGACATAAAAGGAACAACAATTTTCCCTTTAGATTCCCTCTAAAGGATTTTCTTGTGACAGCTCTCCAAATATAAGCCCACTATTTGCTACTATTAGCATTCTTCAAAATATAAGTCTTGGCTGCGAAAAATTATGTGCAAGAAGGTTGAAAATTGTATCAATGATGATGATGAGTTTCACCTTGATTTTTGGAAAAAAAGAGATTGTGATGGCTTTCCTACTAGAAATTTCGTTTTTTCTTGTTATAATTATCCATAGTGAGGACATGTTACATGAACGAGCTCCTAATTATCTTCTGATTCATTAGAGTCTAATCGAGTCAGTTTTTGACAAAAACATGCCCTCTGTATATAAAGACCCTGCTCACTAAAAGCCCCCCTTGAATATAAAGTCACCTAAAAATGCTTACCAACCTTCATAAGCACTGGCTTTATATTCAGGATTGTATGGTGTGTCTTATATTATACATATTCTAGCTCGTATTATCAATTTGGCAAAACTAAATATTAATTGCCAATTGCCTCATTACACTGAAAGGCTCTACTTACTTTATTTTGCATCAATCCATCACACTTGAAACCTTATGGTACCGTACTTGTACTTTCTTTCAATTTACGTACATAACAAAATTCCTTGTTGCTTAAGAGCCCTGGCTCACAGAATCCCAACACATTCCTACCACCAAAGATGTGGTGAGGAGTGCCTTTTCCCCACTGGGAGGACTTATTCAGTACCTTTCTTCTTCTTCTTCATCTTCATCATTATCATCATCATTATCACCATCATCATCATCATCATCATCATCATCATCATCATCATCATCTGGTTTTCAGTACTTATTTCCTCTTATTTTAGGGTTGGATTGTTGTATGGTGGAGTCTATCTGTTCTCTCCATGCGAGGCCATCTCCATGGTAAGGCCACATGCTTGCATATCTTCTCTGATGGTATCACCCCATGTCTTACTTGGTCGTCCTCTGTTGGCTCTGCCCTTAACTTTTACTGTTTGGCACCGCTTAATCCAATGAGTGGTTACGTCAGTCAAGCCATCTCAGTCTATTGTAGTGCAGGATGGATTCAAGATCTGGAATCCCAAGTCTGTTGTGGAGGGTGGCTGTGTCAACTTCATTACTGCTCTTTACACTGAATATCCAGCATACCATAGCATGGTCATTATGAGGCAGACACGTTCTCTCTTCCTTCCTGAGACCCCAGCACTCACTGGCATACAGTATGTCAGTACACTTTACACATATGATGTGAATATCTTGACCCTCATCTGCAGTGTTAGTGACAGGCATATGAGTAGGGGGAGCAATTCCTGGAACTTCCCTCAAGCTGATCTGCATCTAGCTGTGATGCTGGCCATACATCCACCATTAGCATTGATCATGTCAGCGAGGTACCAAAATTCATTCACAACATCTACCTGATGGTTGTCAACCTCAATATGCTGCAAGGGGCAGCTGTTGATTAGTCTGGGTGTGCCCAGGCAGTCCTTGCATCAGAATGTGGGGTCATCTCTCTGAGGACCACTGACTTCACAGCATGCTATATTTACATAATAAAACCATCCATTGTATAATAGGGATATATATGCAAGGGTGGCGGCGGTGTCAGCTTGCTGTATCACTGGATCTTGGTGTCAATAAATTGAGAAAGAATTACAACATCAAAAAAGTGACTAGACCACAGCGAACGAAATCCTAACGACTCGGATTCTCCGATATAACACCGGGTCTATTCAGCAGCTGCAGTCGAACACAACTGACTGAAAATTGCATAAAATTATGCTGTATAAGTAAAGAATGTAGAATTTATGAATTACACAATAAAGGAAGCAAACTGTTCTTTGAAATAGAAACAACTACATACGAAGCATCTTGATTACAGTTATGTCATGCAAGGTTTGCAATGTTTATGTGCATAGGTCATAATCTATTATTTGGCTCACTATCGTAGGCAAAGACAAAAACAAACACGACGTTGCATAAAGGAGTAATTACGAACATGAACAACTTGTGATTGCAACAGACGATACCTGCGAGTCCGGGGGCACAGTGAGAGGCTCCAAGTAAACTTCCAACTTGCGTAAGGCGAAGTGTTACTCGACCATCTCACATATACAAAATAGTTCAAGCATTAAAATAGTTACTCAAACAGATAAATTTAAAAATAAACCATCTCACCTTTAAGATACTTGTGGGCCAGGTTATGCTGAGCATGGGAGCTTCCAACATATGCATATGCATGTGTAACATGGAAATGGAGATGCTCAAGGTAAAAGTACATGTAGATGAAAAACAAGACCACACCCACAATGACTGCAATCTGAAACAAGTAACAATATGATGGTCAGTAACGCATACCAATCTTGATATCTCCTAAATTGGCAATTGTACACATACATCTTATATTGAACTGTCTGTTCCCCAATTTTAGCTTTCCTGTTGGTTCTACATGGTTAACATATTGTATGGGACCTCCACACATAGTGCAAATGGTACTGGGTGAAGGCCACTAGAAAACATTTTGTAGAAAACAGCATGCTATGAACAGAAAGGCAGCTAAATTGCCTGCCAAGCCTTCTAGAAAAGCAGGTATTAGAGAAGTTCATAACAACTAAGAAGCTGAAATAAAAAAGTTCTGCTGAGATCATTCAGGGAAGGGTGAGTTTCAGTCTGGTTTTCAAATTTTATATTTTAATTTACGGCCTGTGAATTTGACACCTCCACTGTCCCAATATTTACCTTCATTTATTACGTTCACCCCCCCAACTTATTCAAGGGACTTTTGACTTTTACACCATGTAGGGGAGGCTGGGGTAAGATGGGCATTGGGGTAAGATGGGCATTGGGGTAAGATGGGCACCCCTTCGAAAATGATATCTGAAATGATTTTCTGTAATAATGTTGCTTGTGGAAAATTGTTGAAGTGCATTAGTTCTACTGCCATTGTTATTTGCAGTAGATCATTCACCATGGCCAAAATATTTGGGAAAATGCAAATTTGCTGGTAAAAAGTAAAAATTTCTATATGAACGAAATTGTTTCTGCTGGCCACCACTATAAACCTGGCAGAAGGGCACAGGTATTCAGCACAACTCTGACAGTTGCCCTATCTTCTTGTAAAGTTAGAGACCTGTGAATGTGACACAAACTAGAAAAAAATGGGTGGAACTCAGAAAAACCATTTGGGGTAAGATGGGCATCTTGGTTTGGGGTAAGATGGGCATGTGACCATCCTACCCCTAACTACCTAAAGAACAAGCATTGTCAATTTCTTTAGAAATTAACACCACAAATAAAAGATAAGTGAATTGCCAATTATTATAGAAGAAATTGATAATGCTTGTTCTTATTGAAATCATTCTTCAAAGAACTTATTCTTCAAAGAACTTATTTTTCAAAGAACTTGTTCTTCAAAGAACTTGGGATATTTGACCTCATGTGCTTGTTCTATGTACTGTTCTGCCTTCTTTGAAGACTCCTTTGATAGTGTTTGTTTTTCTTAAAAAATGCCACATAATTACAAACACAAGATGGACCAACGACAGGCCTCAGAGGATGTGATTAAGCATGTATGTCATGTGCCTATGTTATTTTTCGACGGGTGAATTATAACTAGCACTTTATTAATGGCGCCCCACCTGGTTCCATTGGTACAGCTAGACAGTCAGGCTGGATTGATGAGTCAGCCTTTATTGAGTACATGCATCATTTCATTAAGCATGTGCACTGCAATAAATCAGGACCTGTTCTGATGATTCTGGACAATCATTCCTCACACTGCAGTCTAGACGTTATTGATTTGGCTAAAGAGCATGGGATTGTAATGTTTACTATCCCACCCCACACCTCACACTGCATGCAGCCTCTTGGTAGAATCGTATTCGGCCCTTTCAAGACTGCCTTCAATCTAGCAATGGATGCATGGCTACGTTTGAACCCTGGGAGAACTGTTACAATTTTTACCACATTCCTCAACTTGTATGTCAGGCACAGATAATTTCTGTGACACTAGGAAATGCAATTGCTGGCTTTAATAAAACTGGCATTTATCCGTTTAATACACAATTATTCACTGACTTGGATTTTGTAGCAGCTGAAACGACAAATCAGCCTATGATCAATGTTGATGAGTCCAATGCTCACAACTCCACCATCAATAAGCTTGATCTGACTATTGAGAAGACAGACAATTATGTTTCACCATCTGCGATTATGCCAGTGCCAAAAGCACAAGGAAAGAAAAAAACAGTTGCCAGGAGAAAAAAAGTGAAAA